>CM034701.1:150515874-150529241 GCA_020142125.1 Phrynosoma platyrhinos
TTATTATTATTATTATTATTATTATTATTATTATTATTAAAAATCAATAACTGTTTCATTAAGGAAGAAAGAATGAGAAGTTTAGACATGTTCTGCACTTTCCTTCTTTTGGAAAAGAAAAGGAACAATCATTGGTCATTTTGCTCAGCTGTATCTTGAGAGATTGTACACAACAATCATTGATCTGGTGGATTTTTAATGCTGTACAACTGTCCAGATTTAGAAAGGTTTCTTAATTTACCTCTACTTTTCTTACTTTTTGATAGCTCTGAAGAAGAAAAAAGAGGACTTTTAAAAATAGCCACAGCCCTTTTTTGTATTTAAAACTGGTGTGACCCGAGGAGATGCACCTATCTTCAAAATAAAAGTGAGGGAATCAGACTTATCCTATGTTGCACTTAGTCACACTGCCTATTAGGTAATTTGGGATTAGTACATATTCTAGTCTTTGAGATTGCTCAGTTTCTAGAGTTTGGTGTACTCAGCTTGGCAGAATGCCTTTGGGCTTCCCCTCAGTTCTGAATAGCTAGAAGCTCCAACTGTTTACAATTTGGGTCAACTGTGTACACTTGGCATTCAGATTTTTAAAAAGCTCAATACAAGTTGAGTAATGAAGATTGAACTCCTTGTATTTAACCTTTCATTCATAGGTGCTGCTTTTGCTCAAAACATAGCTAATATAAAGAAATTTCAAATGATCTTAATTTCACCGAGAGTTTTTCAATAGACTCTACAAGCCTGGGGTGATAAAAACAGGAAAGGGCTTCACCAGTGAGTGGCAAAACACTTAATATTTCTGAAAAGAAAATTATTTCTTTCAGAATCAGAAGCCATGTTTTGAACTGGGTTTCTTATAAATATGCTGGCCTGCATTAAATCAAGGTGTGACCAGAAAGGAAAGAGTTATAATTAGGGTTTACGAAGGGAGGAAGAAGCACAGAAACTTTGAAGGATAAACTATTGTTTGGCTCTGACATTGAAGCAGGCCAGAGGAAAACAAATGCACCATTATGAAACTCTGCTCCTTAGGAGAACATTTAAAGCTTAAACATTTTCCAGTTTAACTGAACTTTAGTAACAGGGACAGGACTCATATGATTCTCATCTCTGGTCTTTACTAACAGCTTGAATAGATTCTGAACATCTTCCAAAAGCGTCACAAGGTGGAACTTTTTTGGGGGCAAGGGGGAGATTGATCAAACTGACTTTTAATAGATAAAGCTGTACACGTGTAGATGTATTGGTGCTGTGTGTTTTCAAGTTGTTTCTGACTTATGGTGACCCTAAGGTGACCGTATCATGGAGTTTTCTGGGGCAGAGAATCTATGGTCACCCAGTGGGTTTCCATGGCTGAGCGGGGAATCCTGTAAAATCTGATCTCCAAAGTTGTAGTCCAGTGCTCAAAGTACTACATAATGCTAACTCACATGTAGATACTTTAATCTATTTTAAATTATTGTACAGACGTCCCTCCCCATTTGCAGACTTGGAGTCCATGGTCTCAGTCATTCGTAGATGGCAAGCAAGGAGGGACAAAATGGCATGTGCGCTGGGAGCGTGCCCCCATTGGAACCAATGGGGACTTCAATGTTTTCATTTCTCTGGATCCGCAGGGGGCCAGAACGGATCCCTTGTGAATCAGGAGGAATGTCTATATTTACATATCTAATGTGTCTCTATTAACTTTTCTCTTTATTCTGTATGTGACTGCCAACCATGTCAAGTGCTTCTTAAATGGAAGCATGCCTGGGGCACTAAAAAAGCATCTAGAAAACCAAACCAAACAAAAAATCTGGATATTATGGATATTGTAAATAACTAGAAGACTACCTACTATAGGGCATACTGTATCTAGCTTTAATTAATTTGGTTGTGCTCCCCTCCCCCCATGGCTTGACTGTTTTGATAAGTATTATAGTATTTCTAGTCTTTTGGAATAAGAAGGAAGGCATTGAGAAAGTTGAGTAATTTGGAAAGATGTAGGAGAAAGTCATCCCCTGTTTGGCAGGACACCATATGTTTACTGTTGGGCAATGAATCCACATAAAACAGTACTGCCTTTGCTTTATACGAGATGTTTTTGTCTTTTTGAGACACTAATATTTGCTCCAGAGGAGATGGGCAAGAAAAAGTGGCTTGATCCTGTTTTCTTTCAAAGCAGGTTGAAATCCCACTGCCTGTACAGCCCACTCCCAAGGTCAGTTGAATGTGCACACCCAACCACACATGTAATTTTCTTTGTTGCCTCCCCACTATGCATGAGCACTGTTGCACAAACACACTGCTGGCTACTCCCAAGTATGTCTCACTGTCCACATAGATTCCATCCCATTGGAGAGCTGCTCCCTTGATTGGCCACATGGTTGCATGTGCAATGCTCCGCCTGTACAGGACATCAGTGCATTGGTGTGTGAATCATACACTGGAGAAGCACAATCATGGAGGCCCCCCATACATGCCCCCTTCACCCCTCTTCACTCCATACCCACCTGTTGGACTGTCTGGTTTGTGTATTTTGTAATTACATCCATTGGAGTGTCACTTTTTCATTTCTTTGTTTTGCCACAGCCCCGCACTCATGTTGGGGCACTTACAATTGGGGTGAAGATGCACATCTTCCACACTAAGCCAAACTATTTGTTTGCTCCATTTTTTAGGGTGGCTTTGGTCTGGCTTCTACCCCACCCGCTTTGGAGGCATGCATCATCCAAATGCCCCTTTTTCAAAGAGGTTGGAAACTGCTTTATTTGGCCCGTCTGTTCCATCTCCTAGTCACTATTTTAGCCATCAGAACATTTCAGAGTTTTGTAGCTTAAATTTATCTGCACACTCTTGGGCTATAAAATGTCTTGCATGGTATGTGGTGAACAAAAGAAAGAGCACTGTCATGTAGGGCACATTGGTCTTGTTCAGATGTCACCAAAGCAGATGGTGTGAGATACCCAATGCTATTTAAAGTTCTTCTGTAATGACATAATGTTTTTCTCTAGCTTCCCAAGGGTTTTTATACCTCCTGCTGGTATCAGTATCATACATGGAAAGATAGAAGTGATGAAAAGGAGTCTTTAAGAATGGCTTCATGTCTTAAAAACAAAATCGTAAAAATATTTTAATGGGATGGATTTAATGCTGCTAGCATTGCTGAGAAAGGTCAAAGGGTGAAATGTAAGCTAACTTCTTTTCCAACCTGGCAAAAACTGGATCTCATTTCAGATAAAGATACTATTATCATTTCTTACTATCATTATATCTTGAAATGTCTAGGTTTGCAAGGCTATATTTTGTGTACATCAATATATTTATGGTTGTTTCAGTTTTTCTTCATCTTGTTTTTTCTCTGTTATTTAATTGTCATTTTTAAAGTGCCTGAGGGAAATTGGGAGAACATTAAAGCATGCTACCATATTTTGGAGGGGTGTGCTTTAGATTCAGATAAACCCTGATTCCAGACCTCTATTGAACTGATTTGGACAGATCTGGTAAATGATTTATTACTAGGCATATTATTGGAAATGTCATTTTCATAGATATTGCCAAAATGCCCATGGAACTGATAATAGAAAGAAACCAGTCCCTGCCTTGATGTAAACACTTCTATGGAAGAACATGCAGCTATACTTCATTCCATTGTTATATGTTTTTTTTTTGTTTTTTTTAACTGATTAGAGGCACTTATATGGTGCTATCTTTTTCACTGTGATAACAATTTTCTGCAACAACAAACTTTTGGAATTAAATACAGACTCTTTAGAACCAATCTCCCTCCTCCACATTGCACTGTTCCACACCTAGGGGTGGAAAGAATACTTGAAACTATTTGAAAAATTGTCAAAAAATGGTTTTTTGAATATTTGGAATCCTTGATTAGGACATTGAGAATGTTTGAAGTTCAGGACTTCAGGGCTTCCTCACATGAATTATGACATTTCTACACAGAAAACAGCATTTTCTATTGTCAAAATGCTGATTTCTGTGCAGAAAATGCAGCAAGGATCCACATACATTTTGTTGTACAGAATAAGTCCCAGACTTCAAAAACTCTTTGAAGACTGCACATTTTTCAGATCTTGTCACAGCAAAGATAATGGTAAAATATTTCATTCTTGCCTGAGAGAATGAAAAGTATGAAGATTTTCATCCCTGTGATGACCACCTCATGCATATATTTGCCCAAGACTTGGAAATCTTGATGCCTTCAGAATCAGCAATGAACCCTGCAAATTTTGTCTAATTCTAATAATTGGTGATTCCCTTTTTTAAAAGAATGTTCAAAGTTTAAAGACTCAGAACAGAAGATCCTATACAATGTGTTTGAAATTTGGCAGACATAATACTTTCCTAAGGTGCTAACAGGATTATAAATGGTTTCCAGTTCTTATAAATAGAAATAAAAGTGTTTGCTATTGTTGATTTCTACGGATAGTCAATGGGAGGCACAAAGAGTTGGATTTCCAAAATTAGATGTGAGTTCAGACCCAGATTGAATTGGGCAGCTTCTCTATCTGCCCAGATGGCCATCTGTTGGGAATGCTTTGATTGTATATTCTTGCAGGATAGGGGGTTGGATTGAGTGGCTCTTGTGGTCTATTCCAACTCTATGATTCTGTGATTTTAAGTCAAATTGATCTGTTTTCCAATTTGTCAAATTGGGGTCTCAATGATATGGATACTTTTATAGTAAAACAACAACAACCCCATAATGAATAAGAAGAGGAAGTGGAGAATTTAAACTGTTTATATTTTAATAGACTCATCTTATACCTACAGAATTATCCAAGTTGCTGAGAGAACCTGTAAAAAAAACCCTACCTTAATTTCCACTCACTACAGAGTTCCACTCAATAAGCTCCTTCCAGTCTTTTTAGGAGGCTCCTATTTTTGGTCAGGGGTAGTCACATTCCAATTATTCATTGAACCTAAATCCTGAAAACTATTTGGCATTTGAGCAGAGGCCATTCTGAGTTATCTGCACAGCAGATGTGGGGAACATCAGGTTGTCTACTGGTATCTCAGAATGAAAGATGTAGTGTTGGTCTTTATGGTTATACCACCTTATCCCTCCAACTGCAGCCTTTCCCTGAGTTGTGCATTAAAGTTGCAATTCAGGGATGCCTTTGTAGGGGGAAAAAAAAAACCCTGTCAGATTTGCAGTTTCTCTGCCAATACAGGTGACATTAAGTGTTGCTTAGAAACTTTCTCTGTATCCTGCTTAGCCAACAGATTTGAGCACACTTGTTCTGATCTGGAATTGTCTTAAAGCTATACCATATGTTCCAGCAGGAAGCATGCCACTAAGAGGTATAAATCTTGCTCATATGTCAAGATTGTTCAAAATCTTGCTTATAGTCTCTGGGTGTAACTACCTTTTATGCACATGTAGGCAATAGATATTATAAGTTTAAACATGTGTAAAAATCTGTAGAGAATATACATTTCCATGGTGTACAGCAGCCTTGTATGTTTCAAAAATATTTAAACTTTGCATGATATGCCTTGATGATAAAACATTGAGACAAATGCTATGACTGGATTTGGCAGTGAGAAGCCTGTTTAGTGTTCCCATTATATGCACCCATTCTGGAAAATGTAATGGCCAACTCATTAAAATGTACTTAGGACTGATTATTTTGGTCAGCAGCAAAATTTATTTGCAAAAGATTGGCTGTCTTTCCCTTTAGCTTTTCTAAAAATTGGCACTACAAAAAGGATAGATTGTCAAGTCAGCAGTATCCAATTCCTTCAGATTTCAGAGTCAAGACCTAAGATGAGGAGACAGAGTCTTGTGATGTCATGGGACCATAAAATGTTAGACCATAAAATGGATCCTTGTGTCACAGGAATAGGAGTGTGTGTGGAATTGCCTCTGGATCAAACGGTTGTAGGGTTATGCATGAGGGGGAATCCAGGTAAAATTGGCTAACTAGATAAATAGGGAATGCGAGCCAGAATCTTCCAAGCCATTGTACTCCCTATCACCACGTATGGATGTGAGAGCTGGACAATTAAGAAAGTGGATAAGAAGAGGATCAGCTCTGGAGAAGAATGCTGAGAATATTGTGGATGACCAAAAGGCTTATAAATGCATCCTTGAACAGATTAAGCCTAAACTCTTACTGGAAGCCAGGATTACCAAATTGAGGCTGTCTTACTCTGGGCACATTATGAGGAGGCATGAATCACTAGAAAAGACAATAATGCTAGGAAAGGTAGAAGATAGTAGAAAGAAAGGGAGACTGTACACCAGATGGCTGTATGCCACAGGTTTGAATTTACAGGACCTAAGCAGAGCAGGGTGAGGGGCTTGGTGATGTTCCATCCACAGGGTCACCATGAGTTGACTTGAGGGCAATTAATAACAAGAACAACAACAACCAATATAAACAGAGAGCTGTGAAGTATGTTTTTGGTGGCCATGCAGTAGGCAGAATGCACCCAGCAGAAGCAGCAGTTCTCATCCTGGCTCTTTGCAATCTGTACGGGTTTATATCTATATGACATACAGGTTTTTTCACTCCCATCCCACAGGACGTCCCCCATGTTCCATGAATTGCAACAAGAAGGCTTATAGTTGTGATATTGGCATTCACATCCTGCTACAAGTGATATGATGGACCTAAATACATGAGCCCATTGACTCTCTTCTTAGTCCCCTCCACTCCCTCCTCAGTTTTTGCTACTACATCTGGTAGGAATGCAAGGGAGTCCTTTCTTGGTGGCTGCACCTAGATTCTGGAACTCCTTGTCAGGTGAAACTCTGTGTTGTTCATCTGTTGTCAGGCAGGTGCCTTTTTATTGAGGGAGATCTTGGGCACATAGGCTGGTCCACTGGTGATGAAAATCTGTTTGATAGCTAGCTTTGCCTTTTCTTGTTGACTTTTAAGGTGCCCTGGTTGCATTACACAGAGGGGTGGGATAAAAATAAATTATTTATTTTATTTTATTTTATTTTAAATTGTATTTAAGTGTATTTTTATGTTATGTCTTAAATCAAGGATTTGGATTTTTTTTTTTTTGTATTTTATTATTGGTAGTTGGCTTGATCACCTTTTGAGACAGAAAGATGTGATCTAACTAAGCAGGCAAACTAAGGGCCTCGGCAGACAGGCCCAGAAGAGGAGGGGCAGCCGCAGAAGAGGGCCCAGAAGAGGAGGGGCAGCCGCATGAGCGGCGCCCCTTCCTCTTCCCAAGGTCGCCCTCGGAGTTGCCGGCCCTTCGCATGGCCGGCGCTCCGGGGATGACCTCACGCCGCTGCGACCGGATGCGCCGCGGCGTTTGAGTCAGGGAAAGTGTGCCTGCCGCTTTTAAGGTGCACTTTCCCTGAAATCTAAAAGGAGCGCCAATTTGGAGTTCCTTTTAGATTCGCCGCAGGAGCGCCGCGGTGCAGAGGCTGAGCTCCACCGGCGCTCCGACCCGCGGCATCTCCGGGGCCTCCGTCTGCCGAGGCCCTTAATGAATGTGAGAAACCCTTACACTAGTTTGTCACTGAATCAATCGTTATCATCTATATAGACAGTCATGGATATAAACATGATGAAATCAGAACAGATACACAGTCTATGCATCATTTTAAAATGAAATGTTTTAATGAATTTTAAATTGGCTTATCTCTAAAAATGGTTTAATTGTTTTTAAAATAAATTTTTAAATGTATATTTTTATGTTTCTGTGTGGTTTTTAATCTGTTTCAATGTGTCTGAATCTATTGTAGTGTGCTGTCAAGTCATTTATGATTTATGGTGACCCTAAGCCAAACCTATCATGGAGTTTTCGTGACAAGATTGTTCAAACAAGGTTTGTCATTGCTGCCTCTGAAGCCGAGAGATTTGCCTATGGTCACCAAATGGATTCCCATGGCTTGGTGGGGATTCAAGCCCTCATCTCCTGAAGTCCTAATCAATATGCAAACCACTAT
The DNA here is from genome assembly GCA_020142125.1 of Phrynosoma platyrhinos. Taxonomy (NCBI): domain Eukaryota; kingdom Metazoa; phylum Chordata; class Lepidosauria; order Squamata; family Phrynosomatidae; genus Phrynosoma; species Phrynosoma platyrhinos. Next base: position 150,523,787 of record CM034701.1, read on the forward strand.
GCTATGTTGATTTTCTTTAATCCAGACTGCTTTTAATAATTTTAAAGCCTCCTTGTGTCACATTATTGGGAAAAGGAAGGATGATGACGACGACAGCAGCAGTAGCTGCTGCTAGAAACCATAGTACATGCACTGGTAACCTCACGACTCGACTTCTGTAACACACTCTACATGGGCTACCCTTCTACCTAACTTGGAAATGGTAGCCAGATTGATCACCGGAATATCAAAAGGTGATCATATCACTCCCATCTTGAAATCATTGCACTGGCTGCCAGTTAGTTTCCAGGCACAATATAAGGTGTTGGTATTGAACTTTAAAGCCCTACATGGCCTGGGCCCATCTTACCTAGGGAATCGCCTATCTCCATATAATCTGCCCCACACCCTTAGGTCCTCTGGGAGGAAGTTGCTTCAACCAATAAGAACTAGGCTGGCGACAACCTCCCAGAGGACCTTTTCTGTCGCGGCCCCCAGATTATGGAATACCTTGCCAGAGGAGATCTGTCAAATAACCAACTTAGATGGCTTTAAAAAAACTATCAAGACGGATCTCTTCCAGCAGGCATTCCCGGAATAACCCCCCCCCCCAGTCACCAGATAGTTTCTTCTGGGATGTCTACAGTTGCTGCTGTCTGTTCATGTTAGATGTTTATTGTTTTATTGTAAATGAGATTTTTGTATAACGATTTCATACATTTTTAAGGGGGGGCATTTTGTCATTGATTGTATGGGTGTATTCTTTTTAACTTGTAAGCTGCCTTGACAGCCTCAGCTTAAGGCAGGGTATAAATAAAGTATTATTATTATTATTATTATTATTATTATTATTATTATTATTATTATTATTGTAGTAGCAGCAGTAACAACAACAGAAGATCTTGTTCAGTGTTTGTGAAGGTTCTCCATAGTCTCACTCCCCTCTGCTGAGCTGGATGGGACTCCTTGAGAATACCTTAATAAACATAAAAAACTTGCTGCCACCACCCAATGATTTAACTTGTCACACCCCAGCAATTCATTGGGACATTGCTGGGCCTTCTAATGGTAACCTATAATTAGAACAGACTTTAGTTGAGCTAAAGTCATTAAAAGGAATGAAGAAATAAGCAGAGTACTGAAGAAAATGGTTTATTATAAAGTAAAGAACATTAAAGAGTAAGACGTGGAGGACAACTGTCTTCCGGGCATAAACCTAAAAGATAAGTTATAAAATAATAATCATTTCAGCCAAACAGACCTCAAACCTAACTTCCTGACTAAGAACAAGCCCATCGGCCAAGGCTGGTCTCCCTTAGGACTTCTCCCTCTCAACTGCCTCAACAGTCTCTCTCTAGCAACCATCTAGAACTTTCTTTTCTAAGTGTTGTCTGATTGGATGGTTGAAAAATTAGTGCTTCTGCTAAATGAGTATACTGTGTATACAATGGATTATTCAGTTCAGCTGTTAGCTAACTTGAATTTACATGTGGATTATAAATTTGTATATATATTTGGAATGAAGTCAGTTGGCTGAATAGATCTTTGTGGTGTCTATTAAACTTGCACTTTGTATAATTTAAAAAAAAATCAGACCAAACATCTGTCCAGTGCTTAAATTTCAAGTCCCTGAGAGACCTTTTACTGTTTAATGGTCCCTGTCCACCTTCCCTCATTTTAGAATACCAATTAGTGTACAGAGTAAGATGGATCTCATTTCAGTGTGGTCTGTTCTTGGAGTTGAAATGCTCCCATCATATCAATTATTGAAGACACAGGATATGGGTAACCGGAGCCACAGGTAGCAACTGTGGATCTGTCTGTTCAGAATGTAGAAATATTGATGGAAGGACTGTTTTACAAATTGGGAGGGCTTTATAAATTGCCTCTTATTACATTAACATTTGTTCAGGGATATTTTGCTAAAGCAACTAGATACTGTACACTTCATTCTCTAGACTCTCAGACACTAAAGATGTGCATGGGATATTAGTAAGGATGAATATATGAAAAATTTCTTTGGGGGGAAAAGCTGAAGATACAAACCATGCATTGTTTTTTGCTTGCTTGCTTGTTTATGCAGTTTTAGTGTTTTACGTTATTTAATCTATTTATTCATTATGGCATTAGTGTCCTGCAATTTCAGCAGGGTCAGCCCTGTTAAGTACTTGAATCGAGGCTGCCAATTAATACCAGGTGATGTAGGCCATATTTCGGAGAAATGAAGTGCAAAACCACCTCTGAGTATTCTTTGCCTAAGAAAGTCCATGAAATTCATGGGGTCATCATAAGTGAACAGGCAGCTTGAATCTACCCACCTGCCCACACATACAGACATCCTGCTGTTTCATTTCCTAAAAAGTTATCAAATTTATAATCAGAATGATTTTCATTTATTAAAAAGTAATATTTCAAGAAAGAAGAGGAGATACAGTTTTTACAAAAGACATCAAGAAGGAACAACTGAAGATAAGCCAAGTGTCAGCATTCAGCTATTGATTTTTTTTTTTTTTAAGAAAACAGCAAAGAGGAAAATGAACAGCTCTCCCTGGGCAGAATTGCATAAACTAGGTGATACAGAATGGTGGCAATATTGTCCTTGATGTGTCTTGGCATCAAGATGTTTAGGGTTTTAAAAACAAGCAAAAGCACTTTGATTGTACTGAAAAGACCAAAGGCAACGGAAATCATATAGAACAGGAGTCACATGCTAAAAAAATTTGCCTGTAGTAGTTCTTGTCAGGAGTTTTGTTCCTACATTTTCTATCAGATGTAGTTTCTGAGAAGTCTTCAGAGACTTCTCAGAGCAGAGGCAGTTAAGTGTGACTTCTCCTCATTGCTAATTTAGAACACAGAAGAAGACTGAATTGAGGTACTTTGACAAACTATAAACTTGACTTTTTCAGGGACAGTGCACATTTGTTCCAAATATGTTGAATCCCTACATGCTGAGTTCAACTGGATTAGCAGTCCTACTGACCAAGGTCAATTTTGTATCATTCAGATTAAATTTAACCTCGTTATATGTTACATTCAGTCATTATTGATCTCAGACAACAGTTTAGAATTTTCAGTGTCTCAATATTGTGTGGAAAAGATAATAGCAAATTCTGAGTCTCCTGTCAGATCTCCCCATATAAGTTAATTAATTTAGAATGAAGCTCTAACTGGAAAAGATGGCCAAAAGTAAGATAAGGTGATGGATGTTGGAAATTATTTAAGATCCCACCTACTTTGAATTTAGCTATGTAGCATCATTGTGGCTGTGTCCCTGGCCTGGAGTAGATTTGGTTGTGGCATAGCTTGGCTCTATGCTTGTCTCAGCTGTCTCAGTTCCCCTTAGGGCTCTTGTTTGACAAATCTGAGCTATCAGAGCAGTTCTGCCAGCAGTTTTTGCTTTGCTAACAAATCTCTAGCATTAGTTAATTAAGGAGAGTTTTGCTGTTGGATGATAACTACCTATGGCTGAGTTAGGATTCAACTATTAGATGTTAAATAGCAAGGGAGACAACATGGGATATAAGAGGTAAAAGGCCAGGGCAACAAACAAAGTTCCCTCCACTTTAGATACATCTAGAATAGAGATACAAATTTTTGTAAATTTCATTCCCACAGGGAAGGACAAATAATTTTATTGTTTTTCTTTTTGCTGTGAGAAAGTCATGAAAAAAACTGCACAAAAACTGTGAAACTTCACATTTTTTCCACTTAGAAAATGTATTTCAGGGAAGAAAAGAAGTTTCCTGCCGAGAAAACAGTTATTTTCTATGAAGATTTTCTCTATGGGAAACTTGTTTTCTTCACAGGATTTTTTTTTTCTGTGCAGAAATGCCGTTTTCTGTGTAGGAAACTTGTTCTGCAAAGAAAAGTTGGTTTCCATGCAGCAATTTTCTCTGGAAAAACCTTATATGAATTTTAATGCAGAATATGTCCCAAAGTGCAAAGAGTGTCACTTATATAGGATTCCTGTCATCAGAGTTTTCAGACACTTAAGAAATCTCATTTGATAAATACGGTATTCTTTTCATCCCTATTCTATAACCTGCCAAACAGGAAAAAACTGAATTCACTACAACATGTATTGCCACTCATTCCAGCTGTACAGTCAAGAAATTTTTGTTTTAGTTGCTTTTGAGGCTTTCATTTGTTTCTGGAATCTCATGCCACCTTTTAAAATGTTTAGAGATATGCACACTTAGCATGAAGAGAAAGGTGATGCTTTTAGTTTAGTTTGTACACAGTAGAACAGAGAGTGATTCAGTATTTCAAATAAATTATCTGATATTTTTGGCTTAGATGTATTGACTTAGTGATTTTCTCCTGATTCTGAAAGAGTAATGGCATCTAATTCCCATATTGTTACTTCAGTATGTTTTGGCCGAGTGTTCTGCTGTCTGTTTGCACCATTTTGTCCCTTACTTCTTTTCTCACAAGGGCACCCATGACATGTTCCTTATGTTCACAGCAAGGGGAATGCTTGTTTTCCATGCATCTCTAGCACTGGAGATTCGGTCATTCTATCAGGACACTGATTGTGATTTACCACACTAATGTGCAACTTACTTCTAAACAAGACTTCTGGCAATGTGCCTAAGCCATTAAAGGAGATACCCTTGCAGAAGCAATCTTACAAACATATAGGTATAACCATAAGCAGATTTGCATCTGGATATTATTAGTTTTTCCATTAGAATACACATACGTTTATCCAATCATTGAAATTATTGCAGGAGATTTCATATTAAGTAAGCCAGAACTCCCCAGTGGAAGTATGAAATTGACAGAATGGTGGGTATAGTGTGCTCTAAATCCCATGCAAATTCTCCCTAAGCAAGTTTCAAAATTTATTCAGGAAATGGAAAAACAAGAAGAAATGATGTGGCTTTCATACTAAGGAAAGCTATAGCTAGAGCACTCAAAGGATACAACTCAAAGTCAGAGCGTATATTATCAATAAGGCTTAAGGGTAAACCTATAAACATCACAATAATCCAGGTATATGCATCAACCACAGATGGAGATGAAGAAATTGAGAGATTCTATGCTGCAGTCCAGGAAGAAATTGACAACATACCATCACAGGATTTCAAACTAATCATTGGAGACTTGAATGCTAAAGTTGTCAACAAAGAAGAATCAAAAACAGTAGGAAGATTGGATTAGGAACAAGAAATAAAGCAGGAGAGCATCTGATAAAATTTTGTAAGGCCAATAATCTGTTCATTGCAAGATAGGAGACTATACACCTGGACATCACCAGATGGTAAACACAAAAGCTAGATAGACTACATAATTGGAAGTAGAAGATGGAAAAACTCTATCCTTGTGGTCAAAACGAGACCAGGAGCTGATTGTGGCACAGACCACGAACTGCTCATAACAAAAATCAGAGTGAAGCTGAAGAAGAAAGCAAAAACCATTATTATATCAAAATATGACCTGAATAACATTTCAGATGAATTCAAGAACAATGTAA
>CM034701.1:150539874-150564283 GCA_020142125.1 Phrynosoma platyrhinos
CAGGTATTCCTGTACCTCCTCTTTACTTATTCTGTGCTGCATTTCCCTATTGTGTCATCTGCTCCATTTTCCTCAGGTTGAACACCATTTTCCTTTTGTGAGAAGACTGAGGCAAAGAAGGTGTTGAGTAGTTCTGCCTTTTCTCTGTCCCCTGTTAGAATTCCTCCATCTTCTCTGCACAGTGGCTCTATCATTTCCTTCTTCTTTCTTTTGCTATGGGCATACCCAAAAAAGCCCTTTTTTTGTCCTTAACCCCTCTAGCAAGCCTGAGCTCATTCTGTGCTTTGGCTTTCCTGACTTTACCCCTACATGTACTAGCTGTTTCTTTGGATTCTTCTTTGGTTATTTACCCCATTTTGCACGTCTTATACATGCCCTGTTTAGTCACCCATCCTGGTTTCTTGAGACATCTCCCATTTTTCCTCCTTGTTGGAACAGTTTAAAACTGTGCCTTCAGTATCTCCCTTTTGAGAAACCCCCTCCATCCTCCCTTCTCTTTTAGTATTCCTGACCATGGGATCACCCCAAGTATTTCCCTAAGTTTACTGAAATAAATTCTCCTAAAGGTAGAGCTGACCTGTCCCTACAAACTGTCCCTTGAAGCCTTATGACATGAGAAAAGAAGGCAGAAATGGAGCCGGAGAGTATCAATTTTCTTTGTGCTGTACCACATGACATTGTAGTTCTCTTCCTGTGGGAGATGATTGTAAAATCAAGTTGTTTGTTGAATGGGTTTTTCCAGCTAGGCAAAGATGTGTTTTTAAAACTGTCTCCCATGGGGGAAAAAACCCAAAGCAGTGTGACGTCATGGGGTAAGGCATAGAGAAAGGTTCTACTCTCCAACTCTATTTCTACTTTCTTTCCTTGTGTGATAAGGCTCTTAGTTAGAAAAGCAAAGATTTTTAAAATAACCCTCATTGCCTTCATTTTGAGCAGACTGTTACACTGTTCACACAAGTTCACTCTATTCAGTCCTGTTCCTCTTGGAAAACATAAATGAAGTTTTTGAATTTCAGTTCATGATTCCAGTCCACTGCATTTTATTACTTATTTGATGCTTCTTGTAAGCATTTGGTCTCAAGTGTTTGAAGGGTCTAGATTAAAGTTAAGTCATGAAAAACAATTTTCTGTACTGAAAAGCTCTTACAGAAAGAAGACGAATATAGCATTGTGATTCTGGGTAGTGTTGAGTAGAATAGCTTGGCTTCAGGGTTGCCCTTCTAAGAACAGAAGGATTTCATTCCTTAACAGAAGGAATAATAATAATAATAATAATAATAATAATAATAATAATAATAATAATAAAATTTATTTAATACCCTGCCTATTGGAAAACCAATCCAGGCGGCTTACAAATTAAAATCAAATACAAACCCCACAACAATCCCTCTCCCCCCTTAAAACAGTATTAAATCTCAACAGCTTAAAAACAATATAACAATTAAAACTTAAAATTAAATGACGCAATAGACACTCCACTGTGGCCCATAGCAGTGTTCCTGTCCATCCAAGATGGGGCCACGTAAGGAACGGTGCAGATTAAGGCCGGGAAAAATTATCCTAAAGGTATTAGGATAATTTTAAATATCCTAAAGGTACCAAATCCCATTTCGTCTTGAAAGCTAAGCAGGGTAAGTCCTAGTTAGTATTTGAATGGGAGAATGCTAATAATACCAGGTGCTATTCAGGAAAGAACTGGCAAAACAATCTTTTAATATTCCTGGCCTAAGAAAACCCTATGAAATTTGTGGAGTTCTCATATGTTAATGGGAGGCTTGCGGGGTAGAGCAGAGGAACCCAGTGATGGTTGTGGTGTGAGGAAGTGATTTATGCCAGTTTTCTCTTTCCTATTAAGTCTTTTTGCACTGACTACCATGTGGCTCTCCAGAGTAGATTTTTGGAGAACACAGGAAGTTTGCTGTGTATTTGTGTATATGTTCAAAAAATAAAAAATTACCTCCTCCCTTGAACTAGTCGTGTATCCTACAAATTGAATTTCTTTCACAGGCCCCAAGCCAATGCTCCTGAATATCTGGGACTAAGTCCTGTGAATACCTTTTTTATTATTAAAAATGCATCTTCCATTCATAGAAAGGCTATACAGGTATACCTTGGTTAACAAACCATTTGACAAAGAAGATGTCAAGAAGAACCTAAGGCCAGTCCAAAGGCCTTGGGGGGCCGCATCCGGTCTTAGGTTGCCTACCCCAGGCTTAGGAGGTGCTGGTAATCATTACATTGTCCAGGGTTCCCCAAGATCAAATCCATAGGGTAGACATCCATCTCTATTGGAAAAAATAGAAGAATGAATCCAGGCAAATTGTCTAGTCTCAGCAAGTTAGAAGACTAAGAAGAAACTTGATGGGGAATGTGTTTCCTACTACAGTTGCCCTTCTCTTTTTGTGGGGGATCCGTTTCAGCACACACACACACCCGCAAAAATGGAAAATCAGTTCCTAGGATTCTCTAGCACTGAGCCAGGGCAGTTAAAGTCCTCTCAAATGGGATTATTTGTGTGTTTTGGACCATAGCTACATTTTAGTTAATGGGGACCATAGCTACATTTTAGTTAATGAGACATTGAGCCTTCTCTGTCAGAGAGCTCTGGTGCCACAATAAAATATAGTTCCCATGATTCCCTAGCACTAAGTCAGGGCAGTTAAAGTGGACTCAGTTTGCACTATTTCTGGCAGTCTGCAAAGGCCCATGGTCTGTTTCCCCCACCTTCCACACATCATGCTGAAGTGGTGGTGTGCACAATGAGGAACTAACTAAGGGCCTTTACAGACTGCCAGAAATAATGCAGCTAGAGTCCACTTTAACTGCTCTGGCTCAGTGCTAAGAAATCATGGGAATTTTAGTTTATTGTGGTACCAGAGCTCTCTGACAGAGAAGGTTCAATGTCTCAGAAAAAACTACAATTCTCATGATTCCCTAGCACTGAGCCAGGACAGATAAAGTGGACTCAAGCTGCATTATTTATGGCAGTCTGTAGAGGCTTTTAGTTTTTTCCAATATATATATCAGCGGTCGGCAACCTACAGCCCGCGGGCCGAGTCCAGCCTGCCAAGGCCTTGAGACCGGCCCATGGCCGGTCTGCAGCCGCCGCCTCACTGTGTGCGAGCCATTTTGGACGCAGGTGCCATTTTGGAAGACTCAGCGGTGAATTCTCACAGCGCCGATGCTGTTGGGCCTTCCAAAATGGTGTCCCACCCGCACGCACATGCGTGCGCATGCACATTACAGTGGCCGCTGTGTGCAAGCAAGCAAGCAAGCGTCGGCCCCCAGTGCCATTTCCCCCCCTCCCGGCCTGCGGCAAAAAAAAGTTGCTGACCCCTGGTATTTATGATGGCTTTGATGATATTTCCTCATGATAGGTGTTAGTTCCCCATCAGAAAATCTCATTCTATGTTGAGATGGTACAGTATGTCATTGGCGCTTCCATTTGTGAAGTCTTAGAAAGTGTTCAGTAGGGCAAAATGATTAATGGATTAATTGAGCTGATTAAAAAGTTATGCCTCTGGTAACAGATTAATTGGGCCAGAATTCTCTGTCTCTCACCTCCATGCAAGCCTTGTGGTTTTCTGTTTTTTGCAGTTGAAACCTTGCAGTTCACTTGCTCTCTTATTCTCTCTCCGTGGCTTCATGCCTTTATTAGCTTCACTGGAAATGGCAAGAGACAACATATTGGCACACACTGCTTCGTGAGTCACCTGTAGCAAAGTCTAGCTCTAAATATGCAATTCCTGAACTCTTTTTGCTGTTCTAGCAAGCAAACAATAGTTTGTTGTTTTTTGTTTTATTGTCCTATAGTTGGATTTAAAGTATGTATGCATCTCTTGGTCTGTATCTCTTTGAGTAAACCTACTCTGCTGTTTCTGTGTGAAAACAGCAATATATATACCTTCGCATATATATAGTTTTGTCCGATATATATATATTTTCTTTCAGCCCTTCTAGAACACTTTAGGGGTTCTAACTGTGTTGCATACCCTGAAATCAAAGTGTGTGTGTGTGTGTGTGTGTGTGTGTCAGGGGAAGGGAGTCCTTTTTACTTTGGCTCAGTGAATCTTCATTATGTGGAATTTCCCCTTGTGACCTGGCATTTTCAGAGCCAAGCAAACTAAAGGCTTATTTCAGTAAGATCTATTAGGCGAAGGAGCCTTTCCCCAAAGGAGATGGCAAAATCTTTGATATTTGATGTATTTAAAAGCACCCTTGGGGACTGCTAGAAAAACCTTACTACAGCAGGGAACAATTTAGACTGTCAATGCCATGGACCTAAGGGATGATTAGGAAGATAGGAGGCTGCCATGCACACTCAAATTGTTCGCTTAATATTGCCAGTACAAGGGGTTGGGAACCTCAGGCCTGAGAACCAAATCCAGATCTCCTTGGAGTCTCAGGCTCCTGCCACACTGCAGAATTTAACAGCTTTATACATCTTTAACTGCCATGGCTCAGTGCTATAGAGTCATGGGATCTGTAGTTTGTTGTGGAGCTCTCTGCCAGAGAAGGCTAAATATCTCACAAAACTACAAATCCTAGAATTCTATAACATTGAGTCATGGCAATTAAAGTGATGTCAAACTGTATTAATTCTTCAGTGTAGATGAAGCCTCAGTGCATCCCACTAGGCTTCCCCAGATGGTCATGCCCCCTTCCTCATGACACTAGCTTTTTTAAGCATTACAGTGGGCCCTTGTTGTCTGCTGCAGTTTGGTTGCAGGATCCCCTATGGATAACAAAATCCGTGGATGCTCAAGCCCCATTAAATACAATGGCATAACAAAATGGTGTCCCTTATATAAAATGGCAAAATCAAGGTTTGCTATTTAGAATTTACACTTTTAAAAATATTTTCAAGTTGTGGATGCTTGAATTGGTAGATAAAAAATAATAATCCATGGATAAGGAGGGCTGACTGTATTTCCACTCTGAGAAGGCTTAGCTTTTGGGTTTAGGGATATAAATCTGCTTACAGCCCCACTGGATGAGATTAAATGAGGCTTTGAACATATTTGATGATTCTTTGCATTTAGGACAGACATGTAAACATTTTATTTTCTCAAAAGGATTTCTTTTGTGTTCAGAAAACTCTCACACACTTTCCCCTTCCCCTGGAATATGATCTCCCCTTGAACTCTTCTAAAGTTGAATCTATCTCTCAAGGTGAAGGAGGTTAACCACCATTGAACTATGCAGTGGTAGTTCTCATCCAGTCTTTTTGGACAGGAGTCTTTCCCCACATCTGTCTGGAGATATCCAAGGGCCCTTCCCCATAATATTGTTAGTTGAATCAGTGAGTCCATATGGACTGTTCACTGAGTCACTTCATATTATTTCTTTGACTTTTGAGATTTAGATTCTGGAATACTCAATGTAGTCTATAATTGTATAGAAGATAACTAGGGTTCCTATTTCAGGAATGTCCCAGACCCTGAGATTGCTGGCCCCAAATCTTAGACCTAGAGACAGCCCCTAGTGATAATAATAATTGTTACTATCCTTTGTCCAAAAGAGGGATTGGGAGGGCACATGCTCCAGTTTCTCTACCCTCTCCTTCAAGACCATTAATACTCTTTCCTCATACTGTGGCATGAGCTTTCCTTTACAAGAGCTGCCTTCCTCAAATGTGGATAATAATAAGGGCTCTGGCTGTAAAGATACTTATGTGATAATAAACCTGCTAATTGTGAAGGACCCAATATTCTCACAGTTCTTGTCACTGTAAGTTTTTGTCTATTGTCTTTGCCTAAAGTCTTCATTTTAGTGGCCATTATTATACATTAAAAGCTCTATTAAGTGCTTAGGCAATAATACTGTGATGTCTGCATAATTAGGCTCTCATAAATTTAATAAATTTTAAAGAGCTCATTTTCTGAAGATATAAAGCGCAAATTACAAAAGATATTTCCCTCCTCCATGCTGAATATTTAGAAAGATTTTTTTTAAAAAATGGTCTTAATCTCTTCCTTGTCATTAAAATACATATATTTGGTTTGCATTTATATTATAATTTGATTATTGAATTTGAGATTGTTTAATTTTTACTTTAAATTCTATGTGTAGTGTTTTAGAAATGTGGACTATTCCTTCGCTATTACTGAGTCCTCAAAATTGGTATCAAGAATTTTCACAATGGGATGATTGGGATTAAAAAACAAATCAAGCCAGAATGATCATGGTTGCTGAAGCTTTTCATTATCAATACGAATAGGTTGTATTCACATTAATACAGGAACATGAAAAAGCCCTCATAGCTTGCTCTCCAACAACTATTGATAAGAAGCTTGTTACCTGTGATGCTGGTAGTAATATACAGACATTATAACTAAGCTTAATTAATGGCTTTATCCTCCATGGCATTCTCTAATGCCATTTTAAAAGATGTCCAAGTTGGTGGCCATCACTATACTTGTGGTAGCAAACTTTATGGTCAAGGTGTGCACAATTAATCAATACATTCTTCTGGATCTTCCATCAGAATATACAACTTTCTGCCCAAATGTCCTGGGGTCTAGCCCGATCACACAGTTACAGCACTATATTCCACTAACTGCCAGGATAACATCCTGTAGAATTTTATAGTTTAGCAGAGATGACCAAGTATTCTAATTACTTAGATACTAAGTATTCTAAATTCCTCTCCCACAATGGCCAACCCCATGATTCCATGGGATGTTGTCCTGGCAGTTAAAATGAAAAAATAGTGCTATAATTGTATAGTGTGAATCAGCCATGGGAAAGCAAAGGAAGTGGTGAAAGGCCATTGGAAAGTTTCATCTCAAGTAACCATTTTCATGATCAGAGTTTAATAGCATTAAAAAAATTACTTAGGAAAAGAAAGCGTCACTTCCAGTTTGTAACTCTTCTGCAGCTTGCCATCGCTTCCTCCATAAAACAGCTTCTATTTTTTAATGTTGGAATATTCAATAAATTTAAATGACTATATTTTTTTAAAAAAGTTTTTTTTTAATCGCAGAAATAAAACATTTTCAAAATTAAATATTCTGCAGCTCTGGATACCTTATCACCATTGTGCATATTCAGTTGATATAAGTGTCAGAAGAGATCTAAGTAAAAAAAAAAAAAAGAATAGGAGGACTACCAAACACTTAAAGCATAACTGTTTGAGCCCTTATGGATGTGTTCTAATAATCATGTGCAGCTCAAGCAGATGCTAGTGTGTGAGCTTTTGGAAAGTTCCCATTGCCAATGCTTTCTTTAAAAAGATATATTTCATATATTTTATGTATGAGCCTTCAGGATGTTGGCATTATCTGTCTTTTTTTAAAATGACCATTTTTATTAAACACTACATCTTCAACCTAGAATATTAATTGTTTCCTTCGATTTCATCTTAAAGGAACTGAGTAATTTAACTCTTGGATAATTGCCATGATTAACTTCTCCCATGTGCACACAGAGCTTGTGTGTCTTGGCTGCTTCATATGTTTCAAATGAAGTCAGAAAGGCAATTACTTGGCATGAATTTCCATGCACTTCGTGTCTCCCGTAAAAATGGTCTGAGGCCTACCAATGCCAAATGCTTCTGGCAGGTTTAGTGTCCTCTGCTCATTTTTAAATTCTCAAAACTGTTTTGAGATGACTGGCATCCGCTCTGAGTTTGTCAACTGAGCTTAATCCTTGCCCGTGCAATTTTCTTTTTCTTTTCTTTTTGAAAAAATGGTTAATACAATTGAAGTTATTCTTTGATTATATCAGTATCTAATGTACTTCTGTGTTTTCTCATCTGGTTAATTTGTAGTTTTCCAATTCTTCAAGAAGTGTTTTATTGTTCTCCTGCAGCAGGAAACAATTCAGGGGAGAAAATAAAAGGAAAGAATGTTGATTTTTAAAGTCAATTAATTTGGGGGGCCATGTGTCCAGGCAAAATATTGATGGTGTTCAAGATTAAAAATGAAGTTATAAACAACACAGATAATGCTCTTTTTCTGTTTTGTTTTATCTCAGTGCCAAGGATCAAGCAAATGGTTTTATAAACCCAAACAAGTTTTGAAAATATTACAGCAGTATAAATTACTAAAGATACAGAAATGATTTTTTTTAAAGGAGGAGATTCATCATGGTATTTCTTTTAATTTGAAGTCCTGCTGTACTATAAATGCAATAACCATCATAATGAAAAATGCAACAGATTGATAATACCATTGAGTTTTAATTAAACTACTGAATTGAAAAAGACCCAGATGGATTACTGGATAATGGAGTTACATCCCTGTTATGAAAAATGCTGGGCTGCCAGTTATAGCATCTTATAAATAAATGTTGTGCCAAAATAACATAATTTTTAGAACATTGTCCAAAAATTAATCATTTAAATCTGTAAAACAGATGGTTTTTCTGTTTTATTTGATTTGTCTTCATGGCACTGATCTCCTTAAATCAGTAGGATTCCTTCCTCTCCACTCTCCACATCAGGGGTAGGCAACCTTTTTGAGCCGGGGGCCGGGTTGCTGTCCCTCAGACAATTGGGGGGGCCAAAGCACCAAAAATAAATAAATTAATTAATAAATTAAAATAAAAAATAAAATTAAAAAAATTAAGAATAAAAAAAATGCATGCACACTCTCTCAGCCCCAGAAAAGCCATGGCAAAACCCCTGTGGAGATTTTGCCAAAAAAAAACCAAGAACAAGTAATAACAACAATAATCAATATCATCATGGCAGGCAGCGGGGGGCAGCGGCGGCAACGGCGGCAGAACTGGCCTGGGGCTGGTCCAAAGGCCTTGGGGGGCCGCATCCGGCCCCCGGGCCTTAGGTTGCCTACCCCTGGTCCACATCTTTACCTATTTAAACAGACTAGTTGAGAAAGCTCCTTTTTACAGTAGTAAAATCTTCAAAATATTTAAAAAATGAAAGGTTATCTTTTTTGAGGGCAGATGTCTCTTAATTGGTACTACAGTACATCCAGAGTTCATATTAGAGAATAGAAAGTATAATCCTATGCATCACAATTCAATAAGATGTACTCCCAAGTAAACACATATAGAAACTGAAGTCCTAATATCTTATGATAATAGCAATAAAGAAAAGCACAAAATTTTAATCAGTAATGCAGAACCTGCTAGTTTTTCTATGTATATGTGCTTACTGGAAAGTCCTTTTCTTCCATTTTATTGTCACATTCCAAGTATGGAGAATTTACTAGATAGACCTTCATACTGTATTTGCAATGTATAGATTAATTTGGTGGGACAGATTTCCAAAGGACATTCAGTCTTTTTTACCATCTTGAGCTCTTCTTAAGTCAGAATTTGTCTTAAATTTCTGAAGGTCCTTACTACATAGTAGAACATTTTCTTTTCTATATAGTATGGAAAATATTGCTGTGTGTTCTTTGTTTCTCCCAGGTTGCTGTGCATTTTCCACCTCCATGTTCCATGGCAGATCACATGGTTATAACTGATGACAGCACTGCCCATCCTCCACAGCTTGCTCTTTCTGTTAAAATGGCCTACTCTGATACACTGATATAGGGGGGAAGCACACGAGTGCTTCTAGGATGCCGCCAGACGGAGCGCTGTGGAACCGCAGCCTTCGCGCTGCGGTGCTCCTGTGGCGTCCCTGAAAGGAACGCCAAATTGGCACTCCTTTTAGAAGACAGGGAAAGTGCGCCCTAAAAGCGTAGGGTTGCACTTTCCCTGCCTTTTCTGCCGCAGCGTTTGAGGACCCTGCAGCGGGAGGTTGCCTCCAGAGCGCCGGCCGTGCGGAGGGCCGGCAGCTCCGAGGGCAACCTCGGGAAGAAGAAGGGGTGCCACGTGTGCGGCTGCCCCTCCTCTTCCAGGCGATTTTATTAGTCGTCTGCCGAGGCCCATACTTAACCAGAGGGCTAAGGCACCATTTCAGAGGGTCCAGACTGGGTGTGTATTAGCTAGCACTCTCTACTCCAGTGTTGGGCTGGTCCTTCAGATGTTGCTGGATTGTAACTCCCAGCATCTCTCACCTTTGGCTGTGCTGCTGAGGGCTGATGGAAGATACAGTCCAACAATATCTAGAGTTTTGCACTATGCCCACTCTGATATAAAGAAAAGTAGGGGTGAAGAATAAGTCTTTTGTTGGATGTGCAAACTGAATTCATTTATTGATATTCTGTGTATGCAGCTCCTGCTGGAATCTCCTCATTGGCCAAGTTGATGTCTGACTTGAAAACAAGGACAGGATAGATGTAGGTCCATTTGCAGGATGGAAATGTATCTTGCTGATGATTCAGCAAAGAAGGGTGGAAATGAATAGTCTCCCAGAGGTTGTTGGCCAGAAACACCAAGCTTTCCTTACTACTGGTGATAGAATCATAAAACCACAGAATCATAGAGCTGGAAGAGGCCTCAGGGGCCATGGAGTCCAAACCCCTGACTAGATCTTCTGGGTCTCTCAGTTCAACAGCAGCTGGAGATCTGGATGAATCTCACCCCATCACGTTTATTTAGACCCATCATTTCCCTCAAAACCAGGACTCAAGCTGGCTTAGAAATGTAAGCAAATATGCCATTGTTAAAAAAAATGCAAAAGATCAGTGTTAAAATAGAATAAAACTCTTAACAACACTACAAAGAATGTATTACATGCAATTAAAATGTTAGAAAGCAATTAAGAAAAGGGCACAATTAAAGCAATACAGCACACACTTAAAAGCCCTTCCTTGAAAGACCTTAAGTCCTCAAAAGCCTGTTGGAATAAAAGCTTTGTGTGACTGTGGAAGGACAGTAAGGGCCATTCAAGCCTGCCTAGGAGAATAGCCGCAAAGTTGAGGGGCATCTACTAAGAAGGCTCTTTCACATGCCTCCTCTAACTATGGACCTTATCACACGGGGCCAAAAGCAGCAAGAATCCACTAAGAATCAGGCGCTATAGCGCTATACATTCCCGTGTGATTACACGGCGTTGCTCAGAATCCGCTAAGAATCAGGGGCTATAGCGCTACAGTTTTCCGTGTGATTACACGACGTCGCTCAGAATCCAGCAAGAAACCGCTCGGAATGCAACATCAATCGCATTCTTTTGAATGTCGGTTTCAGCGGGCATTGCAATAGCGCGAGCTGATCCATAGCGCTATTATAGCGCTAGCGCCATATTTATACTAGCGCTATAGTACTGCAATGATGCTCATATCGCTTTCTTGCCACTTTTGAGAGCAGTGTGGGATAAGGTCCTATGACTGTAAAGGTGGTGCAATTGAAAGAGCTTCTCCTGAGGATCTCAAGGATCAGGCAGACTCCTATGGAGACATATGCTCTGTCAGATGGCTTGGAACTAATCTGTATAGAGCTTTATAGGCTATACCCAGTACTTTGAATTGCATCCAGAAAAGGATTTGTAGCCAGTGATACTGTGTGTTAAACAGTTTAATTGAATTCAGTGGGACTTAATACTGAGTAGATATTAATAGGATTAGGGATGCAGTGGCTCAAATGGTTAAGGCACTGACTCTGTTGATTGTAAGATTGGCAGGTTGGCAGTTGAGGCCCGGGTGCTGCATGATGGGGTGAGCTCCTGTCAGTAGTCCCAGCTTCTGCCAACCTAGCAGTTTGAAAGTATGCAAATGCAAGTAGATAAATAGGTACCACTTTGGTGGGAAGGTAAACAGTGTTCTGTGCATTCATGCTGGCCACATGACCACAGAGTAGTTTCTGAAAACGCTGGTGCTTTGGCTTAGATGAGCACCTCCCCCTACGGTCAGACATGACTTAACTACTTTGCCAACAGGGAATACCTTTACCTTTTTATTTAATAGGATTGCATGCAAATGCATATAAAACAGGTGGCATTGTGAAGTCTTCAAAGCCAAATGTTTATTTTATTTAAAGGCTGCCATTCTAAACCAGAGACAGGCCCCTGCTGTCCTGAAGAAATACAGCTGATATATAGGAATGTAAATATACTCACAGATTTTCTCTTTGTCAGTGAGAAAGTGTATCTCAGTTGACTGAGACACTCTATTAAGAAAATGGCCGCAAGTTTTTTTTCTTCAGAGTTTCAGACCAAAACAATCATTTGTGTAAAAAAAATCATTTCTGGATGGAAATTATTTTTATACAAAACTATCCCTGCTCCCAAGAACCACTGTGGTGTAGTAATTGGAATATAACTTCAGGAGACCAGGGTTTGAATCCCATTCAGCCATGGAAACCCATTGGATGACCATGGGCATGTCACATCCTTTCAGCTTCTGAGGAAGGTAACAGTAAACCCCCTCTGAATAAATCTTACCAAGAAAACCCAGTCACAGGTTTGCCTTAGGGACACCAAGTCAGAAATTGTTTGAAGATATAGAACAAGAAAGTTTTTTGCACAAATCAGTTTTTCACAATCCTTAAAAGTCTGTGGAAATGTGCAGAAAAACTTCAGACACCCTCAGTGGGGATAAGCTTTTGAAGTTATTCAAGAGTTACATCTCTAGTGCCATAAATTGGGCATGTTGGTTAAGATTTCTATGAACTAAGCAACAGTTCACATTAGCAGGAATGAGCCATATTGTATCATTAGCTTGCAACTTGATCTCTTCCCTTCTTCAACTGTTGCTATGAGGTGACATTCTTTTGCTTCCACTTCAGTTACAGTATAGCATGTAATCTGTTTCCTCAACTCTGGTTAATCTTTAACTTTGGAGTTTATCACACAGGAGGCTAAGTGGCCAAATCCCATGCAGAAATTGTTTTAACAGAGGGGCGGGATATAAATTATTATTATTATTATTTAAATCCTAGAAAAATCCCACACAGAAAGTGGACAAAATCAGGAATCCCGAAAGTAAAAAGCAGCTAATTTTGTCCACTTTCTGTGTGGGTTAATGTCACATTAATGCTCAATGTCCCCAATGTCGTTTGAAAATAATCTCACTTTTGCGGGACTTTCTCAGATTTAAATCCCATTTCTGCATGGGATTTGGCCATGTGATAAACTCCATAGTTTGTTTAATCAAATGAGTATTATATCTCAGGGTTTGATGTTGACTTATGGCAAGAAAACCATGTTTCGATTTAACCACAGTTTGCTGAGTTTGGATAACATGGTAAAATTTGGTTATTCTAAAATGGAAATGAAAGCTTCAAAATTCTTTGTGGTTACACTAGAACAGCTGCCTGAGACTTGCTAGAGCCTGGTTTCAACATACTACATCAGTGAGTCACAGCCTTGGGCCCTGAAGTGTTCATGAATTATAGATCTCATTATCCCTGCATATTGTCCAAAGATGATAGCAGTTATCATGTTTCTAATCTCCTCATGTTGAACCAATATTTCTTAAGCCTGGCTTCACAGATGTTGACCTGTTTAGCCAGGTTTGAGAAATATTGGTTTAACATGAAGACACTAGAATATAGTGACCATCAGATGGCTGTTTCCAAATGCACTCCAGTATTTCATTAATGTTTGGTTTACCATGTCCAAACACAACCAGTCTAAAATGAGGAAAATGCTTTTGAATATTTTGAGATCTTAGAATACATGATGTAGTCCAGTAGCATCACTGGGGGGTGCGGGGAAGTGGACACCCTGTCACCCCCCCTGCCCCTGCCCATCCTTGCCGCAAACCCATTTCCTTAGGAGAGCCAAGCTGAGCATGTGCATACCCCTGGCACCTTTTTGCCACTGCCCCCGTCTCCCTTAGGGGAAAAGGGGGTGGCAGCAAGAATGGCAGGGAGATGTGTGTGAATCTCTAGGCTCCTTGCAGCAAAGATGGCAGGGAGGTGATGGCACATCCACTGGCTTCTTACTGTCTCCCCCTCCTCCCTTGAGGAGAACAGGGCAGCAGGAAGGACGCAGAGCTATGGCAGAGAGGGACAAGGGCGCACATTCAGCCTGACTGAGCCTGTGCCCCACACCTCCTTGTGGAAGCCCCTCCCCTTCCACTGCTAAAGTCCCACTCCCACACCAGGAGTAGGGATGCCGCTGACGTAGCCCAGGCTCTTCATTAAACCCTCTAATGAAATCTGCTACAGCTCAAACATTCAAAACAACCAATCTTAGTTGTTGCACCCTTTGCCACCTGGTCATCCTGGGAGCGGCAACTGACTAGCTCACTGAGCAGTGACTGAGAAGCCTTTCATGCATGCTGACTTTCTATCACTAAGAGGTATTGTTGTAGAATCTGAACTGTGGGTTTTTGGCTCCACAGCCCCGGGTTCTCAGCAGAGCAAAAATTAGAGAAGGAAGACCACTGATGAGATACAAACAGGATTTATTAACATGTGCACAATGCCCCAGAAGAAACTCATGTTTTCAAACCTGGGCAAAGGACAAGGAAAATGGCTGTTGTTTTTATACCCAAACAAAGAACTCATCTCTTACATCTTATTGGATGTTCTAAACTTTAAACACATAGAATTCTAAGCAATGAGAGTAAAGATCTATGCGTACATTATAATCTGCTTATGGTACCATTTGTGCCTGACCCACTGCATTCCTGCACTGATTTATTGTTATGGCTTTATGATGCATCCTGGCACCTCTTTGTTACAGCTTAGGTCCCTCTAAGGCCACTGTGTAAATAAACATTTTGACATTCTGGCCTTCAACATTCTGGCCATGTGTTTCTGTGTTAAAGGTATAAGTTCTTGCAGGCCTCTAATTTTTACACACAATCGTACACATTTCTAATTTAGGCATATAAAACATTGATTATCATTGATTATCAAATTATAACTACTTCAGTATGAGGGGTGCGGGCCAAATAGGATGACACCATAAGTGGGGTGACATCATAACCATCACTCTAGCAATGCCACTGTTGCTCCCAAATATCTGCATTTTGGAAGAAATGAGGTGTACACTCATCCCTCCACATTCATAGACTCACAGAATCATAGAGTTGGAAGAGACCACAAGGGCCATCCAGTCCAACCCCTGCCATGCAGGAAATCACAATCAAAACATACCTGACAGATAGCCATCCAGCATCTGTTTAAAGACCTCCAAAGAAGGAGCCTCCATCACTCTCCGAGAGAATGTGTTCCACTGTCAAACAGCTCTCACTGCCAGGAAGTTCTTCCTAATATTTAGGTGGAATCTCTTTTCCTGTAATTTCATCCATTGTTCCATGTCCTATTTCCTGGAGCAGCAGAAAACAAGCTTGCTCCATCCTCAATATGACATCCCTTCAAATATTTATACAGGGCTATCATATCACCTCTCAACCATCTCTTCTCCAGGCTAAACATATCCAGCTCCCTATGGACATGGTTTCCAGACCCCTCACCATCTTGGTCGCCCTCCTTTGGACATGCTCCAGCTTGTCCATATGCTTTTTTAATTGTGCTGTCAGTATTCCAGGTGAGGCCTGACCAAAGCAGAATAGAGTGGAATTATTACTTCCCTTGATCGAGACACTGTACAGTCGGCCCTGCGTTTTTGTGGGGATCTGTTCTGGACCCCTCCCCCCTCTGCAGAAATGGAGACTCACTGATATTCAAGCCCCATAGGCCTGAATGGGGTATGTGCCTGCCGGCGTGCACATGTCCCATTGAAGTTAAAGGAGGTCGCCCCTCCGTGAATCTTTAAGTCCACGGAACTTAAGTCTGTGAGAATGGAGGGGCAACTGTACTTCTATTGTTGCAGCCTAGAATCACATTGGCCTTTTTAGCTGCCACTTCACACTGTTCACCTGTGTTCAACTTGTGGTCTACTAAGAGTCCTAGATCTCTTTCACATGTACTCTCATTAAGCCAGGTATCTCTCATCCTATATCTATGCATTTCATTTTTTTACTGCCTCTAGTCACTACTAGTGAAAGAAGTGGCTAAAGGAGCAAACTCGTGTGGGAAGGTGAAGAGTGGAAGATACCACCATGCAAAGCAATCAGAAAGGCTGTGCAGTGGTTTTCAGGGACTCTGACAAAGAGTTTTCATGCAACCTTCATTCCCACCATGGTCTTAAAGGCCACTACTTCTCCTTATCTTTCATGTGCACCAATATTTTATCTGAAAGCTCCCCTGCTGTTCCCTTTCCTCCCTCACCACTCCCTGGATATTTCCACTGTCCCAGTGTGTGTGTGTGTGTGTACCAACCACTTTGTAAATCACTGCCTTAAACTATAGCCTTAAAGAATGTGTTGTCCTGGGAAAGGGCATGTTCAGATTACACCACCCAATTTTATTCCCTCCTGAAGGGAATGGTGTGCACGTGAATGGATGGGGACTTGATGTCTAGAACCTCCTGTCAATGCTTACTGTTTTATAATCCCATCCTTCTTATGAATGTGTGGATCTGCAAAAACTGGGATGATCTAAGTATAATGAAGAAAACAGGAAAGTGAAATGAAAAGCAGCTGCAGTATGATACTTCTATGTTGATAAATAGGCAAACCAATTTTAGATTATTAATAAAAAAACAAAAAAACTAATGACAATACGCTTCTGAATAAGGATGCCTAGAATTATGGCAGCTATTTTCTCTGTTTTTCTATAAAGGTTGTAGAGAGGCATATGCTATTTGTACCAAAGGAATACCCATCACCCCTTCTTCCTACCCTGTCATGCTCCACATCTTCCACTAGGAAATCAATATGAACTCAGGCAAAATAAGCACAGCTCACTGAGATCAATGGCCACAGGATACCTGCTATGGGAGGGGAAAATAGAGGATGTTTGAGGTAGTTGGGCCTCCACACCTCTTGTCCTCCATACAGGGTTGGACTCTGAATCCTCCTCCTAGTCACCTTTATATCTGAATAGGGGCCTTGCTCATTGTCAGTTTTGGAAGCCACTGATCTTCCAGGACTTTGCACAACTTCTCCAGGATGCAGCAAAGCTAGGAAACAAATTATGATAGGGAAGAGAAAAGAGTCACTTTTGTCTGAGAAACAGATGGGAATCAGCTTTCCTTGTGTTCATAATGAAGGGCACCTTCTAGTACTAAGATTGGGAAATTAAATTTATGTTTAAAAACAAACAAGCAAAGGTTGATAATTTAGGAATTTAAATCTGCTAGTGCATGATGACATGTAATCTTGTCATTTTACATTATGCAATTGGAACAAAATTCATTATATTAATAAAATTAGTTCAGTAATCTCTTTAAATTAGCTCAGGAAGCCTTCAAGAAACCATATTTGCAATGAGTACATTTGAGGAAGAATTTCATTAAATCATGTGGCAAGTGAAAAAAAAATACTTTCAAAAATTGGTGATCAAGAGTTGTTATCTAGCTGATCGTAAATTAATTTTTATTTTTATACCACCATGCATATTTTTATGGAATTCTTTTATAACCACATTATTCTTGGCTCAGATAATACAAGAACTATAAAAATTCATTGAATGAGAAATACATTATCAAAACTTTATTTAGGCATAGAGTTAATGGATTTTTTTAGAATAATGGGACAAGCTCTCACTGCTAGTACAGATCAAATTTGCTGTTTATGTTGTTTTATGCTTAAACATAGATGACTTTACATCTTTATCCCTGCATAAACAAATTATTCCCATTGCATTTGGAAAAATGCAAATACCTGTTTATGTGGCAAAGCGAGACAAGCTATTTTGTTATTTTATTTCAGATACTTCATGACTTAATGGTTCTCTTATGACATCAAGGCTGCTGGAAATTATTCCTCCCCCCCTTATATAATACAGCCAGGGGCTGTTTTCTACAGTATACAGCAACAAATCTGGGATTGCAACCTTTATATTTATTTATTTATTTATATATTTATTTCCTTTATTTATATGCCACCATTCTCTCAGGATGGGACCCAGATTTATAGCAGGATGCCTGTCTGGACAGTCTGTACATGTACCAAATATGCTAAGAGTGTAGTCTCATCCTCAGATGCTGGTGTCTGTCTGTGCCAGCCACATCCTATGGTTGCTTTGGATTCAGAAGCAGTCTGAAAAGAGAGCGATGTCTTATTGTGTTAGTCCTGATTTCTCTCAGCTTCCTGTTTCATAATATCAAATGTAATCTACACAAGATTTTATTAAACAAAATCTAATGGAAATTTCTACATATATTCATGCATTTTTTTTAAAAAAACACATTTTTGCATGCATTTTAAAACATACATTTCTTTGCGCTTAATGTAGGCATATGTTTCTTAATAATAAAGTATTTTTGTGCCCATTTTTTTCCAAACTATAAATTTTACTGTACCTTGTGTGTGTATGTGTGTGTGTGGACTACATTACAAACATTGTGTTCCAATTAATGTTTCAGTTTAGGAAGTGTGAATCCCCAGAAACACAGTCTTACATCCTTATTTTATTTTTATTTTTTAAAAAAGACAAGCTCAGACCTTTTGGAATATTATTTTCTTTTTAAAATAACAAACAAACCTCAAGTTGAAATTTTTATCACTGACTAGTTTTGTCCATAAGAGTTTTTCTGTAAATTCTGTAGTCTGGTCCACAACTAACAATTTTAATAATGAGTCATCACATCAATATAAGCAATAAAACATATTCATATTAATGTTTGTAATAATTACCCAATAATCCAATTTTTAATGTTTATCACTATTGATTAATTTTCAAGCCTACCATTCAAAGCTCTGTAAAGATTTACAGTGGACAATATAAACCAGACGGAATGTGTGACATGATAGATTTAGCGCCAAAGGCTAACAAATAACTTCAGTATATTTTTAACTTCTGTTATGACAGTGTCTTTTCCACAGTGTTTGGTTTTAAAAATTATTGATCATCCTATGCCTTTACTGGTGGAAGATTAATCAACAAAGGCTACATTTTAGAGGAAGGAATTGGCCTACCACCTATGAGTACCCCTCTGAAATTCATGAGGTCACCATAAATCAACAGGTGACTTGAACACACACACACACACACAAGTTCTGGTGACTTCATTTGCTTTAAATAACTTAAGAGTTAACACCTTTCACAGTTCAACCTGAATTCCCTCAGGAATGGGCAGCTGTGGCTCTTCAGATGTTTTGGAGTGATAACTTCCAGTATACTTCATTGTTGGATATGCTGGCTAGGACTTAGGGAGATGTAGGTAATTTTTTTTTTTTTTTGAAGAGGCCACAGTTGTTGCCATCAGCTCTACTCAAACTCATCATTTCATGACATTGCAATAAGCCAGGGGTAGGCAACCTTTCCCCTTTAAGGGCCAAGGGACTCCAGCTCCCAGAATCCCAGGAGCTATTGGCCAACATGGGACTATTGGCCAACATGGCTGAGGCTTCTGGGAGCTGAAGTCCCTCGGCCCTTAAAGGGGAAAGGTTGCCTACCCCTGCAATAAGCAAAGAGGGATTTTATAGAGGCTCACCCTAATGGCAAGCTAGCCATCTATGGTTTGGAGATCTCATTGATTGTCCCACCTTGTATTAGCCAATGGCAGTGTGCACCCACAGGTACACTGGCACAGTTGTATGCATGTTGCTGCCCACTGACTAATCGAGTTGAGCTTCCATTTTTTTCCCCATCCAGGGGGTGGTGGGGGTGGAACCAAACCCCCACCCCCATGGATGGGAAGGGCCCCCTATACATTAAAAAAAAATGTTTGATGCAGGCCTGTAATAGTTTGTGTCCTGTTTACCCCGGCCAAATGAAGCCTGCCTTCTAGCAGTTTGATAACACTCTTGTTTATGTAGACCAAGGGTAGGCAACCTTTCCCCTTTAAGGGCCAAGGGACTTCAGCTCCCAGAATCCCAGGAGCTATTGGTCAACATGGGACTATTGACCAACATGGCTGAGGCTTCTGGGAGTTGAAGTCCCTCGGCCCTTAAAGGGGAAAGGTTGCCTACCCCTGATGTAGACCCTGGAAATCTACAGTTGCTTAGAACTCAGACCTCCTGCTCTCTCCTCACTGCATCAGACCCCCAGAGTTTGAGGCTAAGTCTCTTTCCAGTCATTCTGCTGGGTGTTTCAGCTGCCTCATTCTTTCAGTCACAGTGTGGCAGGAGGAAGGCATAGGAAAAAATTCCCTGTGTTTCTAGTAGGCATACAGGTAGACAGGGCTGCTGAATGTTCCCATCATATGGGGACATTCACATCCTGTCATTTTCTTTGATTGTCCAAGAGCCACATTTAAGAAGCTTTCCTGTGATTGTCACAAATCACAGTTTGGTCACCCATGACCATTCACTGCTCTTGCCTTCAAGGGATTTGCAGAACCTGACTGCCCATAGGCTGTTAAGTTGAGGTGGAAGGTCAGATATTATTCTGATGTGCAGCAGGAAGATAATAAGTGTTGTTGGAGGTAGATTTTTGTTCCAATGGCAGTGTGGGCTTTCACAGGAACAAGGCAGTAGCATCACTAGGGTTGGTGTCACCCAGTGTCGTAACTCATGGTATCATCTCTGTGGACCTGTTCTCATGCCAGACCATGTAGAATTCCTAATATTTTTTCCTACTAATGAATCATAATTCCAGTACATCACTGAACGAATGGCAATATTAGTGAGATAGCTCCCACACTGGGCCAATCTTTCCAGAGATGGGAGGGGGGCACCAGTAGGAAGGGGGCAGTTGCTTTGTTTGGTCTGGCATTCTCCATACACCCAATAGCCCCTGCCTCAGCATGCCAGAGGTCCCCCTTCCTTCTCCTGGAAGGCTCCTTTGGAGAGGGGACACAAGGAATGTCTCCCAGCTGTGGTGCTGCTGTCCCTGGCATAAGGGAAGCCCCACAGCAGTGGTTGGCCCAGGGAGCTGACATGGCTAAATAATCAGTGGCTAAAAAAAATCTGTGGATACAGAGGGCCAACTGTACTCCTGAGGCTGAAAGTATGCATTTGAAGACATCACCAGAAAGTATAACAGTGTCTGGCCTACAGTACATGGTTGTTATAAGGATAACTGGAAGAGGCTTCAAGCACTTAAGAGGCTTAAAGTACTTATGGAAGGTGAAGTATAAATATCAGAATTCATAAAACAATCGTTTGGGCCAACTTTACAGGTTCAGTACAGCTTAAAGAATATCAGAGATGCCTAGGCTTTCTCTCAGCAGCATACAGAAAGCAGAAAATGAAACACATTTTACATCTGACATGTTTTGATCAGTACCTAATGTGGTGAATACTTTGAGCTGGCATCCCATCTGTGGCACAGTTGTAAATAATGACCCATCTGCTTGGAAATTGTGGTTTTGTTAGCACATTCGTGAATTCAGTGTTTTGCATAATTATGTTTATTAAAGAAATGCACCTGAGTTTCCATATTTAAACTGTTCTTCTGATCTGCAACAAAATACAGTGAACTTCTGTTTATAAGCAGTGCTTACTGAAAAAGTAAGTACTGTTCAGAGTGTTGTTTTATGCTTAGTTTTGTTAAGCTTCAGTCATTTTTAGAATAATATTTGAGAGTGACATTAACTATATTAAATAAAGATCTGGTTGTATTTTTATTTCATATTAATGAAGAGTTTTTTTTTAAAAAATCTAATTATTGCGAAGAGAATGGTACTAGAATTGAAGTTTAAGCCAGAAAAGTTCACCACCTGGGAATGCTGAATATTTTGAACTGGGCAGTATAAATGTCAAGGATGATTAACTTAAAATCATCATTTCTTTGCAATTAATTTAGAAAAGTAGTTGTTCACAATCCTCCATTGGATATGACTGAGCAGTTGTATGTATAGGGGTGGGAAACACTTGTGCAAGATCAGGGAAAGAGAAGCAATCTATACAACTCAGTAGTTTTATGACAAGTCATAAATCCCCTTTCCCTCCTTGTATATGGGTGTATCGCTAACTGTCTTGGGTTTTTCATTTTCCCTTCTAGTTTATCTTATCCAGCTGTAGGGATTTTTTTTTTCTCCCTTAATGCAGTCTAGAAAAACTGACTTCTTTGTGAGCATTATTTACAGTCTCCATAGTCTGCAACACTATAGATTTAAAATGGGAACATGTTCTCTTGAATTCAGTTGGGACTAGTTCTAACTAGACATATATAGAATTGCACTCTTGGGTTGCTTTGATCTTTTTGTACCCTCCAACATTTCACAGATGACAAATGAGACATCTGTGCCAAGCAACATCATTGTGCTCAAGATGCAAATGTTATTTATTAATAAGGAAGAACAGACAAGCTAAAAGAGGCTGCAACAGTTTGCTTTTGCCTGAGTCTACAGGGAAAGGCAAGATTTTTCCTTCCCCTGTCCTCTCCCCACTGCTGCTTAATGGAATATAAATTACTTTTGCAGTCTGACCTGAAGTAAGCAGGAACTGAAGTAAGGTAAGGAGAAAGAGACAGTGATAGGCGCGAGAAACTGGGACATTTAAAAGCAGTGGAGCATTTGTCTCTGCCATATTGAAACAACTGGATAATATGTCTTTAGTTGATTTTCATATTGATTAGGATCAGTGAAGAAAAACACATAGGCACATATGGGCTCTCAACAGTTTTGTCAGTTCCCTGATTTCTTTCTCCAAAATTAATTTGACTAATATTGTAATTTTAGCATGAAAACAAGGACCATAGTCCTATAGTCCCCCCCCATCAAAGCAGGTGGCCTAATGCTAGTTTTGAATCCCTTTCCACACATTCTGAGGGACTTAACAAAGTCAGCAGTGGCAATTGACCTGTTGGCCCTCTAATATCCCCATTCTTGTTATAGAAACTCAAGAGCAGGGGTAGGCAACCTTTCCCCTTTAAGGGTTGAGGGACTTCAGCTCCCAGAAGCCTCAGCCATGTTGGCCAATAGTGCCATGTTGGCCAATAGCTCCTGGGATTCTGGGAGCTGAAGTCCCTCGGCCCTTAAAGGGGAAAGGTTGCCTACGCCTGCTCAAGAGATACAGTCATCCCTCTGGATTTGCTGACTTCCTGTTCGCAATCTTGAGTTTCTGCAGATGGGAAGCCAGGAGGGACAAAATGGCACAAGAACCCATGGCATGCACATGGTGGGGCACGTGGGTGCATGGCGCCATTTTATTCAATGGGACTTCAATATTTGCATTTTTCCCGATTTGGTGGGAGGTCCGGAATGGATGCCCCACAAATTGGGAGGGATTACTGTAGTTTTAAAAGTTTTGATCACCATATCTGTGAACTCAAACTTTCATTGATAAACTGCTAGGACCACATTTTTAAACTGTGAATTGAAAATACATCATTTTGGTTTTGTTTTAATGATATTTGATTGCTATGTACTGCTGTAAATGGTGATGATGAGTGATCCTAAATGTAACATTTCCTTGGGACAATTTGTGTGTGTGTGTGTGTGTGTTGGGGGAATTTATGTACTTCCAATAATATTGTTTTTTTAATGTTTTAGATTATATTGGCAGGAGAGAAAATAAATTAATCATATTGGTCATAAGGTTAGCTACTAGATCAACAAAGAGGATTTGGCTGTGTGAAGAAAAGTCTGCATATGTTTCTGTGCATGAGAGAGGGGATTATTTTGTGGAACAGGAAAATGAATTCTTTTGCAATGCATGGGACAGAGATATCACACCACTGCTGCGTTGATCGTTATCTTTGCCTAAGTTATCTCGCACCTGCTTTTTCTGTGCAAAGAGAGTTAGTGCTGAAGAAGAAAAAAATGTAAGGTTTTGTGTTATGTGGATTTTCCCTTGCCTTTTCTTTTTTGGAGGTATGATCTCAAGGTGACTGCACCTCATTTCCCTTTGCTGTAATGTGGGCTGCTCTGCTAATACAGTACTTGTAATGAAGGGTTTAAATATTTTGAGGGTTTTTACAGGCAAGGTGGGTGGGCAGCAAACTTGATGCAATTGATTTCTCTTCGCATGACCCTTGGCAACACTTCACCAATTCCCACTAGGGTTCCCTCAGCAATGTCCTAACAAGCTCTGTGAATTAAGCAAATGTTATCTTTTTTCCCCTCCTTTTCTCCTCTTTTTCTTTTTTGGCTCTACATGCTGATGTACAGTTTTACTTCATCTAAAGCTCATTTAGTTGATTGATATAGCAATAAAAGACATTTACCAGCAACTGAGATAAAAGAGCTTTGCTAAACAGTCTTTGTCAAATATGAATGTTCTTTATACAATTTAATGTTCTTTTTTAAAAAAAAAAAGAATGGTGCATGGTAGATAAAGCACAGGAGATGACAAACAGTTTATGAGCGATTGTTTCCAACACAAAACTACCAATTGATGGAATGCCAAAGGATAATGGATTGTAGCATGAGAAAATGAAAATAAGAACACAAAAAATTGTATAAAACAGCTGACTCCAGATGATTCAGAAATAATGAATAATTTAATAATCAAATATTTTGAAATGCTACATTCTGTCGGTATCTATTGGTGATTTTTCCTCAGTGTAAAATCTTCCCACAATTGTTGTTTTCCCCCAACATCTCCCTACATCACATAAACCATGAAAACAGCTTCTGAGTGCTAGATGATCTCCTCTAACATGATGGGTTATGAAGACTGCCAAAGTGATTTGTTGTTTGGCTCTGACTTATGGTGACCCTATCATAGGACGTTATCACACGGGGGCAAATCTGCTGGTTAATCCA
>CM034701.1:150615453-150625963 GCA_020142125.1 Phrynosoma platyrhinos
TACTATTCCAGATGAAGGTGAATAACTGAAACATAATCCAAAGAGCTGGAAGAGTATGTTTTTTGAATGTTGAGGAAATCCTGCAAGGCAGAATCCTAGACTGAGAATCTTCACAGTTTATTCTGTACAAATTTTGCATGGTTTTTTTTTTGTACAGAAAACAGCATTTTTTGCACAGAAATTAATGTTTCTGTGCATAAATATAACTTCTGTGTATGAAATTCTGTTTCTTGTACTGAGGATACTGTAATTGGGGATACAAACCAGGAATATACTGATATTCCTATCCCAGTTCCCACATGTTTTTTTCCGATTTTGCTGGGGTCTGTTGCTTACTATTTGCCCTGAGCAGTGCTTCCTTTGGAGTTTGGATGTTTTAATAATCTTGGAATCAGTTACTGCTTTAGACATGTTAGATTTAAGAACAACCTCTTCGCATCCTGCTCTACAGCTAGACATATGGTGGAGCTTCCCTGTAGTTGCCAAACATACCAAAAAATAAGTGTATGTCAGACTTCTAAGTGGAGGGTATTCCACAAACTGGGGGTGCCAAACCAGAAAAGGGCCTCTCTCATGTCCTCCAACAGCATATTGCTGTCATTGATGGGACACAGAGACAGTACACCTTAGTTACAATTATTTCAGTTTATTAAATATATTTTCCTTAAAAAAAGAGAAAGCTCCCAAGCCTCCTGGAGCATTGACAGTATTAAACTGAAATTAAATTAAATTAAAAGTGCATTAAGATTTAAAATATTTTTGAAGAAGTGAGGACAATAAAAGAAATGTAAAGTGATCCACTGCATAACAACCAAAAAAAGGTAAAGGTATTCTCCATTGACAAAGCTGTCAAGTTGTGTCTGACCAGAGGGGGCGGTGCTCATCTTTGTTACTAAGCTTAAGAGCCAGCATTGTCAGAGACTACCCTGTGATCATGTGGACAGCATGATTACACAAAATGCTGCTTACTTTCCCACTGAAGTGGTACCTGTTTATCTACTTGCATTTGTATGTTTTTGAATTGCTAGGTTGGTAGAAGCTGGGACTAGAGATGGGAGTTCACCCCATCTTGCAGCACCCAGGCTCTGAACTGCCAGTCTGCCGATCTTTCAATTAACAGAGTCAGCGTCTTAACCACTTGAGCTATCACATCCCATATAACAACTAAAGCTATTGTGTAACACTACCCAACCCACAACAAATCATAGAACAGTCTACTGGTATAATTCCAGTGTTCAAAAAAGTAATCAGTTCTAGGCCATCACATGCCTGGTAACAGACTTGAAGCAGGCTTTAAAAATGCATGCATTTATGCATTCAGTGCTTCTATTGCAGTGTTGAACAAAACTGTGAAAGCAGAACAAGAGAAAAGGAGGTAACTAATCTCTCTGGAGAGAGAGTCCATTAGTAAGAATTTGCAGTTCAGAGTTGGTCAGGCCCTCAAATCCCTTTTCAGCATAATCAGTTATCCCTAAAGTGTTTTTTCACATTGACCCATGTGGTTATGGAGTCTGCAGTCTTAATGTGCCATTCTTTGTCTATGCATACAATTGTACTAAACTGTGGTTAAGGTCTGTGACTCTGATTGTCCTCTTGTAACTTCAACTTGCTGTGTTAATTTTTCAACCAAGGCTGTGTTCTAGTTTCTTCTGTTCCAGCAATATGCTGTCAGATTCCTGTGAAAAACCTCTTTTGTATCTCCGTGTTGCTAATCTCATTTCTGTTTTCCATGTATTGTGTTGAGGGCAAGGAAATAAATGTATCTGTCTAAAAAGCATGGCTTCTCTGCTTTCAGAACTGATACCAAATTGAAAACCAGGCTATAAATCTATTTCTATTGAAGGGTGGGATGCAGATTCCCTATATACATTAATAATTATGTAAGCAAATGTTGTTGCTTGAACTTCCCATCTCAGCCATATGAGCAGATCTTTTTTCAGTAATAGATATGTGATAGATACAAGAAGTGATCAGATCATAGCTTATCTTAGTATGAAATTCTTTTTCCTCTAGACTTGTTGAACATGTCTAAGGAAATAGCAGAATTGAAAAAAGCCCTGAGTTGAAAGAAATCTGAGAAGAACATTTCACTTTGATTAGTCCTGGACTCAAAAGTTAGCCAATATTTCACTTGTATCTTGCAAGGGGAAAGGGAAGACTATTTAGGAGTGGGACAACCTTGTAGTATTTAAAAGACACACACCTAGAGAGAGAGAGAGAGATGGGTTTTAAAATCTGGACCTTAAAAAGTTACGTTAAAATCCTATGCAAAGGGACCTTGCAGTATCTCTGAGACTAACTATAGAGAAAGAAGTTGTAACATGCATCTAAGGAAGTAAACCAAGGCTATGAAAGTTTCTTTTGCACAGTTTTGCATACTGATGTATTAGGGATGAAACAGACAGTCAAAATGAAGTGGCTTGTTGCCGTTTTGGAGGCATGCTATTTAGACAATGCGTGGCTGGAAGCCATGCTGAAGCCATGCTCTGGTCCGTAAGACTGGAGCAAAATGGAGATAAACTGAGATAAACTGACTCTTGGCAGCACTAGTCGGGCCTTGCGTACACTGCCTGCCTTGGGCATGGTCAATGGGATTCTGACTCTCTTGCAGCCAGGGTGGACTCAGGCTGCTCTTTCGTGCCTGTCTGCTCTGGCCCTCTGAATAACATGGCTATGTCTCTGAATTTCTACTCCCATGAAAAATATTAAAATCCTAGTTGAAGACAATATTGAGATATAATGCAACCAGTCTTTAAAAAACCCACACTCGTATTTTCATTAGGATCATTCAGATACATTGAGCTGAAGTTTGCATTTTATTAGTCAAAGATTTAAACTATAGGCAAAAATTGAGAAATGAATTCAGTAGTCTTAACATTCATTCTGTTTGTTGATTTATGAGACTTTTTTTGGAGAGGACAGAATGGAACTTAAGGAATAAGATGCATTATCTTTTGAGGGGGGTAGATTCACATGTGTATTGGTCCACAGTGATGGCTTTTTGATTCCAGTATTTTCTAATAAGTGTAAACAGATTCCTGTTTCTTCCTGCAGCTACTTCTGGTAATGGATCATGGATTTATAGAGAAGAAGGGCTCAGTACTTCAAGGGTGTAGCTAATTGCTAATTTCCAAGAACTATTCATTGAAGAAAATTTGGAGACCCTCCATACTGTTTAAGTTACAGAAATGGAAATTTGGTGAAGTAATGAGGCATCAGAGATTAGTTCATTCTCGAATCTAACAGAGAATCTTAAGAGGCACTAAGAATCCATAACAATGCATTTTGTGCTATTGTTAAATTTTCTTTTTTAAAGAAATAGAACAACAGGGATTGGGATTTGGGTGGATGAGGGTTGTTAGGGGTGTTGGGAGTTTTAGCACAACACCATATGAGGGAGCTCAGTTCCCTCCTCTGATTCATTTATGTATTTATTTATTCATTCAAATATTTATATCCTGCCATCTGTCAAGATATCAGGGCAGTGTACAATAAAATCTCTCAGTCAGATTGTCTTTTTCACAGACGACACTAACATATTGTTATTTTCACATCCTAGAGCAGGGACTGGCAACCTATGGCCTGTGGGCCAGTTAAGGCCCAGGTCCCCGGGCTTACCGGCCCAGGCAGAAGGTTGCCACCGCCGCACGCTGCGACCGCCATTTTGGAAATCAAAATGGCGGCTGCGACACGTTTGCGCATGTGCAGGAGTACTGTGCATGCACAAATGAGTTGCGACCGCCATTTTGAAAATCAAAATAGCTGCTGCGGTGTGTGCGGAGGCAGCTGTGCAGCAGCGCGCACGGGAGATTCCCCCCCCTCTGCCCAGTGGCGGGAGGGACTTCGCGGGACCCTAGCACAAAAAGGTTGCCTACCCCTGTCATAGAGAAATAGATAATGTGGTGTTTCTAGGAGGTAGTGAGCACATGCCTGCAGAATAAATATATTTTGCTTATATTATATTTTGTTTGTTATGAGGAGACCTTATTGGCATATCTGTTTTATTGTTTGATGGTTCATTTGATTCAGTTATAATGTCTCAGTCCACAAACTGGGACTCACGGTGGTTCAGATCAGGATTAAAAAGCAGGTAAAAATAAAACCATAAAAAGTTATTCTGTTAAAACATTGCCAGGTTAAAATCCATTTAAACAAATTATAATCTTAAAGCACAACTGAATTAAAAGGAATTTAAGGACATGTTGATAAAAATTACAATATTGCTATTAAGAGTCCCTTCCTCCACAGCCCATCAGATTCTAATAAAAAAGTATTTGCTTACCTTTAAAGGGGTAAGAGAGAAGGGACACCTTGGCCTCTTTTAGGCTGCATCTACACTGCAGAATTAATGCAGTTTGACACCACTTTAATGGTCATAGCTCAATGCTGTGGAATGCTGGGACCTGCAATTTTGTGAAATACTTAGCCATCTCTGTCAGAGAGCGCTGGTGTCACAACAAACTACAAATCCCAGGAGTGCATAGGATGGAGTCATGACAGTTAAAGTGGTATCAAACTGCATTAACTCTGCCATGTGGCAGCAGCCTTAGAATATCTAATACAGATTTGCAGTAGTGTTAAATGAAATCATCAAGATCCTGAAAATTTTGCATTTTCAACACAGCAGATAAGCCAAGGAAGACTCCATGGGAGGAAAAATAGCTAAACATTTAAGTTCATCTGATTTCCAAATTCTTTAGCTAGTATTCACACACCATAACTAGGCATACTGTATATTAAGTTGGACATTGTTCAAAGAATATATGGAGAAATTAAAATAAATAGGGTATAACACACCAAGGAATATTTACCTCTTTCTTGTCCAAATGCTTGGCCGTTAGGGAGCCCAAAATCATGTAAAGAGTTACTACTGCTTCTTTCATGTACTGAAATAATATGCTTTGGCAAGAAAGAACTAGAACTTTGGCTTTAATTTGATAATTAAAGTAACCATTTCTGTTTATGCTTTGAAGAAGACAAAGATATGTAATTTGTGCAGTA
Source organism: Phrynosoma platyrhinos (assembly GCA_020142125.1). Lineage (NCBI taxonomy): Eukaryota > Metazoa > Chordata > Lepidosauria > Squamata > Phrynosomatidae > Phrynosoma > Phrynosoma platyrhinos. The sequence goes on from CM034701.1 coordinate 150,620,455, forward strand.
CCCAATAAAATCTTGCTGTGTAAGACCAGACATCATTTAAAACTGTGCTCATATTTGGATATCCCCCTTCCCTTCCCTTCCCTTGATTGTGATAGACCTACTGTGCTGTGAACACTCCCATTTATTAGTCCCAATTAAAGCAGGTTCAAAGAATCACTGGGATTTCCATAACGAAATTCTCAAATTAATAATTAATAATTGTTAACAATTAACAATTTGCAAATTGCTCTGAGAGCCTTTGTTGCTTAAGAACAAGGTACACATATTCTAAATGAATAAATAAATAAGTGTTGAGTTATCAAATACCCATTGATTTAGTGGACTTCCTCTATGTGGGATTCACAATTGGATTTAGGGCCATAAATGGATTTCTAAGTAAAATAATTTAAATTCAAATTTTCTTGAAATGTTCGCCCAATTAAATTATTTTCCAGAGCTCATTCTAAATCAGCACAAAGGTAGTTTGAGGACAATTAGTTTCAATACATGCATATAAACATATTTTTTTGCTTCTGTCTGTTTGTTATCTCATCATTGCTATGCAAATTTTATTCAAATTTGCATTGTGTGTTTAAGATAGTTTGAGTAAGGGATGAAGAGACAGGAAGGAAAAAGTGGCTTGAAGCTGCCTTTTCTGAAGCCACATTGAAACCCTACCAACTGCACCACCAGCTCCCGAGGCGGCTGGAATGGATGTTCTGACCACATGGCATGGCTTAAAGCTGAACTGCTGGGTACTTTTTCTTTTTACTGCTCCCACCACCATCGCTGCAAAGATGCACAGGAGCGCAGTGCCAGAGACTGCCATCCCATTGCATAGCTGTCCCTGTGAACCTGCGCACATGTGCAGCGCTTACCGGGATAGGGCATCAGAGCAGAGGTAGCAATGTACAATCATACCTTCCTTCATCCTCCCCTTCACCTTATACCCCCTCTTTGACTGTCTGTGTTTTGTATGTTTATTCATCTCCATGAGAGGTTCCATGGTTTCTCTTTTGGGCATTGCCACCCCCACCACTTGTGTATGGCAGCTCTGTCTCTTTCAAGTGCTCTCCTGTGACAGGGTGTTTACATGCACAATTAGGGTTAGGGTTTGGAAGAAGCACCCCTTTAGAGCCACACTGGTATTGATGCATTTATACACATGTGCTAAGGTGTGCACTTTCTGGGAAGAAGCGGGAAAAGCAGCTTCTTTTTGAAGCAGCTTTTCTCTCCATAAGATGGCTAGAGGGTGCATTCCAGCCAGCTTCAGTATATGCCTGAAACCAGCTTATTTTGCCCATCTGTTTTGCCCCTTAGTCTTATTTATGTGGCATATACAAAATTCATGGCGAGGGGGGATCCTTAAAATTATTTTTTCACTCTTAAAGAGTAGTAAGCACTTCATGTGAGATTTTTTAAAAGTTTTTTAAAAAAGGTTTTTTTTAAATGACCTTTATTGAAATTTTGCAATAACCATATAAGTCAAGGTTCGTTTCTGTCACATTCTTTGTCACCACAAATTTGGAAGGGATGTCTGGGATAGTCTGACATAATATATTGGCTATGTGGCATAAATGAAATTCACTTTGGCAAGGCCCTGAGAAGCAACCCAGATATTCCCCCCCCCCTTTTCATACAGAGGAGTGGGTTTGGCAGCTGATCAGAGAAAGCATACTTTCTCGTGGGTTACTGAAACTGGTGCTCATCAAGACATTCATTTAAACACTCAAAGAGATAGTAACTTACCCACTAAAGCAACTCAAACTAGGGACGAATATTTGGAAATATTTTAAAAACTATTGAAATACATGTTTTTTGAGTGTTGAGAAACTGTGACAAGAAGAACCCTGGACTGAGGATAATTTTTGCAGTTCAGGACTTAATCTGCTCAAAATTTACATGTGATTGTTTGTAAAGAGATCAGCATGCTGCTGTTGTGTACCTTCAAGTCATTTCCAACTTATGGTGAACCTATCATGGGGTTTTCTTGGCCAGTTTCTTCAGAGGGGTTTGCCATTGCCATCCTCTGAAGTTGAATGTGATTTGCCCAAGGTCACCAGTGGGTTTCATGGCTGAGTAGGGAATCAGCATACAATTAATTAAATATTTGCTGTAGTAAAACCTAGTAAGATCCAGTCTGTCATAAAGTCCAGTTAATACTTGAACATATAGAAAAAAATAGCTAAACATATCACATTTTCTTCAGCTACTGAACAAATTCTAGAATTTCCATTATCTTACTGAAGCTGCTTATCTTAAAATAATGTTTGCTTAAAAGATAAATTGCCATTTTCCTTTTTCTGTTGTCTTTCAATAATGTGAGAGCAACATTTCATGAGTAAATTGTTTGATACAATCTAAGGAAAAAATAAATGCACTGTGCCTTTTACTGTCAATGATGTGGAATAATCTATTTTTCATTGTTAAATTATTGAGATTCAGATATTGAGATATATTCTTAATATATCAAAGTGAAATGTCAAGAACAAATCTGTAAGGTATGTTCTATTCCTTCAAACAAGTTCACTAATGCTCTGCTGTCTGGCTTTTTACCAGCCCTATCATGCTGCGTCTGTCCGCATCTTTAATGTTGGCATAGTGAGGTGACTATTGTGAATGCATTGCCGCTGGATGAAATGTCCATAATCTACTTGATTATTCATTTGCAATAACTGAGATTTAGAAGTTTGGGGGATGTCTGAGAACAAATAATTGTAATCAATGGACACAAACATAGTGCCAATCCTGGCATACTGAGGCCCCTCATATTAGATAGTTTAAGAGGCACTGTACTGGATAATTAAAATTAGTATAATATTGGGTTTCAGTTTGGCTTTCTTGTATTCCCTTCCATCTGGAACATATTGTAAATGCTACTGTAACCCCTGTGAATTATTCCCTAATGTGTGGGAAACCCCAGTGGGAAACCCCTAAAGAATGGGCAGCACTGCATGAAAGGAATATTCCAATAGATTTTCATAGAAATATTTGTAAATACTTTCATAACTTGTTGCTGGATATTGAAGAAATGGGCAGCAAGGGTTAACTAGAGATGTACATTTTCACTTATTGTCTTCCCATATGCAAGATGAATAATTTCAAAAAAATTCTCGAGACATTTTTCTATGATTTCTCACATGGCAGGAGGTGTTTTTTGGCTTGCATCATCTAAAATATATATGCAAAATTCCCTTGTTTCTGTATATTCTCCCAACATTTTCTGAAGAACAAAACCATTTCTTTGCAAAAACAAAGTTTTCATTAAAAACAATCCTGTGGCAGCTGATAATTTTTTCAGTGGCTAGATGATTTGTAAAAACACCCTTTCTTATCAGGATAATGCTCATTTGCTACTCTTCTTTCATCCCATCTACTAATAGCATCTAGCCCTCTTATAAAGAACATTTAAATGAATAGACTCAGATTATTTGTGTTTGAAAGAGGAACTGGGGAGCTGCAATGGAAATTGCTCTCCCCCCCCCATCCAGACCCAGAGGTTGCCTGAACAAGCCAAATGGCTCGGTTCCTCACCCCCACCTCATATCATCTATTTTAGATGATGCAAGCCAAAACCCATTGGGTTTTTCATCATCTAGTTTATATGATGCATGGCCCGATCCCACTGGTCCAGTGGATCTAGTCTGACCCTGGCCTTTACCTGGCCTTTACCTCTTCTAAGTAACTGTGTGGCAAAACCAGACTGTTCTGATAGCCCTCTACCATGCGCCTTACCTTGCCAGCATGTGAAACATCTGAGAAGCCCTCCAGTCAACCTGTCTAGTGCAGAAACATGGTACCTGACCACATGGGTGTAGCCAGATGCCCTATTTCCAATCTTATGGGGTGAGTGGGGGGCTTATCAGATGGTTAGCATGCCAGCAAGCTGAGGAGTGGACCTGGGTCCTGGGTCAGTGTGGAGATGGGTCTGTGAACACCTGCTTGTCCCACCACCAACCCAGGGACTAACTCAGGTGAGCACCAGGGCAGGACAGCATGGGCTCAGTTCCTAATCAATATGCCTCTTTTCAAAGCAATGTTGTATTACTTGTTCCTTGCAATGTGGGATCAGCCAAACCAATCATGAAATCAGGTTCTATTATATATGAATGTCAGCAGAATCAGATCTACCTACCTATCTCTCTATTTTATTATTTGGTTCATTCTGTATTGGCATTACAGTGACACTTGCTGCATTCAAAATAAGCTGTCCATTTATCAAAAGGTTTAACATTTCACAAAAAGCTGCCACTAAAATAAGGGGACCCTGTTATAGCACTGTTCCAGAGTGTCATCCTGTTGGTATGCATGTGGTGGAAGAGATATTTGTTAGGTGAAGGAGATAATTGGCAAAAAATCTCTGGTTCCAAGCCAATATATCTGAGATTTAGGTAAGTAATAAATGTTGTTATGTAATGGAAAACATTGTGGCCTGACTTTTACTCTGTTCTTTGCAAATATTATCTCTATACCCTCAGTGAACAGAGGGTGCATTTAATGCTTTAGGTTCTTTTGATGGTGATTCAGATATATTATTATTCACTTCATTTTGTTTTATTAGTTATTCCTGTTTAAAGATGGATTTCTTAATCTATCTAGGAATTAGATTTTCGTTGCAAGTATTGCTTTATAAATTTCTTTCCAGTTCATTGTACACTTAAAACACATTTTTGTGTGTAAATTGATATTGAATTTTCTTGTTCCTTTAGGCCATTTTTTGCTTTCAAATGAGTTTTGTATATATTTGCCATTTGCCTGCTTATAATTGAAGTTGCTAGAAAGTATATATGAAGACTGTGAGAGAAAAGCTGATTAATCCGTGAAAGCCTCTAAGACAAGATAATTGCATTTTTGAATCCTGAAGAACTAAAGCAAACTCTTTCTACTTGGGTTAAAACAGCTAGAGTTACCTTTTGTAACTTGTATGATTGTATGCAAAACTATAGCTCATGTCAGATTTCATCAATGCCAAAGACAGCAATTCATCAGGGTCGTGGAAAGGGAATGACTTTCACCACCTAAGTAAGATGCCATCTTGCTTGGATGTGAAGCCTATTCAGGCTTGTAAACCTTCATACAATTAGAATAGCTTGTGTGAAAAGTAGACAGTGGGGAGAGATGAAAAAAAAAATGGGTCTTGTCTCTCCTATCATGCAATTCCCACTATATCAGGCATTCAGCTTCTAACTAGGCCTGTTCTGATAGTTCAGTCCTCTCCATATCCATCAGAAAGTAAATGTTCTTGCAATGAGTGAGTCTTATTTCTGGTAACAGGACATTGAACTGCAGTTTGGCGTTATTAGAATTGTTCTCTACCTAGTCTCTGAGTATCTCATCTTTTGACCAATCTGTCATAATGAGCCCTTCCAACTCTGCTATTCTGACCTCTAGCAAAGGTACTTTTTTCTTTAAGGACATATCTGATGGCTTCAATTGATTTACCAAAACCCTGAGGGCTCTAGGAACATTAGCTTTTTTCCTGTGTTTGTGTTGGTAGGGTGTGTAGGGATTTTTAAAACACATGTATCAA
>CM034701.1:150653301-150665486 GCA_020142125.1 Phrynosoma platyrhinos
ATATTCATTTTCATTGTCTTTGGTAAGATTTGCCCAAAAATATGCATGGTATTTTTGGACATGAAATGTTTTCTACTAAGAAAAAATCGCAATCAATCTCTCTCTTTCTGAGCAGGAAACACATTTTCTATGCAATAATCTGTAAAAATTTCATGAATTTATGCAACATGTTTCCTTTACTAAAAATATTTCTTTTTCCATAGGAAACATATTTTCAGCACCCAAAAACATTTTCTGTTGAGAAATGCCATGTGTATTTTTACACACATGAATTTTCCAAAAGACGGTCCAAAGAATTTCATGGTTGCTCTCCCTTTCTTCAGTCCTGTGTGTTGAATACCAGAATACCCCCCCCCATCAAGGATACATATATTAATGAGCATTCTTCACATTTCTGGTGAAACTGAAAACAAGATGCAACATTTCAAAGGCTGTTGAAAGTTATTTGATCCCACCTTTATTGTTTTCTTATGCATTTGTTTTCATGATAGAAAATAGTTACAGTTGGCCCTCCAAATTTGCAGATTTGACTTTTGCAAATTTAATTATTCATGGATTTGACTAATATGTTCTCTCTGGGAAACTCTGGGCTCTTCAGAGGTCATGCTGGAAGACCTAGAAATTCCTAGAGAGAACATATTAATAAAATCCATGAAGAATCCAGAGGATGTTTACCATAGAGTTTCTCTGGAGGACCTAGAGAGGTGTTTCTCAAGTTTTAACAAAAAGTGTTTTGTTTTTTTAATTTGTAGTTTACCTACTTTCATGGTGGTCTTTAACCCCAGCTAATGTGGAGGGCCCACTGTATCTACTGCATGCTGATTCAGTAGGCAAAATGCAATAAATAAAAAATAACTTTCTACCTTTGTATTGTACCTTGCAATGCAGATATGGAGACAATATTACTCCATTCATTATGTATTCATGAATTCTGTTTCTCATTCTGCTTAAATGAGGGACCAGAAATGTTCTTCTACCACAATAAAAATATTGTACCTATCTTCATTCAGAAAGGAGTTTCCATCCCACTGCCAGGATTTGCCAAGAATATCTAGTAGACCCGTTACATTCCATGTGCTGTCAGCTGTCCAGACTGTGCACCATTTATAGATGTTTCAGTAGCACCATAAAGAGTTCATTGTGGATGGGCTGTTTCTGTTTCTGAGTGCAAACAGGGATACCAGCTGACAAGCACCTAGAAAAACATCTACAACAAGTTTAGCTTAGTAGCATATACTGACAGTTTCAGTCACTGTCAGCGATACTGTTCCAAGGGGAGGATCTGAACCTGGCCTGGCACAAAACCTATGATGGCTCTTACTTGGAAACTGCTTCCTTTTGCTATTGTCATTCAGTCTTGGCAACTTAGGGGGGAAACAGACGGGCGGCCCTGGGCCGCCCCAGGAAGCTGTGCCACGGGGCCGAGGTATCCCCACACCTCGGCCCCGTGGTGCAGCTTCTCTGCCCCTGGAAGGAGCGCTAAAATATTGCTTCTTCCACAAGTCGCTGAAGGTGCACTGCAAAAGGCTGGCGGCGCACCTTCGGCGACTCTTCTGCCGCAGCGTTTGCGGACGCTGCGGCGGGAAGGCATCGTCGGAGCACTGGCTGTGTGGAGGGGCCGGCGCTCCGACGATGCCTTCGGGAGGGGGTTGGGGCGCCCACCATGCGGCTGCCCCTCCCCTTCCTTGCCCCCAAAACGGCCCTTTGAGCTGTCTGCTTCACCCCTTAGTGGAGTCTTTTGTGTTCCAAGAGATTAGTAGCAGGGATGCATATCCTTCTGTATCCATGGCAGAACTCTGTTCCCTGGATGTTGTGTGCATGCAGTCCCAGTTAGTGATTCCTGAAACACATGTGGGAAGTATAGTCAGCCCTCTGTATCAACAATTTTTATCCACAGATTTGAGCATCCACAGTTTGAAAATATTTTTTAAAAATTATAAATTCCTAAAAGCAAACCTTCATTTTGACATTTTATATAAGGAACACCATTTTACTATGCCATTGTATATAATTGGACTTGAGCATCAACAGATTTTGTTATCCATGGGGGGTCCTGGAACCAAATCTCAGTGGATACCAAGGGTCCACTGTATAGATAGGAGCCACAACTGAGTTTATATCTGGGCATCATTTCTCAAATTGTAAGTTCCCTGCAGGGTACTGCCAAAGCTGTTTTGGCCATGAAGTCACCTGTTCTGTTGACTTCATTGAGATGAGATCATAAAGAAAATGCCCTTATACACTTGGCCAGTAGTCCAAACACTTGCTAGTTTATTTTTGTATTTTCATGGAAGATCAGTGCAACTACAGTATTAAAGATGAACATTATTACAACCCTGAATTTGAAATAGGGCAGTTGTTTGATCTAAATAATCAGATCGTTTATTCCACTTAAGAAAAGCATTGTTTGAAGACTCTTTACTCGTTTGTTTCTGTTACTTTAGTGCCAATAACTAGAGATCCAATGTGTTTTTGTAATTAATTTGCAGTAGTCCTGAGAGGACATAATAATAATACAGTCCACAAGAAACCTAAAAAAGGGCTATTTACAACTAGTGTACATCAGTTTAAGTGGTTAATGCATCATTGTATGTAGAATGCTTTGTTGAAAAGAACACTAGTAGGATTTATAGTAAAGTGACCTTTTCCTTTTGTTGTTAACTGCCCTTGAATCAATGACATCTCCAAGACCCTTTGTCCTCCACTGCTCTGCTTAATTCCTGCAAACCCATACCCATGACCTCTTTAACAGAGTCTATCCATCTGGCATGTGGCCTTCCTCTCTTCCTACTTCCCTCCACCTTTCCCAGCATTATTGTCTTTTCCAATAAGTCCTCCCTTCTCATGATGTGTCCGAAGTATGACAGCCTCAGTTTGGCCATCTTGGCTTCCAGGGAGGTTTCTGGCTTAATCTGCTCTAGGACCCATTTGTTTTTTTGGGTTGTCCATGGGATCATCAGCACTCATCTCCACCATCACATCTCAAATGAGTTGATTTTCTTCTTATCGCCTTTCTTAACTGTCCAGCTCTCGCATCCATCCATGGTAATAGGGAATACAATGGCTTGTATGATTCTAACTTTTGTTCTGAGTTGTATATCTTTCCATTTTAGAATCATTTCTAGTTCTTTCATCTTTCCCTATTCTTAGTCTTCTTCTAATTTCCTGACTGCAGTCCCTATTTCTATCAATGTTTGATCCCAGGAATGGGAATTCTTTTACTATTTCTATTTCTTCATTGTTTAGGTTGAACTTGTGAAGGTCCTCGGTGGTCATTATTTTTGTTTTCTTTATGTTCAACATTAAGCCTGCCTTAGCACTTTCTTCTTTGATCTTCCTTAGTAGGTGTTCCAGGTCTGCAGATCTTAGATTGTTGATATTGCTTCCTCCTATTTTCACTCCTCCTTCTTCTGTGTCCAAGCCTGCTTTTCTTATAATATGTTCTGCATACAAGTTGAACAGATAGGGTGAAAGGTTACAGCCTTGTCTGACCCCTTTGACAAGTGGGAACCATTCTGTTTCTCCATTTTCTGTCCTGACAGTAGCCTCTTATCCTGAGTACAGATTTCTCATCAGGACTATCAGATGTGTTGGCACTCCCATGTCCTTAAGGGCATCTCATAGCTTTTCATGATCTATGCAGTCAAAGGGTTTGGTATAATCTATAAAGCACATGCTGATTTTCTTTTGGAATTCCATTAGCCATCATATGTTTGCAATGTGGTCCTTAGTCCCTTTTCCTTTCCTGAACTCCACTTGAACCTATGGGATTTCTCTCTTTATGTATGGTTGGAGTCTATGTTGCAGAATTTTCCCACAGATAACAATTAATTTCATAGAATTCTGCCAGACATTAGGCATATATTGACATGTGGTGGAAATAAGATTTTATTAATTAAAGAGAATTCAGTTCCAATAGTTGTCTTGAAGGACAGTTTATTTTGAAGTTCTCATTTTGTTACATGCAATCAAACTATTTTTCTTGTGTAGGTAGATGTCTGGATTGTAGAAATCTCTCAATCTTGCTGCACAGAAGACATGAAGTAGAAGGTGGAATTTACCTCCTAGGAGAATAAAAATATATTTCTAGCTGTCACCAATAAGAATGTATCTATATGCATATGACATTCACTTCAGTTTTATTATCAACATCAGCATAGAGTGTAAAAATATAGATGGCCAAATACTACATCTAGAAGTTGCCAGTTCAGTTAATTTTACTATGAACCTAGCTGGGTTTCCATAGTGTTAGATACTGTACATACTCCCACTACCATTATCTAGCACTCAAGTAGAAACCCTGAAGAACAGCATGATATTCCTATAAATTGATTTATCACCTTTCTTTAGTAAAAAAAATGTTGTAAACGTTCAACTTCATATACTAACATTCATAATTAAGGCAAACATTCCTAATGGATAAATAGACTATAAAAATGGTATACATCTATCCATGAATTCATTTATTTATGGTCAGAGATCAAATGTAAAAAATCAAATATATAAAATTACACACAAATATGGTACAAATACAGTTAAAATTCATAAAACCTGCACTAAATACAAATTTCTACAACAAAATTAAAAGCTGAGGAAGGTAAAATGTTAACATTTCATTGCTAGCACACTTAAATATATAACTAAGGGCCTTTGCAGGCTGCCAGAAATAGTGCACATTAAATTGAGGCACTGCCCTGGCTCAGTGCTAGGGAGTCATGGGAATTGTATTTTTTTCTGAGACATTGAGCCTTCTCTGTCAGAGAGCTCTGGTGCCACAATAAATTACAGTTCCCATGATTCCCTAGCACTGAGCCAGGGCAGTGCCTCAATTTAATGTGCACTATTTCTGGCAGTCTGCAAAGGCCCTGAGGTTTCCGTATCATAACTTGTCTCCTAATATTTGTCTGTGAGTAGTAATCACACTGGCACACAACAAAGCAATTTTCACTGTGGTTGCATCTGCACTGCAGAAATACTCCGTTTTGATGCCTGTTTAACTGTCATGGCTCAGTGCTATGGAATTCTGGGAACTCTACTCTGGTGCCACAATAAACTACAGGAATATTTCTGCAGTGCAGATGCAGCATTAAATTTGAGAGTCTGGGTCCCCAAGCTGGAGGGTGAGAGAAAATCTTTCTGTTCTCACTGGGAATGTTTGTGAAATTTGAGTGATTAGTCTAGAATGAGTACCTTAGTAAACTAGTATACAAGTGTTTAAAAAGTCAGTTATGACAGTGTTCAGAGTTTAAATGTATTGAAGAACACAGGTTGAGCAACATGTACTGTATATTTTCATGTACGATGTCACTGTGTGTTCTGCTGCGTGAAGAGCAAATAGAGTATAAACTCATCCATTTACAAAAATAAAAATAAAAATAAAAATCCCTGCCTAGTTTACTTGAAAGCACATGTGTTAGCAAAAGCACATGTGTTAGCAAAAAGTGTTTTTAATTTAGTACATAACATTATTATTTAGGCAGGGATTGGTCAGATTAGGTGTGGAACTGGCCTTCCATCATAAAGACAGTCTGCACTCTAGGATTTGACCCTGGATTGTTGTTACGGTGAGTGAAAGGAAACTAGTTTAATTGGAGTGTGTAGACGTGGCCATAGGAGGCTTGTGTTTCTCAGCAATTTATTTCTTCATAAGTGCTTAGAAGTGATAATAGTTTTGTGCAATTTTACATTCTTAGGAAGACTTCAAGCCAACCACCATTATGGCATTAAGAACATTTTTGTGTAATTATTACATCAAAGGTATTACTCTAATCTGTTGCATTTTTTATTTCAATTTCAATTTCATTTTTGAAATATTTCAATTTCTGAAACATTGCATCTAATCTTCTTATTCTAAGGGATAATGCTATGTATAATGTTTGTATTGCTGGTGGGTTTGAAAAATAAATGGATTGTTGCCAAAAGGCATTGCAAAACTCTGTCAAAAAACAACAACATGACTTCAGAAACATGACTAATATTGTTTTCTTATAGCTGGAACTGAATTTGCTTGTAACGACAAAATGTAGTATGCCTGATTTGCTTTCTTGTTTGCCAGTGAAGTACCAAAATGATAAACTATTTTGCAAAGCCTAATGCTGAAGGGCATTAAGAAATGCATGAGACTATTTGAAAGGGAATAGCTTGGTGGTTAAAACAGGTTAATATTTATCTTGCACTTTCTGCCATTTGACTTCAAGAACCTGTAGAAAAGGACTATTTACTTTAGAAGTAAGGTGAATTGGATTTCTGCCAACTTAGGTGTAGTCTCTAAATGAATATGCCAAAAGCAATATTGTTTCAGAGGAAAAATAGTAATTCTGAAAGCACCCTTTCAATCTAAGTAGAACCTCCAATTAGTTTGGAATTATATTGGAGTATATTGGTGTAATTAACTTTTAATTATGAACTCATATCCTATAAGTGTCTGGGAAGTAAGATGTGCATGTGTTTGTCCATTACTATTTAAAAAGAAAAGAAAAGAAAATTCCCCGTTGATTTTTGATATGTCTTGATTTGAGTAAATCAGGGGTAGGCAACCTTTCCCCTTTAAGGGCCAAGGGACTTTAGCTCCCAGAATCCCAGGAGCTATTGGCCAACATGGGACTATTGGCCAACATGACTGAGGCTTCTGGGAGCTGAAGTCCCTCGGCCCTTAAAGGGGAAAGGTTGCCTACCGCTGGAGTAAGTGATTGTGAATACGGAACAGTTACAGATGAGTAAATCTAGGTACCTATTTTGTAGTCACTATTGTTACTTAGTAATAACTGTGATATTTTGGCCATCGTTGTAACTCCCACTCCCAACCTACTTTACCAGGTATCAGCTACTTTACCAAGTATCGAGGGGGTTTATGCTGCCGGTGACTGGAGCATGGATGAACAATGTTTCCATCAGGTTTGGGGAGTTGGACAGAACAGGTTAGATGACAGAAGTAACCCAGGTTGGCACCACTTTAACTGCCATGTTTCAATGAGGATGGAGCCTTAGTTAAATATACTTACCTTACTATAACTGAAGTAAACTAAGTAGCTGATATATAATCCTGGCCAATATACTTTGTTCAGTGGGAAGCAGGGGATCCTGAAATGCAAGTATTTCAGTTTTTTATGTTATCCCACTTAGAATAGCAGATGATCATATGATGTTCAGCTTTCTTTGTCCAACAGATTTTAAACATTTTTGTGCAATTTTTATGGGGGGGGGAGGGGGGAATCCTGAAAAAGCAAACATCTCAATTTTTCTATTATTTTACATATAGCAGCAGATGATTGTTGCTTCTTGGGTTTTCTTTGTCCTGTGATCAGATAGTGACTGGTGAATCAGTTGCACAGGTATGTAATGGCTTAGCAGTCAGTTCTTTAGCAATGGTTTCATTCCTCAGATCCCTCTTACTTGCTTGATTACAAAGCAACAATATTTTTTAATCCAACATGGATAGGGATAGAAAGTTTTCAAGACAAAAATCATTGTTGGATATATTTTAAAGTTATTTGTAGAATAAGGATTGATGGTAGTAAAGTAGTGGTTTGGGAGTGTACTGTGTTCCTTGCCAAAATCAAGGAACCATAGCCTCAAAAATTTAGTATTAAAGGTTTCTGTTTATTTTTCATTTATTTCATTTTTATGCCTCCTTTCTCCAAGAAAGGGACCCAAGGTGGTTTACAAATAAAACACTTTAAAACTTTACAATAAAAGTTTTAAAAACAAATTGAAAACATCAAATATAAACAGTATAAAATTACATACATAAAAACAAACAAAATGTTGACTTCAATTAAAAAATTACTTGATTCACATTCTGTTTTTAGTTAATATCATTCATTTAATTTATTATCTTAAACATTAGTAATGAGTTAGTAATGCACTTATTTTAAATTTTAAAAATTCTAGTTACAATTACCAAAATTGGTTGATTGGCCAATCAATTCCCAAATAACTAATTAAAGAAATGTTAACTATTAATTGCTACTCAAAACTATTAACATCACTGGCATTAAAACAATTAAGATAATGACTTTTTAAACTGTTGTCAAAAATCAGAAAGAATTATGGGTAAGAAATTAATTTTTATCAAGTTGATTCCAGTCTCTGAATATTATATCATATAATTCAGATACATATTTTTTAATTCTTGGATGAAAGAATAGAGGGTATGCTTATCAAATTTGCAAATGACACTGGATTGGGAGTAGCTAATACCTCAGAAGACAGGATCAAAATTAAAAATAACCTTAATAGATTAGAAAACTGGGCCAAAACTAACAAAATGAATTTCAACAGTGAGAAATGTAATGTACTGCATTTAGGGCAAAAAAATAAAAAATAAAAAATGAAATGCCTAGATATAAAATGGGGGACACCTGGATTAATGAGACTACGTGTGAAAGGGATCTAAGCCTCCTAGTAGATCACAAGTTAAACATGAGTCAACAGTGTGATGCCGCAGCTAAAAAGGCCAATGCAATTTTAGGCTGTATCAATAGAAGTATAGTATCTAGATCAAAAGAAGTAACAGTGCCACTGTATTCTGCTTTGGTCAGGCCCCATCTGGAATACTGTGTCCAGTTCTCAGCACCACAATTAAAAAAGGATGTTGAGAAATTGGAGCGTGTCCAGAGGAGGGCCACCAAAATGGTGAAGGGTCTGGAAACCATGCCTTTTGAGGAGAGGCTTAGGGAGCTGGGTATATTTAGCTTGGAGAAGAGATGGTTAAGGGGTTAAATGATAGCCCTGTTTAAGTACTTGAAGAGGTGTCATATTGAGGTTGGAGCAAGCTTGATTCTTCTGCTCCAGAGAACAGGACCTGGAACAATGGATGCAAGCTGCAAGAAAAGAGATTCCACCTCAACATCAGGAGGAACTTCCTGACAGTAAGGGTGGTTCGACAGTGGAACACACTCCCTCAGAGAGTGGTGGAGTCTCCTTCTTTGGAGGTCTTTAAACAGAGGTTGGATGGCCATCTGTTGGGGATGTTTTGATTGTGAGTTCCTACATGGCAGGGGGTTGGACTGGATGGCCCTTGTGGTCTCTTCCAACTCTATGATTCTATGATTCTAACCTGATGCTAGTTGGGGACACAATTTATTGTGATTATTATTCCCATTTTAGCTTGGATTCTGCAGGTTTTTAATTGCTTCTGGGGAAATGTATCACAAGTACATTTCAGGAATTTGCTGGCTGAAAAATAGTAAGTACATTTTCTTCCTCTCTTCTCTCCATCTTCCACTTTTTCAAGTGACTAGACCAGCTGAAAAAAAGCAATGTCTTGCTCCTGCTCCTCCAGCTTCTCAACTCTGCAGTATTCCTTGCCCTCTTGAATGCCTAGTTTCTTCCTGGTTGCCATGGGGCCCTTGCATTCATGAACACTGCCAAGAAATTCAAGGGAGAAAAGGTACATTCTAAATTATAATTATTGTCATTGCTGTTGTTGGGTTCTGTTTGGTCTCCTCTGAAATAACAAGCCTTGAAAGGTACTGAATCAAAATAATTAAAAATGTAATTCCTTTTGGGAATTTTTTTAAATCAAAGTATTTCTTTTGAAAGATCTTCTGGTGAATGATCGCGACAGACTGTTAGTTTCCACCATCACTTGCTGATACAGACTGATCAAATTGCTGCAAATGTCTAATCTGTATTCAGAAGTACAGGGCAATTATTCTTATATGATTAATAAATCTGTGTGATTTTCTAGTTCTGCATTATCTGCTCCCTGACAACTTAATGTATGTGACAAGTAAATTGTAATTATTATTTTTGCAGTGATTTTGTTGAATTTAAAATTTGAATATATTGTTTTAATCAGGTAGAAGATAATTAAATGTGAAGAATATGCAATATGTTACATCCTTATTCCTTCATAAAATAAATTAAATATTTTCATCCTCATTTCATGATCTATTCCAGGAAAAATGGTTTAATTCTTTAGCTTCCAATAACATTTTCCAAGGCTTAGTATTCAGTCTCTTAAATGATTGGATCCAGTCAGCAGGTTTGAGGCAAAGATGAGCAAGCTCTTTGGAACTAGTTACTAGTTCCTTCTCCTGGGAACCATCTTGGGTCACACTTTACCTGCACCAACCAGAAGTAGTCAGAAATTCACTTCTGATTTCATAACTCTTTTGAGGGGACAAAACCAAACCGGGAGGGGGGATATTTCCTTTGTTTCAAAGGAGAACCATGGTTCATGGAGGATTCAAGATATATCTCTCTGTGTGTCTGTCTGTCTGTCTTTCATGTTTGTGTACAGTGTGGAGACAGGAATGACTGCCAAACTGCCACTCACAGACCACAAGGCACACATTGCTCCCTTGGTCCAAGGTCTTGGTGACTAGGTTTTATCTGAGCCCTGCTGTTGAAACTCGAATAGTTCACAATGTGGCATATTTGATGAAAGTAAGCTTTACAAGATGACAGGGGCTGCATCTGAGCTGCAGAATTAATGCAGTTTAACTCTGCTTTTTTGGAATTTTGGGATTTGTCATTTTGTGAGGCATTTAGCCTCCTCTTTCAGAGAATTCTTGTATCACAATGACTTACAAACCCTAGGTTTCCATGGGATGGAGCCATGACTGGCAAAGCAGCATCAAACGGAATTAGTTCTGCAGTATGGCAGCCATCAGAGTCTCAACCTATATTTCAGCAGTTAATGTTGATTTTTTAAAGACATGCTCTTCTATGCCAAGGCTGTGCATTTGACAGTCTGTACTGAGACAGCCGAACTCCCTCTGTCATCTGTCTTAATGACCTTCTATATGTGTAGGTTCATGTGACTAAATACAATTCTAAATTATATAGGTAGAACATGATTCCCACTTCAGACCTTCCCACTAATCCATGGATGGGATGATGGTGGAGGAAAGAGCAGGCCTGAACCAGCAAGCACAGGAAGATGATCTGCTGGCCACAGCTAATGTAGTTTTCAGACAATTATATATTGAAGTAACTGCCTAGAAACTGCCCTCTCCAATACATTCAGTTAGCTGGCAAAGAAAAGTGGAGTTGCACCCATAGTCTGTGTACCTCAGTAGCTATGTGTTTGATATTAGCTTGCAAAATCCCTGATGCTTGCACTGATACTTTCCTTAGAGCTCTTTTGTACTACACAGTTATAATGCTATGATTCCCCTGACATGTCTATGCCCTGTTGAATCCTAGGATCTGTAGTCTAGTGAAGCATTAAAGCAGTGGTCTCCAACCTTTTTTTTTTTTTTTTTTGGCTACCACACCCTTTCCTCTTTAGTGACAACCCTAATGCCCCTCCCCATCTCTGGATATTAGGTCTACTGTTCTACTGCAAATTCAAAACAGCCAGTTTGGGTTGCTGCTACTTTGTCACCCAGTCACTCTGGGAGCAGCAACCGAGCAGCTAGTTGTGCCCATACTGGCCTTGTGGGAAAGGCCAGGGTGGGCAAGAAGCCTCTCAGTTGCTGCTCCCAAGGACCCAGGTGCAAAGGGAAATGCTTTTCCCTGTTGAGGAATGACTCAATCCTTTGTCATGTAGGAGAGGGGTGTAGCCAGTGTGTATATAGGGGGTTTACAGCAGCCACATGCTCTGAACTGGAGACCTGCATGGATGGAAAAGGGAGAGATTTAACTACAGGAGCCACTCCAAGGCAAAGGACTCTTTCCAAGAATTGACACCAGATACTCCTCCCACTCCTTCTCCAGAGATATGCCTTCCCTACACAGCTTCAAGTGCTTCCAACTCCACCAACATTGTTTCTTCTGCTGCCCCTTCTTTCAACCTGTCTGATTAAAGAAAGCAGAAGCAGCAGCAGTGGTGTCACTAGGGGGTGCGGTTGTGTGGACAGCACTGGGTAACACCCCAGAAGAGGTGTGACACCCAGTTGGGCCCTCCTCAAGTTGTGGTGTGAGGACCACATTGCCACAGTGCTGTTCCTCTCAAGAGGAAAGTGATGCTTCAGCAGCTGCTGTGGTGCCCCCTTCCTCTTGATAACAGTGTTGCAGCAGCGAAGGAAAAGGCTGGACATGGCCCTCTGAGTGTCACTGCTGCTGCACCACTTTCCTCTTGAGGGGAATTGCACTGTGGCAGTGAAGGAGAGGGCCAGAGGGCCAGACTAACAGACAGCTATGTCCGGAGGGCCACAGTGCCACGGTACTACAGCAGTATGGTCCAGACATCATGGGGGACTTTGTCAAAGCCTTACTGAAATCAAGATATGCTA
>CM034701.1:150665586-150677644 GCA_020142125.1 Phrynosoma platyrhinos
AGGAGTTCAAGTTCATCTTGTTTATTTCCCATGCTCTGTGCATTAATGGATGACAGCAAGGGCAGAGCTCCACTGAGCAGACCAGCTCCAGCCTGCCAGCCAAGTGTTGGCAAAGTGCACAAAGCTTAAGCAGGCTCCCAACTTGAAAGTCCCTCCTTTTTGCCATTCCTTCTCCCTCACCATGATGTGCTCTAACTCCTCACTCCACGATGTCCCAAAATAGTGCTGCTGATAGCCAGAGAAGCAATACCCTGCACCCAAGCCTCATGAAAATTTCCAAACCATCGCTGCTTGTGAAAGACCTAGCTGAGAGAGTGAATTTGTATGTGTGTGGAGGGGTGAAGAGCGGGAGATACCACCACACAAGCGATCTTCAAGGCTGTGCAGTGATTTTAAGGGATCCTGAAAGGATGTTTCATATAGCTCTCACCCTTATTATGGCCTTTAAGGCCCCTGATTCCCTTTGTCTTGTGCACCAATACTGAAGGCCCTCCTGCTGTCCCCTTTTCCCCTCACTGCTCCCTGACTGTCTCCTCTCCCCCATCCCTGGGGGAGGGTGTACCACCCACTTTGAGAATCACTGCACTAGAGGATCTGTCTGGTTGAGAATTTGAAGTACCACTCCCTAAATGGCAGATTCCAGGATTCCAAAGGGTGCTACCATGGCAGTTAAAGTGAAATCATAATGTCACAATTGTGAAGGGCCCTAAGGGTAAGTGTGCACGAGAAGGAACTGGAGACTTACAGAATGTGTGAAGGGGAACAGTATTGTGCCCACCAGCTTCACTCCCCAGGAATTGTGTTGTTCAACATTTGCATGAAAGGGGCTCTATTTCTTTCACAGTAATGCCAAACATGTGATAGGGGGTATAACTAGTTGGTTTGCTCTTCTCTGCTTCACTAAATATATGGGGGCTGATATTCATATACATCCAGTTGCTTCCTGAGAATGAAGTATTGTGTCAAGAAGGCAGAGGATGTATGAGGAACATAGCATGTGCAAGCTGAGGCTCCTTCATGTGATTCCTAAGTATGGTTTAGCATTTATAGTATGCATGTTGTCATTTGTCAAATCTTGGGGGGGGGGGATTGATTATATGACAGAGGGGTGAGAAAGGGCCCTCTGTTTGCTAATCCTTAAAACAGACTATAATTTCAGAGTTACACAATAGTGTCATAAAATTATGTCTTTCCTTGTGAGATGAAACTCAGTCACTTTCTTTGTTTTTGCCCTCTTAGGGTTCAAAATGAGGCACAGACACATTATTGTGGAACCAATGGGTACCTCTGACAACTGTCCACACTTGATAGAATCTATTCCATGTGACAATCCAGGATGTTATGAATGGATTATTTCAGAAGGATTCTGTTTACCATATAATGGAATATGTGGGCCAGGAAGTCGTGTTGTGCATGCTCAGTGCAAGAACGACAATGGTATGTTGTATAAATTGCATTTATGTCACTGGATTTAACATGCATACTCAAAAAGATTTTATGGTAAATATTGAATATACAGAACTAGTTGATCCATAGGTTTAAAATTAGGATGGGGTACAAATAGCTGTAAAAGTGATGACTTTATCATGTTTCGGTTTTCAGTATGTTCTGTGATACGTGATCCAGAATCAGCACTCATTGCTACCTTTCACTTATAATATCTCTGACATGGGGGCAGGGGACTCCCATTAAATGCTTACTGTCTTGGTATATGACAAATTTATGTCTTACAGCAAAACTATCTAGATGGGTCCTACCTTGCACCTACCTTGCACATAGATACCATGAAATAGGAACATGGAAGGTCACATTGTTGTTAATGGAATAGAGGTCAGATTATGAATGATTGGCAGTCAAGTCCTAGATTAGACAAACAAGAACTGATGTATAGCAGCAGGCTCTGTAGGAATGGGCAGGCTGGAAATCAAATACTGAATTAACTAGATGAGCTTTGATGTGGTAGGACTGTGCTAGACTGGCATGAAGTGAGGTGGAACAATTAAAAGTATGAGAAAAACTAGTTTGTTTGCCATTGTAAGGCACAGAACATTGAGGATACAAAATGTAGGCAACAAGGCTGGCTGCTGGAAGTCTCCATTTGGAATATCATCTCCTGTAGCACTTTACAGAAAAATAAAACCAGCTTAGTTGAATTGTGCCTGTAAGAGTTACAGGTCCGAGAGTAAAAATATTATGGATACATTAGGTGCTGTCATATTCATATTTGAGGGATAAGCTTCCTTTTCATGAATTAAAAGGTCCTATGAAGGAGTGTTTATTCCCCTCAAGAAAACAATTGTCTTTTTGCATTTTTCATTGTTCTGTTTACTGTACGTACTCATGTATAAGTCTAAAAATTTTAGTCCAAAAATTTACCCCCCAAACCTGAGTTGACTTATCCATGGGTCAGTATAAGCACTGTACTTTAACTCTTGTAAAAAAAAAGGAACCTGGTGAAAGACAAGAACATAATCTGTCCTAGAAGCACTGATCTCCTTCTACACTCTCATCCATCTAGCCTTTAAGGCGAGCACAAGCAGTTGTGCCTGCTGGAATTTAGTAAGTTCTTTGGCACTGTTTTTCTTTGCTTCAGCCTTTAGATTCTTTGTTACATGCCCCTAAGTTTTACCCTCAGTTTATCCATAGGTCATATCAAAAGCCATAATTTTGGCCTTAAAACTTGCCCTTGATTATGATTGAGAAATTTAGATGAAGAAGACAAATTTATTTTTTTTTCCTTGTTGGTGATCTAAGTTTGAAGAATGAAGAAGTTAATAAAATTATGTAAATAATATATCTGGGGATAGTGATAGAGTTAGACGTGATTTGAAGGCAACAACTCATTTATTTGGAAGAAGCATTAAGAGTAAGCTAAGATAGATCTTAAATTTTTTTTTAAGGTGTATGTGTTTAGTTATGTGTTAAGTAGTTATCTGTAATGTTAAGAGTAATGTGTATTTGTATTTATATGTCATTATATGTATGTGTATATTTGTATATTTGTGTTTATGTAATAAAATTTATTTTAAAAAAGAAGAAGAAAAAAAAAACTTGCCCTTGATTTATACATGAGGTCAGCTTATAGTCAACTATATACTGTAACTATTTTCCTGTGAAATCGGAACCAAGAAATTGGTTTCAATGCTCCTTAAAAATTAAAATGCAAAGCATGTTTACATCTTTGTTTGCAGTCCTAGTGTGTAAAGTCAAACTATAGTTTCCTGGTTTTGGCATGACAGTGAAGTCTTGCATTAGGCCAGACATGGGGGAGAAGAATAGGAAATACAGTATATGAATACAAGATATGCCCCCAGACAACAAATTATGGTTTGTTGGATTGAGAATGTGACATCTGTACTGAGCTATTGTGTTTGCTGAGATCAAGACGACTAAATTTAAAATGTTGTCTTCGGGGCCTGTTGGAGGAAATGTAGGATATAAATCTTTTAAATAAATTATGCTTTATTTAACTGATGAAATTAATATGAATCACAAACTATTCCCTTTGCATTCCTGTAAGCTTCACACTTATTATATTTACATAACTTTTTGTGCCCCCCCTTCTCTCATTACGACAGCTTTTTAGAGAGGGTACTGTAGGATTATGCTGTTGCCTCATTACTTCTGATTTACATTACAAGAGCATGAATTGATGTAAATGAAAACACTGCGCTGAGCAATGTGGTATTTACTTTGTAGCATTTCAGATCTAGCATGCATTCATGTTAGAACTTCTTAATCTCAAATAAGCCCCCACATTTTTGTATGAATTTTACAAACAAGCAGCAGTTGCTATTGCTTTACCTGCAGTCCAAAATGCATCCTAAAGCTTCATCATTTGTAATGTCAAAACCTCATTATCATCATCATCATTCCACCTTTCTTCCAAAATTAGGTCTCAACATGAAAATCAAATTGCGATTAAATTGACAATATTAAAATGATATAAAATGCTTCAACATTGTAAGGTCAAAGGATTATATTACAGAACAGAGCAATGCATCAAATAGGATCATGTTATCATTGTAGAACCTGCCAGTATCCCATCTGAAATGGAGGCATGCCTTCAATGAGAGGTGTTGGTACCAGAATGTAAGTGTACTTGGGGAAAAACATTTGGGGATAATTTTGAATGGGATAATTATGTTGTGAAATACATGGCTTTGACTTTTCTGTTTCTCCCTCTCCCTCAGCCATTGAAACATGCTGGTGTTTTCAGACCCACTTTAAGCCTTTAAAGCAGGGATCGGCAACCTACAGCCCAGGGGCCGGTTAAGGCCCCGATCCCTGGACTTACCGGCCCAGGCTGAAGGTTGCTGTCGCATGCCGCTGCCGCGGTGCGTTTTTGCCACTCTGCGGCCGCGCTTGCCGCGACCGCCATTTTGGAAATCAAAATTGTGGGTGCGACGCATTTGCACATGCACAGTACTCTTGCACATGCGCAAACGTGTCGCAGCCGCCATTTTGATTTCCACAATGGTGGGTGCGACATGCGCTGTTGTCACATGCGTGGGGAGGGGTCGCGCGCGTCGGTGGAGGGTTCCCCCCCCCCTCAGCCCAGCCAAGACCTGGGCTACGGGAGACTGGCCCAGGTCTTAAAAAGCTTGCCTTCCCCTGCTTTAAAGTATTAGCAAAGGTTGAAAAAGCTATGGTTTGGAGCAATAAGTTCTCAAGTTACCCAGCTAATTTGGCTAATAATCATATTGGCAAAGGAATTCTGAGAACTGTAGTCCAAAAATAATAACATTTATAATAACATTTACCATTAATTATATTGCTTTTGCAATATGATTCACTTTAAGTGTTGCCAGAAAAAAAACCTGGAGAGGGCTCCTGTACCTTTAATGATTGTGCAGGAGAGGAAATTTCGGTGGGTGTTGCTTGTCATGCAACCGCTGGAAATTCCTCTTCTATCCAATGATTAAAGGTATAGGAGCCTTCTCCAGTTTTCTCTCTGGCAATCCTGTTCTCTAACAACTAGTTAGGATCAATGGATTTAACTCTCCTTTTCTCATGGGATCCCTGTGAATCTTGGTGGTGCATTTCCCAACAAGTATGGAATCATTTGTCCTGTATTGTTTGAATTCTATATGTATGAATTACAGAACTGGCCTTTTGTTTATTTGCTTGTTTGTTTGAGCTATATGGCAGTACATTCCTGTGAATTCAAATATGAAAATAAAGGGCATTATAAAGCACAGCAGGTATCTGGATAAATTTTACCCTAGAGAAGAATTGATCTTTAAATTGGCTTATTCTTGATATAAGAGGTAACACTTTCACAGAGCGTAGTTGCAATAAACATTTCTGCTCCAGTGTTCTTTTAAGGGCCAGCTGTTAGGTTACATTGGACCTATTTCATTATATATACTATGACCCCAATATTTCACCTCGAAATATTTTCTTTCTGTTTTGCCTTTTCTTTTGTTAATATTCCGTGTGTTAAGGCTATGTGTTTGGAATGTGACATTGATAATATCTTTCCCCATTCCTCTTTTCCTACACCCAATTTGAGTCATTTTGAAATCTACCCAAGAGGGACTTTAAATGGGTCTGGTGGAGGAAGATTATACTAGTTCAATGCTAATCCTCAATGTATTATTTGGATAGATTTCTATATATCATTGTGTTGTCTTGATTAAGAGCATTGTTATCCTCACACTAGAACTGTGAGCTTGATCAGGCTAAGAGTGATGGAACCAAGGTCACCCAATGAGACTCTTGGTGATGTGGACATACGTGCAGTACGAATATGTTTAGTATTCAGCTCATACAAACTGAAAGGAGCTCTGCTGGAATGGAAAATGTATTTCTTTTCCCTCTAAAGAAGTTGCTTCAGTGACACAAACTTGATGTGAGTGTTTAACTATGTACACCCCTTTATGACCTACATTTAATTGGTACTTCTAAATAGATTATACCCATTAAATGAGTCTACTTTTTGGTAAACAAATAACTTGTGTAAATTCTATTGTTTCAGTGGATTTACTTTATGTGTTGTTGTTGTGACTTATGATGACCCTAATGCAACACTATCATGAAAGTTTCTGAGACTGAAAGAGCATGACTTGCCCAAAGTTACCGAATGGGTTTCCATGGCCAAGCAGGGATTTAAATCCTGGTCTTCCACTGTCCTAGTCCAACACTCAAACCATTACACTACTGTGGCTCTATTATTTTAAATTAGTAATTTGGACTTTGCCTTTATTGGTTAATTTCTCCTGCTGAACTCTGGGTTAACTTTAATATATCTCCACACTCAAAAAATTGTTTGCTGTTGTTAGGGAAACCTGATAGAAGAGATACAATCTGATAAATTCCAGTGTAAAGGTTCACTATAGCTTTTTACTACTACTTATACTGGTCTGTATTTTGCCCAGACAACATGCTGGCTATCGACACCCAGCAGCCAATGTGATGTCTCCTCTTAGGCCCTATGGTTTCAGATTCAGGTTTCCTTAACAGTATTAGCTGGTGATGGTTATGAATCAGTACCTGAATGATGCTAAGCCAGGAGGATTGTGTGTGTGTGTATTTAAAAATGGCAATTGTTCTAAAGCTGTCAACCATAGACTGTAACATCTTCTCTGCTGACAGCTGGTACTAGATAGTTTGTTGAGGGGCTAAAGATGTTGAGGGAGGCACTAGAGGTAGGGATGCCAAATATCAGGGCCTGGCTCTGAGTCTCCAATTTTTATAGGTCATCTCTAGACAGGAGACATAGGGGCTGAACACATGGGCAAAAAGTCCCCTGTTCCCCCCACATGGCTTCATCCTATCTGGATGACATAAGCCAATAGCTCCAGGCTAAGCTCAGCTTTAATGTGGTCTAAAAAGAATGGCTGTTTCCAGTTGAGTTTCCTGGAAATTCTGCTGTGACAGCTGGCAAAACACTTGGGCATCCCCCTCACTTACCTACCACTGCTGTATTTGCTCTGAAGGCCCCAATGTCTGTAACATTGGGAGGGGGTGTCTGGTTACATGGGTGAAGCCAGGTGCCTGGCTCCTGCTTTTGCAGTCCATGGCGGGGGTCTTCAGAGTGAGCATGACAATGGTGACAGATAAGAGAGTGCATGGCAGCAGCTCTATGGCATGGCAGTAGGCAGGCACATGAACACCTGCCTACTGCTGCACTGGCTGGGGTCAGATCTGCAGGTGGCATATCATGAGGTTGGCTCATAATATCCTGCCCATCTGGATAGGTTGAAAAGTGCAAAATCTCCATTCTTGGTGCACTCATCTCCAGGCAAAAGAAAAGGGCTGTGTGCAAATCTCCAGTTTAGTTAGTAGGGCACCTGCTTGCTAGAGTTTTCTGCTGCAAGTTGCAAAGACTTCCCAGGGGTCTCTTGACTATGTAGGTAGTTTTCTCTTTCCCTCCCGGTTGCTGTTGAATCAGGCTTTATCCTCTGTTCTGCTTTGATTCCACCTTCTGGGTAGAAACATGTAGGGTAGTTTAAATCCCAGCTCTCCAATTAGGCAAGAAGGAATAATCTTCTCATTTCACCTTGAACTGGAAAGAGAGTCTTTGGCTAAGATTTCTGTTTTAATTTCCAAAAGGAAAAATATATTCTGTTTATATGTGTGTGTCTGAATGACAAGCTGCAGGCAGCTGTAGTTGGCATTTAATGCATCATGCTTAATGACATTATTGGGAGCATCACTAGGGCTGCTGCCTCACTGCAGAAATAAAACAATTTGACTTGAAACCTAGGTCTCATCTAACTTCATTGGCACAATACTGAGGAAATCTCTGATTTGTGGTTTGATGGAGCACCAGAGTGCACTGTCAGGGAAGGGTAAATATGTTACAGAATTACAAATCCCAGAATTCCATAGTTAAAGTGATATGAAACTGCTTTATTTATGCAGTGTGGATGAGACATAGGTTTCAGGTTTTGGCTTGGAAATCTCAATGCCTGAGACAATTCTGAACCGGAACTCTAACTACAGGGCTTATTACTAGCCCTTTCCTTGTAACCTCGAACCAATTTTGTCTGAGACCCACTTCTCCAAACTGCAAAATGCATGTGTGTTTCAACCAGGAGAGAAGCACACAGACATACGTATATTACATCTTTTTCATTAAAAATATTTATATTTTTGTATTTTGCAAAAATGTTTGCATTTTTCTAGCTTGCTTTCTGCAAGTATTTGTAGGGGAAAACTGTTGCTTTAGGCACTGTGTACATATACTAGAGCATCAAAGGTCTTTTAGAAGCATACTTGTACCATGATATCTGTAAAGCATTTATTTTACTTCCAGCATGTACTGAATGGGCTTTTGGTTTTCTCTTAAGATGTACCTGTGGAGAATTTTATTGTGGTCTATGGTTCTTGTGAAAATTGGCTTCTTCAGAGAAAAAACATTCAGAAAGCCCAGCTGGTATCTCATAGTGGTGTTCGGTGGTAAAATAATCAAACAGTGCAAAGATGAACATACTGACAGGTCAATATCTCTCTGATGTGCCTACCTCAGAACTATGATTATACTTTGTGTTGCTAAATCTGGATCTTAATTTCATGTTACAAATCAGGGGTGTGTAAAATGTGATCCTGTGGCCAAATGCCGCTCCCAAAGCAGTTTTGCTGTTTCCATCTGGACCATTCATTTTAGAGGGAGAAGAAAAATGGAAGCATGAATTGAATTGATTTTCCTACAAGCCTCCAGGAGCAGTGATTCACCTTAGAAATAGATCACATGGACTCACTGCAATAACCTCAAAAATGTTTATTTTTCAAATAAGAAATGGATTTCTGGATGGTTCCAATTTTGTTTTATTTTGGGGTTCTTACATTGCTCCAGAAACACTGTGCATACAGTTTTCTCTTACAGGTCATTTCTAGTGCAGTTGTAGACTATAGAATTTACTTGGTAATTACATAATAGTCAGATTGATTCTTACTAGTTCTCTGAACTTTCATCCCAGTACATGATGGCCAATTGGTATGGATGTAATAATACATAATGTTCATTCAAAGAAGCATTAAAATGATTAGCTTAGGAAGCTGTATTTCAGGTGCACATCATATTTGCTGATACACAGCCTAAATAGCCTAAAGGCACCAGATTCCATCTTATCTTGGAAACTAAGCAGGGTCAGCTCTGATTAGTACTTGGATGGGAGGCCACCAAAGAATACCTGGTGTAGTAGGCAAAGCCACCTCCTTGCCTAAGAAACCCCTGTGAAATTCATGTGGTCATCATAAGTTGACAGGCAACTTGAAAGCACATATATACATTATATTTGCTGACCTGTTTGCTACTTGTATGGAGCACCCATTGAACCCTAAAACAAATCTTGTCTGGTCTTATAATGTCACATAACCAATGTTTCCATCAAATGTCCACAGTATTCAATATTGCAAACTATGCTAAGACTGCCCACACACTTAAAGAAAAGGTAAATAAATGTAATGATTCATTGTTAGAAAATTCTTCCTTTCTTCTTTGAAAAATTGTAGTGCTTATAAATAACAGGGTGGTTTTTTGTTTGTTTGTTTGGAAATATCAGTGATTGTTATTCTTCTAGCTTCTTTTGTTGACACTGTTTTCTGAATTCATCTCATTCTTTTTGCTAAAATGCTTCATAGCTACCAAGAGCAATTATCTAAAAAGGTGTCCTAATTCCCACAAAAGCAGGTCCATGTATT
This sequence comes from Phrynosoma platyrhinos, assembly GCA_020142125.1. NCBI lineage: Eukaryota > Metazoa > Chordata > Lepidosauria > Squamata > Phrynosomatidae > Phrynosoma > Phrynosoma platyrhinos. The sequence goes on from CM034701.1 coordinate 150,675,238, forward strand.
TGTTCTGGTCTGAAATATGGGAATCAGCTCAACAATCATGGCACAAAAGGGGAAGGGACTGGGAAATACAGAGTAGGAAATAACAGCCAGATTGTTGTTGTTGTAAAATAATTTGACAGTGGGGTGAAGCTGACAGGGCAAAAGGAATGGCCAGAGGTTGTTCCCACTGTGATCACCACAGGACCGTGGTAACCAGAAGCCGTGGTCCTGAGGGTGGCCGCTGTATGTATGTACTGAGTTTAGAAAATATATTTTTAAAGGCTACTGGGAAGGGGAAGACTCAGCCTCCAACACTGTCCTCATCCTTCTGCTGAGTTAATTGAATGCAAACTACCTTTGCACTTTGAAATATGTTTGCAGCAGCTTAAATAGACTGAGGACAAAAGAGGAAAATGGTGGTAGAAAAAAAAAAGAACCTAGGAAATTTTAAAAACAACTGAGAAAACAGGATGACAGAGGATGAACTGGGATTACTGCTGCCAAATCAGGACAGGTGCAGAGTATGAAATACCTATCTGAAACTCAAGAATGGGCAAAATTCTGAAAGTTCCTTCCAACAAAGGTTGGTGAGTGATAAGGAGGACCAGAGGCCTGGTGTTTTAAAACCAGCTGAGGGCATTTTTCTTCATCCAGGTCTTTTAAATAACTTATGATCTTAGTTGAGCCCCTCAATTTATAGGTTTTGGTTATCTTCATAGTTTTAGTTTATTCTTCTTGATCTAAATTAAAGAGTTATTTTGCAGTAGAAATACAGATATGAATAGAAATTGAGAGTTAACTCTATTAAACTCACTGGGGGGGGGGGAGATAAAGAAACCTGCAATGATTTCTTATAAATGAATCTAGTAAAACACTTATATTCTTTCCCTCACTTGCCTTGCACTTGTGTTTCTATAAGCCTTGGAAGAATGATATAATGGTCTCCTGTGATACTTTTGTTATCCATCAACTGTGAACCAGTTCTAAGTCCACTAATGACTATTTTTCCATTTTTAGGGCATGGTAGGGAAGGAAAAGGGGTAGACAGCTGAAGAGCAACCAACTCTCATCTTTTGCTGTTTTTTTTTTTTTTTAATCTTGCTTCCCCACTTGAGTTGTAAAGACTTGGGGCCCTTTCGTATCACACAATTATAGCACTATCATTCCACTTTAAATGTCATGACAGCTTCCTATGGAATCTTGGAGTTGATATCTTGATGAGGCACTAGCATGCTCTGGCTGAGAACTCTAAATGCTCCTCACTAAAGTGCAAATCCTAAGAATATAGGATGGAACCATGGCAGTTAAAGTCAAATTGTAGCATTGTGATTGTGTGGTGTGAAGGGGCTTCACAGGGAAAAAACAAAGAAAAATGCAGGGCTAAGATTGAAAAGTTCTTACTTTGGAATCAATATTGTGCTAAGGAATCATTTGACTGAATTGGTGGACCAACCAGTGAGTTGTAGTGGTTTGAGTGTTGGACTACAACTCTGGAAATCAGGGTTTGAATCCCCGCTTGAACATAAAAACCCACTGGGTGGCCTTGGGCAAATCATACTCTCTCAGCCTCAGAGGAGAGCAATAGCAATAAAAAAACCTAAAACCCTCTGAAGAAACTTGTCAAAACCCCCAAAACAAAACCACATGATAGATTTGCCTTAGAGTCACCATGAATCAAAAATTACTTAGAGGCACACAACAACAAACAACATGTTCTAAGGTTCTCTGTGTCCTTATCTTATATACACCAGTTTATGGTCACAAACGATACACCAACTTTAACCTACTCATTCACAGTCTTCTTCTTTCCTTACAACAGAAGGCAAAATAAAGTAATAACAAATTATTAATCATATCACTTTTTTCTAGAGTTGGAGATATTTCAGAGGAACAATTATTGATACATATATTTAAAGTATTTCTGCCCTGCTTTGTAAAGTGAAAAATACCCAAGGTATCTAGCAATGACATTAAAACCATCAAGTCACAATTAACAGGTAAAATTGGTCAACAGATTCACTTTTAGTGCTACTAAATTACATTAAAAGCTAAAGAAGAAAAATCCTACATTCTTAAAGGCTGCTACCACACTGCAAAATTAATGCAGTTTGACACTACATTAATTGCCATGTCTCAGTGCTATGGGATTCTGGGATTTCTAATTTTGTGAGATTATTCAATTCAATTTATTCGGTCCTTGACCAGTACAAAAATATTAAAATACATAAAAATATATAAAATATATAAAATGTCTAAAATATAATATGTATATTTTTTTAAAAAAAGTATAGACCAACAAAGCAATGGACAAACTAAAAATAAACTATAAATACAATGACCAAAAATCTTCCTGCACAATTGTGAGATGTTCATTTGTCAGTTTATCAATTTATCAATTGAGGTCGCAATTTGCAAACAATGTAGCAAA
>CM034701.1:150687106-150707488 GCA_020142125.1 Phrynosoma platyrhinos
ATGAAGAAATAGAAATAGTAAAAGAATTCCCATACTTGGGATCAAATACTGATAGAATTAGAGACTGCAGGCAGGAAATCAGAAGAAGATTAAGAATGGGGAGGGCAGCCATGAAAGAACGAGAAAAGATTCTAAAATGCAAAAATATACAACTCAGCACAAAATTTAGAATCATACAAACTATCGTATTCCCTATTACCATGTATGCATGTGAGAGCTGAGCAGTTAAGAAAGATGATAGGAAGAAAATCAATTCATTTGAAATGTGGTGCTAGAGAAAAGTGCTGATGATCCTGTGGACAGCCAAAAAGACAAACAAATGGGTCCTAGATCAGATCAAGCTGGAAACCTTCCTGGAAGCCAAGATGACCAAACTGAGGTTGTCTTATTTGGATACATCATGAGAAAGGAGGACAATAATGCTGGGAAAGGTGGAGGGAAGTAGGAAGAGAGGAAGGCCACATGCTATATAGATTTATTCTATTAAGGAGGTCACGGGTATTAAGGGGTTGCAAGATTTTAGCAGAGCAATAGAGGACAGGGGGTCTTGTAGATGTCTCAACTATAGGGTCGCCCTGGGTCGAGATTGGCTCAAGGGCAGTTAACAAGTTAACAACGCCCCAACTTAGTTAAGGTAACAACGTTAAGTTAGGGCCTTTGCAGACTGCCAGAAATAGTGCAAATTGAGTCCACTTTAACTGCCCTGACTCAGTGCTAGGGAATCATGGGAACTGTAGTTTATTGTGGCACCAGAGCTCTCTGACAGAGAAGGCTCCATGTCTCAGAAAAAAAATATGTAATTCCCATGATTCCCTAGCACTGAGCTAGGACAGTTAAAGTGGACTCAATTTGCACTATTTCTGACAGTCTGCAAAGGCCCTTAATTAAGTTAACTTAAGTTAAGAAAGGCCTATTTTGCCTAAAACACAGTGTGTCTCTCATCCATTTTAGCTAGTCCACATTCTTGGCTTAGTTTCTTATAATAAAAATGATTGAAAGTCAGCATATCTCTATGTAAAATAAGGAAGTATATTGGCTGGTTATTCATTTAGATTTCAGCGCTGCTGTATTATTTTTTGCAATTTTCATGGCAATATTTAGCCTGCCTTTTGTGGTGTTATCAGGCATTATATCGTACCTATTGTACATTGGTGAGGGAAGGAATATGCTGATCACTACAAAATATTTTTACAGAACTCAAACCAAGCCCTAGATAATCCATTCAGACTGTGATTCATGATACAAAGAGACCATTTGAAATGGAAGATGAGTTTGAATGCTATTTGACAGCTACTTTCCTATTGTTCCTTTAGGAGCCTTGGGATAAATTAAGTTTCAGATATTAGTATCATTGACAGTTGACAAAATCCAAAGAAGAAGAAAAAGAGATCAACTCTAATTGTTCATGTTTCATCTACATCGGTATTTTTCTGTACAACCAACGTGCAGATAGATGCATACACAGGCTGCCTTAGAATGTCATGATAAATGAACATTTCTAATAAATAGAAGGCACTGTTGTGAGCTTTGGGCTTGTAAACTCTCCTTTCCCCTCTCCTCTGTTTTAGCTGCAAGAGGGATTGGATACTTTCTTTTCCATTTTTGATTAGCTACTGTTTGTTGTTTAACCCAATATACTATAGTTATCCAAGCCCTAGGCTCATTTCTGTCACAATACACTGTAATTTATTATGATGCCTGAATTCAGAAAACATCAAATACTACCAACCTGCTGAGGGGCCAGATTATGCTTTTAAAGAAATAACTAGTTTCACAAATCAATCCATAGTTAATCTCAAATTTGTCTTTCATTAAGATGTTTCCTCAGATTAATGATAAATTTTGGTGAAGATTAAAGAAAAAAATTACACCAAGGCAAGCATAAAATGTACAAGTTATTCATTACATGCTTTCATATTATTATTTTTTTTATGGGGGAGAGGGAGACACATTGTTTTATCCATCTTACTGTCTTGTTAGACTGAATCAGATAATGACAGCATCTATAAACTGATTATATAAGACTTTAAAAAAAGAAGCAGAAAATTGAGAACCTTACCTGTCAAGTTTCCTTCTAGTCAGCATTTTGTTTTTTGCAGTTCCCACGTAGTCTTCTGCTAATTTGTTTTTTTTAAAAAATATTGTGCTACCCAGCAAAAAATAAAATTGAGAACAAAGATTGCTTGAGGATAATAAACAGCTTCAATTTAAAAAATCTAAAGAACTAATCAGAGCAAAGAAGTCATGTGGCATAAATTAGAAGAAAACTACAAGACTGAGAAAAGCAGTTAAGAATGCTAAGATTGTTGTCCCAAGTGAGTGTATGTTCTAGGCAGACTTCTCAAGGGTCCTGGAGGGATTTCCCACCACTCAGTCTAGAGTTGGGATGCAGAATGTGTTCAGACTGCCAGTCCCAACATAAGTAAAATAGAGCAGCCCAGTGAGGTGGCGACATGCTTGGCACTCTAGAAAAACAGCTGCATACCAATATTGAAGGATTATAGGAGTTGCATTCCAACGATATCTGAAGGCTGTGCATTCCCCATCTCTGTTCTCTAGCCTGAAAGAATCCAGCATTCTGTCCATCACCCATATGGGGCATCCCTGATGTGTTCCACAACGATCTAGTGATTTTTTGAGGAACCGTATATCTCCATAACCGTATATCTAAAGTCTTCAAGGGAATGCTGTCTCTTGGTCCTGCCACCATCCCAGTCTCACTTGGTGAGGACACGAGAGAGAGCCTTCTCAGTGGCTGCTCCCAACCTCTGTAATGCCCTTCTTCCACATGTTATACTGGCCCCCTCCCTTACCATAGTGCAGCATAGCACTGTAACCAATGGTGTCATTGCGCAAGAGTACTGCGCATGCGCAAACGCGTCACGACCACCATTTTGATTTCTGTGGTGAGCGCGGCTGCAGAGCAGCAAAAACCTTCGGCCTGGGCCGGTAAGTCCGGGGAGTGGGACCTTAACCGGCCCCCGGGCCGTAGGTTGCTGGTCCCTGCTATAAAGTATTTACAGCAAAAAATAACTTGTAAGGTGTTGTTTAGAGTTCGTATTTTTTAAAACAACAACAAGAATTGTAAAGATTACATTAATGAACTGCTGGAGTTACTTTTTAAATTTCTGGTATAATATAGCTCACATCTAAATCAGAATAAATATGTTAATTCTCCACCCATTTGTTTTATACTTGAAGGGACAATGTCTATTGTCACCTGATGATTTTAAATGTGATTAAGACTTTTCCTTTCTCTTGACAGAAACCATCTTTTTCTGAATCAGGAAGGGATCCATTCCATTTGGATCCAATCTGTTGTCCCTGAGATGATCTGTATAGCACTTGTTACATGTTTATTTGTATTGCTAGTTACGTTCAGGTGGGATTTTTGTGATGTAGTTGGCTACAATCATCTTTCTATCATCCCCATCTTAACAATTTCTTTACCAATTGCTGAGACTTCTATATTGACACTATTGTGATGTCAAACTATGGTTTCATCCCGCTGAAGACATTTTCCTATGAGGATCTAGCTAATACCCCAGAAAATGTCTTTCTGTCAATATTTTTCTGAGGATGAAAAGCAATAATTTCACACTTCTGACATAATCCTGGTCTCTGTGTTATCTCTGCCTTTTGATAAGGAAGAATAATTGTAGAAATCTGGTATCCACATGGAGAACCTATGTCACATTCATTAAGATTATAGAAGGAGTTATATACCAGCTGCTTCACCGCAGGTATTATATTGCTGTCTGGTAGACATTTGAATTATGTCTTTGAACTAGAATGTAGGCTTGGAAAATTGACTCACAATTACATCACTGTGTTCTTGTAGAGTTTTTATGGATGGAACTATAAGTCCATATGTGTTGTATGTGTTGTTTGCCTTCAAGTCGTTTCTGACTCATGGCAACCTTATCATGGGGTTTTCTTGGCAAGATTTGTTCAGAAGAGATTTGCCATTGCCTTCCCCTGAGGCTGAGAGAGTGACTTGCCCAAAGTCACCCGGTAGGTTTCATGACCAAGCCAGGAATCAAACCTTGGTCCAACACTCAAACCACTACACCATGAGTCCATATAAGCCTTGGAAAAGGAGTAGGCACTTATACTATATGTTTCCTTTTTAAAGCTGGAATTTAGGAGGGATGGTAACATATGACTCTCTTGTAGCTGGACTGCAGCTCCCATCAGCTCTTGCTAGTATCATCATTGGTAAATGATAGCAACCCAACATCTGGAGGACCACATGTTCCCTATACGTGACTTTAGATTCAAGTGGAGATTGACATGAAAAGAGTTGTAGAGAGAGCACATACTTTATAAGTCCAGGTTCAGCTCCTTGTAACTCCAGATAAAACTAGGAAAGTCTCCTGTTATGAATCCAGTCAATCAGTGTAGACCTGAGAGAGGACCAATGCCCTGTCTTGCCATGAGGCACTTTCTTATGTTCCTTCATGAGATATTTTTTTTTAAAAAAACCCAATGCCCCAGTTTTGAGTATAATGATTAGATAGTGCTGAGAACTGAAGCATTGATCTAGAAAGCCTGTATCTTAACCTGATCCCGATTTTCCATTTCTTTCTCTTCTTTCTTTTCATGCTGTGTAGTGATTTCTGCAGCCTATAAATCTCATAAACTGTTTCAGTCAGAGGTTAAAACTCTCTCCCCTCAGAATGCAAGGGATGCTGTTAGCCTTGTGTTCTGCAAAGACCAGTCACTCCACATCCTATTGCAGTCTAATAGAAAGTGAAGGGAAGTACAGTCAACAAGGTGATATCCTGTTAAAGTCTGTGACAGTAGTGGAATGAGAGACTTTACATTACGGGATGGCTGGGGACCCTTAGCAGTCAGATGCTAATTGTGATACATTTACCTATTTATCTATATGACTTTGTTTTCTTTCTTCATGTGCCTTTATCCTCTGAGGACTTTGTTTCCTACCTAGATAGACAGGTGTGTTCTGAGGACTTCAAATTGTCATTGACACCAGATGGATTTCCTCAGAGATTTTGTGTTATATACTAATCAGAGATTGCTATAAACCATCTGTTTGGCCTTTTGAAAGAAGAAAAAGTGAGATACCATGCTTTGAAACCTTGTGATTTTTTTTAAGATAAAAGAACAATAATGTTTCATTTGTGATTTGATCCATGGAAATATTTTTTTTTTAAAAATATTTTTTTGCTCTTTTCCAAAATGAGTAGTTAATATAATGCAAATTGTAACCTTTATACACATGCTGAAATACATAACGTCAGTCCAGTCCATTGCATTTATTAGATTGGCTGGCCTCCAGCTTCAGATCAAAAAGAGTTCATGAATATTTGAGAAGCTGTAATAGTATATTAAATATGTAGTTCATAATTGAGATATGCTTTATATCTGTCATTTTTAATATCCCTGTTACATAAAATTCATCTTTCTTTACCTAATTGGTGTCCAGTACTATCAGCTTTTATTCTGAGATTAAGTGGGGTGCCTCTGTGACTTAAGCTACCATCAGTTTGGAGGTTCCAGCTTAGAAAAACAAATAGCTGAAGAATCTCAGTGAAGGCAAAAATAATTTTGATAAGTTGTATGTTTGTGAGTGATGTATTTCTCTGTGTAGGATTCCTTCTCTCTCCCTTCCTCATGGTTTCTTCTTATTCGTCACTTGTAGCAGAGAAGTTCAGATGATTTTATTTTCCCCCATTACACTTACAGTGACAGGAAAATCATAGTATGGGGACAAAATTGCTTTCAGCAGGCTGAAAGTTTTGTTGGACAGACATTATGAGACATTTATCTAACTTTCCATGCACAAGGGTATTAAAAGGGTTAGGCTTATGGATGGGAAAGTATGTCCCATGTCTTTTCCTGTACTGATTCACAGTGGTTGTTTAATAGGTTTATTTAGTTCAGATGTGGTTATTTAGTAGGAACGTGGTTATTTCATAGGGATGCAAATCTGAGTGTTTTGTCCATGTGTGAAAGTGTGAAGGAAATCCTCATTTTTCTCCCCCAGTATGGGAGAAAACAAATATTTCTGATTGGTTTTTGCAAGCATTTGAATATCTTGAACTCTTCAGGAAATTATTCTGTGCAGAAGTACATGAAGTTTTAAGTGCAGAAATATCACTTTTGTGCAAAAAGAGTGAATCTGGTATTTTTTTAAAACAGGGGTAGGCAACCTTTCCCCTTTAAGGGCCGAGGGACTTCAGCTCCCAGAATCCCAGGAGCTATTGGCCAACATGGGACTATTGGCCGACACCCCTGTTATAAAAAATGCCAGTTTTGCACAATCACCCCCCCCCACACACACACACATTTATTTCTGGAAACAGTGTTTTCTCATAAATTGTGAGTGTTTGATTGAAAAATGTATTTTTAATAGAAAATGGACAGAGGTGTATATGGAGATGTTTTGTCTTTTGTTTTTGGCACAAAATAGTTTTTATTTTTTTTAAAAAGTGTATTTACTGACTGACACACTGGAATACCAGTTTGCAAATTGTGTATGGGGTGAAGCAAGAGTAAGCATGCTATTTCAGGTGCTAGGGTGTTCTCTTTTTCAGACCTGTTCACATGCTCCAGATTTGGTATGACTGGAAAGACCAGTTAATCAGAAGCACCTTGGTTGGCTGGCAAGAAGCAAGGCTCAGGAGCCAGTTGAAGCTTCACTCAGGTCTACTTCTGGCTCATATAAGATGCTTCTTTGACTAAGCCAATAGTTAGTCAGCTTTGATTATCATCCCTACCCACCTTCCACATTTTGTTTTTGTATATTGCAAATTGATTGCAAATTGTGATTTTCACAATTCAGGTGGCTTTGTGGTCCAGATTCAATCTGGGTGTAGATTGGGCCTATGGGCCCATCATACCCAGTGTGGTTGGAGTTTCTCTTAAGGGTGTATCCCTACTGCAGAATTAAATTAGTTTGACACCACTTTAATTGTCATGACTCTGTCCTATATAATTCTGGGATTTGTAGTTAGGTGAAGCAGCCTGGTCTGCTAGAGAGCTGTGGCAGAGAGATTTGCACATTACAAATCCCAGGATTCTGTGGAATATAATTATGACAGTTAATGTGGTGTCAAACTGTTTTAATTATGCAGTGTGGATACACCCAAAACCTCAACTCACCTATAATGGTATCTTATTGAGGTACTGTAAACAAAATGCTGAATATAAAACTTTCATAATATTAGAAGTGGCCAGTGAAAGTTAGAATCGTACAAACAATTGTATTCCCCATTACCATGTATGGATGCAAAATCTGGACAATTAAGAAAACGGATAAAAAGAACATCAGTTCATTTGAGATGTGGTGCTGGAGAAGAATGTTGAGGATACCATGAACAGCCAATCATCATCATCATCATCATCATCATCATCATCATCCGAAAATAAGTGGATCCTAGAATAGATCGAACCTAATCTATTGTATTTTGGCCACATCATGAGAAAGCATGACTCATTAGAAAAGACAATTCTGCTAGGAAGCATGAAGTAGCATGAAGCATGAAGTAGAAAAAGAGGAAGACCATATGCTTGATGGATGGACTCTTATCGAGGTCATGGGTATGAATCTCCAAGAACTAAGAAGAGTAGTAGAAGATATGGAATCTTGGAGATGTCTCATCCACAGGATGGCTATGAGTGAAGATCAGCTGAAAGGTGGTTAACAGCTATAAGAAGTGGTTACACTAATGATACAATGCTAATGAAAAAATCTTACTGCAGATATTAATAACAACAGAACTAGTAAACAACTTATATTGCATCCAGATCTGTGCAGTGTATAGCAGCTAGCACTTGGAGTAAAGTATCAGAGAACATTCTAAATAAAGAGAAAATGGTTTATTAAGCAATTATATCTGTGATAAAAAAGAATGGGATCTGTTGAATACAGCTACATGGCTAAGGAGATGATTGAGATATTGTGAAACAAGGGAAGTGGAAGTAGAAATGATAGCTTGTCAGTCTATTGGTGGTAGGCAAAGGAGCAACAAGAGAAAGATGGAACACACCAAGGAACCCTAACTAGCTGTGTCTGTGACATGTCCATCATGCCCTGCAGGCACATAGCTGCTTCTGCAAGTGTGGTTGAACTTCCAATAGTTTTTACTAAAATACTCAAATACACTCAGTGCCATTTCAATACACATCTAAAATGCCTGTGCTGAAATAACTCTGAAGGCCCAGGTGTTCCCTAAGGGATGTAAATTATGGCACACTCTGATGATGGCCTTGGAAAATGCTCCTGCTGCAACCTTCTTATCACAGATTGGGCCTTGATGCCAGCCTCATAGGATAATATAATACCCTGTGTCATCTGGTGGATTTCATGTCAGTGTGGTAGTGAATCCATGCCAGACTTTATCTGAAGTTTAAAGCAGCGATGAAAAGTGCTGAATTCTCTTCCCAAAATAGATTCAGCACCCTGGATAGTTCTCTTGACAACCATAATCTCCATTGTACTGAATAGGAAGTCATCTGCTACTATGGCTGTATGAAATAACCTCCCTTTAGAAGAGGAAATGGCATGAAAGAAGAAAAAGAAAAAGCACAAAAAGTGGACACAAGAATGCACAAAATTTATCTGTGCTCGTTATAATTATAGATATGGATTTGTAACAGAATCTTCCTGGGGCATAGGAATAGTTATGCATGCATCCGTGGTTCATCAGAGGTGGTGTAAATCCAGTTCATAATACAGCCAATCATTCCACTTCCATGTGTGCATACACATGTGTACACAAAAACACAGATCAGTCTTTCTCACTTGATAGTGGCGGGGGGGGGGCTATCTGACCATTGTACAATGGGTGGACTCAAGGTCATGGTGCCCACTGTGTAATTGTTCCACCATAACTACATTCATGTGTATTTACACTATACTAAAAATGTATATTCTGATGGATGATCAGAAGGTTGGCAGTTCGAGGCCCAAGTGCTGCATGATGAAGTGAGCTCCTGTCACTAATCCCAGCTTCTGCCAACCTAGACGTTCAAAAGCATGCAAATGCAAGTAGATAAATAGGTACCACTTCGGTGGGAAGGTAACAGCGTTCGGTGCAGTCATGCTGGCCACATGATCACCAGAGCAGTCCTTCGACAACCCTGGCTCTTTGACTTAGTAACAGAGATGAGCAGTGCACCCTACAGTTGATTGTGACTAGACATTCATGTCAAGGGTCTACTTTACCTTTAAAAATGTATAGGGATACTGGATTACAAATAATGAGTATAATTTAAAGTAGCAATACAGAACATGTCACCATAATGGAGAAAGACTGTGAATAGAGGCTCTTTCACACTATTAAATATAACAATAGCAAGTATATTTCTTTACCACTTATCAGTGCACCTAAGCACTCCCTAAGCAGTTTACAATGTGCAAGCTAATTGCTCTCAACAAGCTGGGTACTCATTTTAGCAACCTCAGAAGGATGCCAGGCTGAGTTGACCCTGAGTCCCTGGCTGGTGTTGAACTCACAACTTTGTGGTTTGTGAGTGAGTGGCTGCAGTACAGGCATTTAACCACTGCACCACCAGGGCTCTATATAGCACTGTGATTCCACTTGACCCACCATGGTGGCAATTTGGGGGCATTCAGAATTCTCAGCCAGAGAGCTTTTCTAGTGCTTCACCAAATGGCAAACGTCAGGACTCTGCGTAATGCAGCCATGGCAGTTAAACTGGAATCTTAGTGCCATGATTGTGTACAGTTGGCCCTGTATGTTTGGTTCCAGGATTCCCAATGGATTTCAAAATTCATGGATGCTCAAGTTACTTTAAATATAATGGTGTAGTAAAATGATATCTCTTTGATAAAATGGCAAAATCAAGGGTTGCTTTTTTGGAATTTATATATTTCTTGAATATTTTCAAGCCATGGATAGTTGAATCCTTGGATAAGGAATCTGTGGATTCAGAAGGCTGACAGTATGAAAGGGCCTCAACAAATGTCAGCTGTTGAAGAGAAACTTCAAGTCCATCTTCTCCCTTCTTTTGCTTCTATAACTTTAAATGAGGTTTGGCCTTTAAACTGGATAGTTCTGTCTTCTGATAGTTCTTCAAATAAAGGAATGCTTAGGAATGTTCAAGGCCAACATTGCCTCCCTCCAAGATATAAAAAGGAACCTCTCCTCCACTAACACCACCTCCAGAATGCTTTGATGAGGAAGCAGTGGGGAAACATCCATCAATGTTTGTAGGATTTCAGGAGACAGAGGCCTGTAGCGTCCCCTCACTACATCATTTGGGAGGAAGGGAGCTGACATTAATAGGCTCCAGTAATTATTTATTAACCTGGGGGGGGGAAATAGATCTATTTTCTATTGTTTTCTCAGGCAGTCAGAGGAGTCTGCCAATATGCTATCCCAAACTGATAACAACAGGCATCTGCCAATGGGAGATTTATACATCTCTGTCTTGAAATAGGGAACACAAAAGTTTACCTCATATTGGTGAAGGTATTTTTTGCACTGACCAGACAGCTGAAACCTCACAGTAGGTTCCTTGCTTTGTTGTACTAGCAAAAGGCACCAGCTGCCTTTACTGAAACTCAAGCTCTCACTTGAAGATGAAGGATTACCAGTGATGCTTCAGAGAAGTCTTTTTGAAAATATGCAGTAAGCAACTTTGGGTTCAATAGAGAATGTATTAATTGATGCCTTCTTTATAGGCATTAGTATCTATTAATAGAGGCTAGTATGCCTCTGACTAGCATGCTTCTTATATTAGCCTTGGGACTAGCTTGCAGGAATAGATAATTTTATACTTGAATTTCAGTTATATATATACTTGAAAACTGTTATATTAATTTACCAGTCTGTCATATATTTCATTAAAAAAAGAATTTATTAGCAATTATTTAACAAGACAATAACTGCATTTCTTATCAACTATATATAACATAAAAATCTTGTAATTCTTTCATAAGATATAAATGTTCATCTGTTTTAAAACATTAAACTATACCAACTCAAGTAGATTTTAATGATACATAGGAATTAGTTTTACTGTATTAATAATTTTCATATCCTTGCACTGTCATCTTATAAGAGCACTGAATTAAAATCCACTTAAATGTATTTAAAACATAAAAAATGAGGGGCCGGGAGTACAAGATTTTTTTCCCCCATCCTCATTAAAAGATCCCTCTGCAGCATTCAATTAATGACCAAAAGCCTGTCTAAAAGGTCTTTTGTCTGCTGATGAAAAGAGAGCTGAGAGAGGGCTAACCTAGCCTCCAGTGAGAGAAAGTTCCGCAGTAAGTAGGCCCTCTCCCATGTCCTCACCAGACATGCTTGTGATGATGGTGGAACCATCAGAGAAGAAGAAAAAACCCAAACCCAAACCTTCCCTTGTGAAGATTTTGAAACTCATACAAGAAGATATATTTCAGCCAAGCCACATCATGCTTTTACAGTTCATGGACTTTGACTTGTGCATAAAAACAGACTGGTAGCCAGGGAGGCTATTGCAAAAGGGGAGTTATATTGTCCTTGTAACTGGTCCAGTCAACAGCTTGACTGTAGCGTTTTGGACCCTCTGAAATTTTTTGAACTCTTGTCAGAGAGATTTCAAAGAAGTAGCCATGTTAGTCTTTTGCAGCATAAAAAGGAGGAGGAGGAGGAGGGGGAAAAAGAGAGTGAAATGTGGCAGCACCTTTAAGGCTAACTGGTTTTATTTTTGCATGAGCTTTAATGGATTTAATCCTACTTCTTCAGATGAAGTACTGAGTGGTACTGAAGGATGATTTGGGGAGCTGGGTATGTTTAGCCTGGAGAAAAGTGGATTAAGAGGTTAGTCAAGTAGTACATAAAATGCCATAGTGTAGCAAATACAGTACACTCATCCCTCCACATTCACTGGGGTTAGGGGCACAGGACCCCCGTGGATGTGGAAAAACTGCAAATAACAAAAACACTATGTTTTCACCTGAGAAAACACCTCTCTAGGAATCTCTAGGTCTCTCAGTGCAACTTTTGGTTAAATTTGATCATAGACTTGTGCTGGAGAATCAAGATATTCCTAGAAAGAACATATTAATAAAATCTGTGAATAATCAAATCCACAAAAGTGAAAGCCACAAATGTGGAGGGATGAGTGTATACAGAGATAAAATCAAATTAACTGATTGCATTTCAACTCCGTGGGTCTTTCTTGGTAATTAAACACACTGATTGATTAGTTGGAATTCAAGAATTGTCTTATCATCATTTAGGAAGGTTTGTCTCAGTGCATAGAGATAGTGTACCAAAATACTGTGAACCACTGCAAGATTTTTTTTTTAACCTTCTGTATAAGAGCAGAAAAGGGCAGTATATTTTAATCAGCAGAAATGATAGCTAATTGTTTTTGGGGAAAATGTATTTTGTACAAAACTGCTGGTTTGTGCAGAAATGTTTTTGGTGTCAAATTTTAAAAGCCTCTCAACTCCTTGCACAGTGGGTTAAAATTTTTGAATGGCTTTCTATCAAGCTGAAGATTTATATGACCAAAGTATCCATAACTACTGTGAAAACCTAGAAAATACAACAGATGAAGAAATATACTTTGTCCAATTAAAAAACAGGGGAACAAGCAAAACATTGGCAGCATCATTCCACAGTTGTTGTAGAATGGACTGGATTTAGTTGCATCATTCTTTTTCTTCTCCTGAACTACTAAAGCTGTTATTGCCTGTTACTGGACCTGGTGTATCAAATATCATGTCTGTTATCCCTTGTGTATGTGCCATTGCATTTTACAATTTGTATATTATTTGTAAGCTTCTGTTAAAGGTTCAGTTAAGGAGAAGGTGGAAAACAACCTGTTCATCTGTAGAAATACAGTTGTTGACTGGAATCTTGTTGGAGACTTATCTGTGTAAGTGGACTTAACATCTGTGAAAATTAGAATTGGACAGCACTTTATCATCCTATTCAGAAATGGGTTGTGGTTATATTACTATGTAGGAGAGCAGTAAAGTAGCCAATGTACATAGGATTCATGTACAGTGGGTTTGATGCACATCCGTCCTGTTGCACAGCAGAATAACAACAAAGGAGGGTTGATGTGCATTAGAACATTCTGTCCGGTTGTCCTGTTATCCATTGTTGCAGCTCACTTAACAAGATTTTTAGTGCCTCTGTGATATAGCTAAATATATGTAAAGTTATGTAAGACAGATCGTAACATAGATTGTGATAGCCATCATATTTTATTTAGTCTAAAAAGAGTTCTTTCATTTCATGTTTTATTTTGCTAAATAAAGCAAGAATGAGTATTGACATCTATCATCTATAGATATTCCTGATTTCTGGAGACTCAGACAATTATTTCATGAATCCATTTTAAACAGACACAGGGCCTTTGCAGACTGCTAGAAATAGTGCAAATTGAGTCCACTTTAACTGCCCTGGCTCAGTGCTAGGGAATCATGGGAATTGTATTTTTTTTCTGAGACATTGAGCCTTCTCTGTCAGAGAGCTCTGGTGCCGCAATAAACTACAGTTCCCATGATTCCCTAGCACTGAGACAGGGCAGTAAAGTGGACTCAATTTGCACTATTTCTGGCAGTCTGCAAAGACACACAGTATCTACTGAAAATCTAAGAATTTATCCCCTTCTTTTAAAAGACTTAGAGTGATAAAGTGGCTTTCTGGTGAGAATCACCTGAATTTTGGATTGTAATCTGTAATCAAAGTGGATTACAACAGGTATATTGAACATACAGATTAAAATTACAGTCAAGGTTAAAAGGAAAATCCCCTATCCCCTATAGACTGCTGAAATGAGCTATGAATCATCCTTTGGTTAATAAATACTTAGTTGTTATACATGTGAGTTCCAATGAATATCTTTCACTTAAATAACATAATGAATACAGTGTTAAAGTGACCTTTACCACTAATACTAATCTACCTGTGTCAAACATTTTTTGTAAAATTTTACCCCACTGTAAAAGGTTATGCCTGCGCTTCCACAGCTTCATTATCTTCATAATGATCAGACTCTCATCAGCCTTAAATTGGTACTCAAGTGATGAAATAGGAGGATGTCAAAATGGCATTTTGGTATTTCTGCCAAGCTAAAACTGTATTCAGAAGTGTTAAACTTTGCAGGTAAAGTGCATTGATGTTAGGACCATGCCAAATATTCAACAACTGCCATTTTCAGGGCAACAAGGTGATCTTTCAGGATTGTTTCTTCATGATTTTCATGAAGCATTTCATGAAAGCAGTAGCATTTAAAGCAGGGGTAGGCAACCTTTCCCCTTTAAAGGGCCAAGGGACTTCAGCTCCCAGAAGCCTCAGCCATGTTGGCCAATAGTCCCATGTTGGCCAATAGCTCCTGGGATTCTGGGAGCTGAAGTCCCTCAGCCCTTAAAGGGGAAAGGTTGCCTACCCTTCATTTAAAGTAATAGCACCATGTAATTGCTGTCTGGCAGCTGGGTATCTAACCAAGTCTATCTGAAGGAATCATGAGCGCAATAGCAATAGCAAGTACATTTCTATACTACTTAACAGTGAACTAGCACTCCCTAAGCACTTTACAATGTGTAAACCAGTTTCTCCCAACAAACTGAGTACTCATTTTACCGACCAATGAAATGATGGAAGGCTGATGAAAGACTACTGTGAGGACAGGATAAGGGGAAAATGAATTGTTTCCACTTGGCAAAGGAGTCAGCAAAGCTGCATCTTATCATTCTATCAGTTTAATTTTTATTCCAAAAAGATCATACATAAAGCAAGACTAGATATGGAGAAAGGAAGTGTGAAAATTGGAGGAAGGAAGATCAACAATTTAAGATACAGTTGGTCATCAGTATATGTGTATTTGTTATCCAGGCAGCCACTGGTCAGAGGGAACTGTCAATACCCAGGGATGAGGGTTGGGTGATTGACCGCTCCCTTGACCAATGGCTGATGAGAATGTGGAAGAGGGTGGGGAGGCAGGTAGGAAGTCCTGTTGCTTCTAATGGTGGTGTGGCTGTGTGGCAGCGCCACCATTGGGAACAATGGGACTTGAGCATCCATGGATTTTGGTATCTGTGTGGGGTATGTGTGTCCAGAACAGATTCCCCAAGGGCCAACTGTGTGCAGATGACACGCTACTAGCAGAAAATAGCAAAGACTTGGAACAATTAGTGAAGAAAGTGCAAAGACAGATTTACAGTTGAAGAAAATAATTACTACAGATGACCTACATAACTTTAAAGCAGATGATGAAGACATTGCAGTAGTTCAAGATTTTCCATATCTTGGGTCAATCAGTCAAGAAATCAAAAGATTAAGCCTTGGAAGGGCAACTATGAGAGAACTAGATAAGATCCTGAAGTGTAAAGGTACATCGTTGAATACTAAAGTTAGGATTGTACATGCCATCATATTTACCATTGCTATATACGAATGTGAAAGCTTCATAGTAAAAAAAAAAGTGGATAGAAAGTTTATCAACTAATTTGAAATGTGCTGGATAAGAGTTTTGTGGATACTGTGGATTGCTAAAAAGACAAATCAATTGATCTTAGATCATTCCTAAACTCTCCCTAGAACCATGATGACTAAGGGCTGATGCAGACAGCCTGTTTGGGGCAGCAGAGAGCATTCCCGGGGAGCAGTGGATCCTTCTTTTTGCCTCCCCTAAAAGAGTGAAAAGGCATCCTGATGCCGCACATACAGCATCGGGGTGGGGTTGGGGCGGGCAGCATGCAGCTGCTCCGCCCCAACCCTACCCCCAGGCTGGCCTTTGGACCAGTCTGCAATGGCCCTAAATTGAGGCTGTTGTATTTCAGCCATATCATGGGAAGACATGATTTATTAGAAAAGATAATAATGCATAGTAAGGAAGACTGCATTACAGACAGATGGATAGACATGGGGCCTATGCAGATGGCCAATAAGGGGCGGCTCTGAGCTACCCCTGGGAGTGGCAGATCAGGTTGTGGCAACCACACACTGTGGCCCCAATCCTCCTTTTTGCTGTCACCAAAAGAGTGGCAAAATGCTTCTCCTTTTGGAGGTGGCAAAAAGCCACCCTTTGAGCCGTCTCTGTGGCTCTTTTGTGCCCTTTTGGCGCAGTGTGTATGCATGCTGCATCAAGAGAGCACCCTGACTCTGCACACCGTGTGGATGGGCACGCAGAGTCGGGATGAAGTTGGGGTGGTCAGCATGCGGTTGCCCTGCCCCAAATCTATCCCCAGGCCAGCGTAAACTGCTGGTCTGCATTGGCCTTTAGTCAAAGAACCATGAACATGAATCTGCAAGACCTGAACAGGGCAGTTGAAGACAGGAGGACTTGGAGGACTTTGATTAACAGAGTCACTATAAGTCAAAGCTGACTTGACAGCAGTTAACAATAACAAATACTGATACCTAGAAAATTTTACATTCTTTAACTTCCAGTAGTTAATTTTTAGTAAAGACTTTTCTTCTCTAAAATATGTTTCTTATCCTGCTTGCTGTATGAAATCAGTCCCAGCCTTTGCCTTATACTCAATTTCTTCCATAAATTACATGCCTATCATGATTAATTTTATGGGATGTTATGTCATGGAGAGAACAATCATGCTTCAAAGGAGGGCTTGGAAGTAACTAGTTACTAAGAACTAGTAATTTGATCATGAATTATCTTACAAATAAGAAGCAAATAATGAATATGACTGTTTTTTTGTGGGTTATTTCAAGCAATGTGACCATATTCTAGATTTTATTCCTGATGTTTTACCAGCATCTGTGGCTGGCATCTTGAGAGAATGCTGGCATGGAAGTGGGTGGGGTGTATTACTGTGTGACTATTGGTTGAGAGAAGGTGATTTACATGTTAATCTGTGTGCTGATCTGTTGTTGAATGGCAAGTTCTCTGTGGGAGGATATGCAAGGAGGCATTGTGTCTATTTAATTAGTGATCCGTTGTCTGCTGGGAAAACCCCTGACCCTGGGTGGGTTTCATTTGCATTTGCTGGGTCTTGATTTAGTGTTTTTTAGGAGTGGCAGACAGTGTTTACTTTAAGGCAGGGGCCGGTAACCTGCGGCCCGTGGGCCGCTTCCGGCCCAGGGCCCCACGTTTACCGGGCCAGGTGGACCCCTGCCGCCACTGCCACCGCCGCTGCATGCGCCATGACCTCTATTTTGATTTCCAAAATGGTGGCCGTGACGCGTTTGCGCATGCACAGGAGTACCATGCAATGCGCAAATGAGTCGCGGCCGCCCTTTTGGAAGACATGAGCGCACGCGCCACCATTCCCCCCCCCCTTTGGCCCACCAGAAGGGACGACTTCGGGAGACCGGCCCCCGGCTCAAAAAGGTTGCCTACCCTGCTTTAAGGGCATTCATTCCTGTTGAAGTTGTTCAGGTGTTTATGAATTTCAGTGGCTTCCCTGTGCATTCTGACCTGATAGTTGTTGGCATGGTCCAGAATTTCAGTGTTTTTAAATAGCATTTTATGCCCAGGATGATTTATAACATGTTCTGCTACTGCTGATTTTTCTAGCTAACCCAGTCTGCACTGTCTCTTGTGTTCCTTGATTCATGTTTGTACACTGTGTTTAGTGTTCCCTATGTAGACTTGTTCACAGCTGCATGTTATGCGGTAAACTCCTGTGTCTGTGAAAGGGTCTCTCCTGTCCTTCCCTGAGCACAGCATTTGCTGGATTTTCGTGGTTTGTTTGTACATCATTTGGAGGTTGTGTTTTCTCACCACTTTTCCTATTCTGTCTGTGACTCCTTTGATATATGGTAGAAATACCCTCCCTTTGATGGTTGTTTCTCTTCACTCCTCTGGGTTTTTCTGGGTCTGGAAGCTCTTTCAATGTCTGAGCTGGAGTAACCATTAGCCTGTAGAGCCCAGTCTAGATGCTTCAATTCATCTTCCAGGAAGTGGGGTTCACATATCTTTTTTGCCTGGTCTACCAGCATTTTTATTGTGCTTCTTTTTTGTCCTGGGTGATGATTGGATTTCTTGTGTAGGTATCTGTCCCTGTGTGTAGATTTTCTGTATACTATGTGGCACATAGTATGGTTTAGTTTGAGGATGACCAGGACATCCAGAATGGCAATGTTCCTTCCTTTTCTTTTTCCTTGGTGAATTGGATGGTCAGGTGGATGTTGTTCAGATGGTTTAAAAACATGGTCAGATCTTCTCTGAGGCTTCAAATGATCAAAGTGTCATCCACATATCCGGACCATGTTGTGGACTATTTTGGTGCTGTTTCCAGGGCTTGCTTTTCAACATGTTCCATGTAAAAGTTTGCTATCATGGGGCTCAGAGGGCTTTCCATGGCTACCCCATCTCTCTGCTTGTAGAATCCATTGTCCCACTGGAAGTAGCTTGTGGTGAGGCAATATTTGAACAGGGCTGCAATGTCTTTTGAAATAATTTTTTGGATAATGGATGTCCATTATGGGGACTTTGATGAACAAGGAGACCACATCAAAGCTGATTAATATGTCTCCAAGTTTGAGTTTGAGGTTGTTGTTTTTTTTTTAATGAAATGAGCTGAGTCCTTGATATAGTGGGAGGTTTGATATATATGGGCCTGTAATTGTGTGAATATGTGTGAATGAATATGACTAACAGGGATAACTTCATTACTTTTGCAATGAACCAACTTTTATAGTTATGGGGATATGGCCATACTAAATGGTGGAAGAGCAATATTACATGGTTGTGGTGTTGGCGTGT
The DNA here is from genome assembly GCA_020142125.1 of Phrynosoma platyrhinos. Taxonomy (NCBI): domain Eukaryota; kingdom Metazoa; phylum Chordata; class Lepidosauria; order Squamata; family Phrynosomatidae; genus Phrynosoma; species Phrynosoma platyrhinos. Next base: position 150,705,773 of record CM034701.1, read on the forward strand.
GCTGTTCCTTTGGGCTCACCTGTGTGATTTGTAAATGTAGTTTGTGAACCTGTTATCAGGACTTATCTCCTTTTTACTTTTTCTTCAGTCTGCTAATGTTATTGTGGTGTTGGGGAATGTTTCCATCTGTGTGTGAATGTCTGTCTCAAGTTGGTCATCTTGAGATAGCAAGTATGTTCTGTTATTGCAGAAATAACACCAAATCATGTGCAGTCTGAACAGTTCAGTCTGTAGTCCTAACCATGCTTAACTGGGAATGAATGGAACTCACTTCTCAGTAAACATTCTGAAGACTCCATGTTGTTATGGGTTTTCCCCCACTTTGCTACCTGCAGGTTAAATGAGCTGAAAGGTGGGATATTTTACTATCCCAAGGCTATAATCTTGAACACACCCATCTGATAGTAAGTCCCTTTCAACACAGCAGGACTCATTTCTGAGTAGACATGCATCAGATTGCACTGTAATTCAACATTAAAAAGTTGTAATTTTAAAAACCTTCTCAAACACAATATTAAGCTGAACTTGTTTGATTTTTCCCCATCAAAAAACAAAATGCAATTTCATGCCTAAATCTCAGCATCATTTAAGCCTTTCATGCTAAGCTAGGGCTTTTAAAAAGACAATTGCAAGTAATTTAAGATCCTATTATTTTCATGTATTTGTTTCTTTTTGTCTGTCTGGATCTCTTTCATTATCCAAAACCCAATATTTCAATTGTTTAATTAGCTTTAGCCACAAGATAGGATTAACAGCTCTCATTCAAAGACAGAGTGCCGCAGTTTATATTTTTGGACAGTCTAAATGGCTGTGCATAACATTTGTTGTAGAGCATGCAAATATGCAAGTCTTGATTCATAAATCAAATCATTCCTGTTTTGTTAGATTTCATTTTCTTGAGTCTCTTGTTGAAACAAATTCTCTTACAACATTTTAATCCATCTTTTTTGTTTGTCACCATTCTCCTCAATGCAGTTATTACAATTTTTTAAAATCAAATTCCTGCTAAAGATTTGCAAATGAGCAATTGGATTCTTCCCTCCAAAGTGTGATCTCACTTTTTACCAGCTATTTAAGTGATAGATTTATAGTTGCAGTGCAGTACACTGAAATGGGTGGAATATTGACCTGGTGCCCACCAGTAAGATAAATGTCAATAATAAATTAAGTGAAGAAAGGAAGGAAATAAAGAAAAAAAGAGAGAAAAGGTCTATGTATGAATAATTGTTTTTTCTGTCATTTTGGCTAGGTGATAGCAGTGGTTATCCCATTAGTGCCATTAAAGTAGGTTAAGAGTAAAACAAAAAAGGAATTTGCTTCAGCAAAAGTGTCATAAATCTCATTCTGGATGATGGGGCAGAGTGAAGGAGTAGGGTTTCGCCAAGTCAGGTGAGACATAACACCAAACCACCCTTTGTCCAAAATTGTCTTTATTTCTTTCCCTTTAAATAATATATCATTAAAAGTAATTAAATACTCAGTGTCCACAACTTGCCAGAAATCATACCTTATGTGAATTGACAACCTGCTCCCCATTGCATTCACTTAAGTTGAACTTTCTAGAGATTCCCCCAGTCCAGTATGGAAAGCTTCGAGATTTTTGTTTTGACGCTATGCTGAAGGAATTGGAGGAAGCACTGTTGGCTGTCATGAATTTATCTATCATTTTCTTGCTTACTTGATTTCCATTGCTTCACAATTGGTAAGGGAAATTAC
>CM034701.1:150707588-150726723 GCA_020142125.1 Phrynosoma platyrhinos
GGGTGCGTCTTATATGCCGGAGTGTCTTATATGCCGAAAAATGCGGTAGCTAAATACATTAGCCAGAGGTAAAAGTCCATCCTCTAGCTGTGGTTTCTGCTCCATTGGCAAGATGTCATGGCAAACATCTCTACCCTTCCTTGAAGTTTTTACTGCTTGATGGTGTCAGGAAGGTTCTTAGAAACCAGAAATCTAAAAACAAAACAGTTTGTCCAGAAATCTATTGTGCATGACCTTATACTTCCTCAGCACTGACTTTGGGAGTCATTGGCAGTGGCAGCAGGCAAAGGCTGTTCGCTCTCACTTGCCTGTTTGCCCAGTGTCTGGTTTAGCAATAGCAATAGCACTTACATTTTTATACCACTTTATAGTGCTAAGCACTCTCTAAGTGGTTTAAAATGTGGTTTAAGTGGGGAATGTAGTGCTTGGAGCTGAAACATTGAGGAAGTGATGACTTAAATGGCTACTTAGACATGTGATTGTCTAGCCATTTCTACCAAAGTATCTAATCTCCAAGAGCAGCTCCATTTGGGATACTGGCAGCTTTCTCCTGCCATTTCCACCTTTTTCTTCCTTTCCTTGTTTCTGGTCTTCCCACAGCCAAAGCTTGCCAAAGCTGTCTTTCCTCACTGGGAGGAGCTAATGGGATTCCAACCTTCTTTAATAAAATGAAACACAATAAATGGTGCTCTTTTAAAGAAAACAAAAATAAAATAATAAGCTTTCCCCCAAAGTATAATTCACAGTTTGCAATATGCATTTCAGTTTCAGGGTATTTCTTTTAACAAGCAAAACAAAACAAACAAGATTGTCAGACCCCGATATTCTATCACCAGCTCATACATTGGTTTGCTCCATAGATTAGAACATCAGTGCATAGGTAATGTTGGAAATTGTTCTGCATATGTGGAACATTAATTTTCACATCACCTAAATTGGCATGCTTTCAGACACCAGCAAGCCATGTTGCTCTGGACATGGTTTACATAAAAGCATAATTGATGGTGTGGTTATGAGGTTGGTAACAGAATTTTCCCCCAACATGGCAAATCACTATAATCATAAGAATATATCACTGTTATCACAGTGTTACAAGACAACTTATTAGAATACAAGGGTAGGGAAGGAGTGAATAGGATAGCCCTGAGAGAGAGAAAGCCTGTACAGAGAAACCATTACTATGAAGTGCAATTTGGTTCTAGGTATTCGATATAGTCAGCCCTTCATATCCTTGGGGGTTTTGTTCTGGATCCTTCCATGGATGCCAAAAACAGTGGGACCTCTAGTCCTGTTGGTTTAATGGTGACACATTGTGCACATCGTTGCAGTGGTATGCTCACATTCATGCATTGCCATGGGGTGAATTGGGTGGGGTTATCCACAGATGCTCAAATCCATGGATGGCAAGCCTGCAGTTGGTGAGGTCTGATTCTAGGTATACACTGATGTGGTTTGAGCATTGGACTAAGATTCTGGAGATTGGGGTTCAGTTCCCTGCTCAGTCATGGAAGTGCATTGGGTGACCTTGGGCGAGCCATACACACTCTACTCCAGAAAACAGTTTGCTTTAGGGTCAACATAAGTTGGAAACACCTTGAAGGCACACAACAACATTAAGGGATAGTTTCATATCCAGATTTATATTTCCAGTAGAAGGCAAAGCTCAGTCCAGACTTGGAAGTATGTTTCTTTTTATGCCAAGGCAACAGGCAAAATATGTTCATCTCCCAGCACCACCACTCCCAGTATGTGCTACATTTCCAGGTAAAGTCTTCCTTAGTGGTTGTTAATTTATGTTATTGCAATCTGGAATTATTCAAGCTGCACTAGTTAACCGACCACATTATTTATGACCATGTTGATATGCTTCTGTGGTGTGCTGTGTGTGGCTCAGTGCTCATAATTTTATACATTAATAGTAAATGCGAACATAAATTCCCAAGAGTATTGAATGAAAAATCAAATATTTGATTAAATCCCACTTCTCTTTTTCTCATTCTCTCTCAGAGTGGAAGTTGTAAATATAATATGTAGAATATGTTGTGATTTTTGTAGTAATACCAACCCTATTCTATGTGTGCATGGCTTATTGACTTATGGCACCCCCATGAATTTCATAGGGTTTTCTTAGGCAAGGAATACTTAGAGGTGGTTTTGTAACTTTCTTCCTCTGAAACATAGCATACAACATCTTATATGCATTTTAGCAAATGGGTGCTATTTCTATCAAGTGTTCTTAGGGTTGTTTCAAATTTTAATAAATAGCCATAGAACATCCCAACTGCCTGGCAGTGGTGCCATATACTTGACTGAAATATTTTTCAGTTGGATTCAGCATCTGCCTTCCATGGATGGATGAGCTGCACTCACGTAAGATATCTGACCAGTTTTCAGGGAACCACCCTTCCAACATCACATATCAAGTTTGTGTGTGTGTGTGTATGGGTTATCACATTTTCATTATGGGTGGGCAAATTGCAGCCCTGGGGTTTCATGTGACCCGACCCCCCCCCAGGCAGTTTTTGTAGCACATTATTTTTCCAGAGTCCTTGGAACAAGATTTTGTCTGGTCATAAATGTGGTAGTGGTGGTTGAATGGATTTTAATCGAGGAGAAATAGAAACAGTGAATTGTCTGTCCTGGAAGCCTTTAGGCACAACACCTCAGTTTTTAAATTGGCTGTATCCTTTTCTGTCTGAGTATAGAACACCTAGTTTTTCAAAGCTAGAAGTGGACTTCCAGACAGTTTAATTTTTTGATGGTTGGTTTGGCTCCAGAAGATCCAGTGTTTAGCTCTGCTTTTTATCCTTACAACAATCTTACAAGGTAGATTAGGTCGAGAGTAAATTGACTATAGATGACCAATTAATCATCACAGACCAGAGGCAAATTTGAACCCAGGGCCCCCTTGATTAAACCCACTAAATGGCACTGGATTCTCTTTGTGTCAGTTTCACAAATAATAATAATAAATTTTATTTGTACCCCATTTGTACTGTCAAACAATCGGGGCAGCTTACAGTAGTTAATGTCAATAAACAAAATGTCCATAAACACTAACATTGGTGCAAAATAAACCTCCTGATGTGTGGTTAACTATGAAATCATTTAGTTTTCATAAATCATAATTACAGTGGTGACTTCCAGGCCTTTGATTAGATGTAATGACAGTATATATTTTCAAGATGTGGTCTATCAGCCTGCATAGTGGGTACCAACTGTGTAATGGGCAGTTTACAGAGCTTGCAGATAGAAACCATCTGGCCTCAGAAGGAGAGATACAGGCCCAGCTTCATAGGGCCTAGCCTAGCCTAAGAAGCAGAGCCCTTAGGCTAGTCCACCTGATACCATCCGTCCTTAGAGGGAAGGATGCAGGCCAGCTACATCAGGCCTAGCCTAAAGAGGAAGAGCCCTCCCTCCAGTCCATCTGATACCATTTGTCCTCAAAGGGAGAGATGCAGGCCCAACTTCATCTGGCCTAGCACAGACTAAGGACTTTATCACATGGGGAAAACTGGGAGGGAATCAGAGATTTAAACAGTGATTATCCCAGGTAAAACGCAAATTCGCAATTAACATTTTCACACACATCACTCTTAAAGAGGCAATAAAGAGGCAATAAACAGGAACAAATCACCTTCAGGATTTCCCCATGAATGATTTCTTGCTGTTTCTTGCCTTTTTATTGCTTCTTTACTACCTCTTTAAGAGTGACGTCTGAAAATCTTAATTGCAAATTCACATTTTGCCTGGAATAATTGCTGTTTAAACCACTGATTTTGCCCAATTTCCCCTATGTGATAAAGTTGTAAGAGGAAGAGCCTTCCCAACTGGCATGAGAGGGAGAGATGCAGGCCCAGCTCCATCAGGCCTAGCCTGGACTAAGAGGAAGAACCCTCCCTCCAATCCATATGATACCGTCCAACCTCAGAGGAAAAGATTCAGGCCCAGGCTCCAGGCTCCCTTTGGAACTTGGACTCGCTAGCAGCCATTGTTGTTTACCTTCAAGTTGTTTTGACTCATGGTAACCCTAAGAAGAACCTATCATGGGGTTTTCTTGAAAAATTTTCTTCAGAGGGGATTTGCCATTACCTTTCCATGTGGCTGGGAGAGTGTGACTTGCCCAGGGTCACCCAGTGGGCTTGCATGGCAAGCAGGATTTCATTTACTTCATGTACAAAACTACCTGAAAGCAGCCGCTTCCCTTTCTCTCTTCTGCCCCTCCCTCCAGTAGAACAGTGGACTTAATACCAAGAAATAGGCATGGGGGGCACTAGGGTTGCCTCCCAAAAGGAAAGGTGGTGGTAGTCTGAAAAAGATTGGGAACCACTGGTCTAGACCAGGGGTCGGCAACTTTTTTTGCCAGCGGGCTGGGGGGGGGGAATGGTGCTGGGGCACATGCGCGCACGCAGGCACATGATTCCCACCATCGTGCGCATGGGGGGCCCCATTTTGGAAACGGTGGAACACCATTTTGGAATGCCCAATGGCGCTGCCGCTGTGCGCATGCATTGGGCATTCCAAAATGGCGGCCTGTGTCTTGCGTGCATGCATGCAACGCAGAGCACCATTTTGGAATGCCCAATGGCACCACCATTGTACACATTTGCACGGTACTGGCACTGCTGGGCATACCAAAATGGCAACCCGTGTCTTGCATTCATGCGCGTGATGCAGAACGCCATTTTGAAATCCCCGACGGTGGCAGCACTGTGCGAATGCGCACAATGACGGCGCTGTTGGGCGTTCCAAAATGGCGCCTGCCTCAGCGGGCCGTAGGTTGCCGACCCCTGGTCTAGACAATGCTGAATTGATTTTAATGAAGAAGAAGTAGATACAGGAGGAGTTGTCATATGAGTAAATTTCTCCCACTGAATTCAATGGAAAGTCCTTAATGGTTGCTGAAGTATTAGCTTTCTAAAAAGAGAAACAAGGGCTACTAAATGAATGTATACTTTAAAGTAAAATTATGATATATATGTAATAGGCTTAAATGTATATACACTGTATTTATTCATTCTCCATTTTTCTCTGTATGTTTTTCCATCAATTCATCTGCTTTACATACTATAAGCTTATATATTTTGTTTGTAAAATAATAATGTCTGCATAAATTTCCTGGACCTCCTCTTTAAATGCTTGAGGGTCGAAAAGAAGAGTTCCATCTGATATTTCAGAGTTACTTTAGTTAATACAATAGCCATTGTAAGTAATACATTTAAACTGCATTTAAGGAGAGAAGAGCAAAGAATCAAAGGATAAAAAGTAATAAACATTAATTTATTTTGACTGTGTTTTTCTTTGTAATTTATGGTCTTTCAGCTTCCTGTAATTGGGTGCTATTGAATTCTGTTTAAAATATTGTTTAAATTGTGAGTTATTGGTTTTATTTTTGCTTTTACTGGTTTTATGCGATTATGGATGATCTTACCTAACATTTCTACAACACATTTTTATCTGTCACTTAAATCGTTGTAATTCAGAAGGAGACATGGCTTGTGGGTAACCAGCCTATAGCAAATACAGAAGAATCATTTGGCCTCTCTCAGTCTGCTCCTAATTATCTGTGGTTTTCTGATGACTGTTCATGTTGGTATTAGGGCTTACGTCCTATTGTTGATCTCATGTACAGTAGACCTAATGAATCATTAGTGCTTGGCCAGCCAAAATTTGTATATATTCCACTGAGTCAATATTAGTTGGACTGAATACTAGAAATCAACCCTAAAAATTTACTAGAAGTGGTCTGTAGAATAAATTCTGGCTGATATATTATCTCCAGTGGAATGAGCCACTGCATAGTATTTCAGAGAGGCATGTGGGATTACTCTTAATAATATCTAAAATGTGATGTATATCTTTCTCACATTCCTCCCATCACCTTAAACATCCTTTAAGCCAGGCGTAGGCAACCTTTCCCCTTTAAGGGCCGACGGACTTGAGCTTCCAGAATCCCAGGAGCTATTGGCCAACATGGGACTATTGGCCAACATAGCTGAGGCTTCTGGGAGCTGAAGTCCCTTGGCCCTTAAAGGGGAAATGTTGCCTACCCCTGCTTTAAGCATACAGTTATTATTGAACCTTATGTTTAGATAAACACCATAGGACAGACAATGTGACTTTATTAGTTTTGGAAACATATTAAGGCCATCTTGTCTATGCAGTAAAATACAGTTGGCCCTTGGTATCTTCTGGGGTTTGGTTCCAGAACCCCTCATGGATACCAAAATCTGGGAATGCTCAAGTCCCATTAAATGCAATGGTGTAGTAAAATGGTGCCCCTTATATAAAATGGCAAAACCAAAGTTTGCTTTTAATATTTTCAAGTTGTGAAAGGTTGAATCCGTGGACACAGAGGACTGCATACAGTTGTTATTGTGCCTCATCCTTACAGTTAAACACTATAGGGGCTTGGTTCCAGGACCCCTTTTGGATACCAAAATCTGGGAATGCTCAAGTCCCCATTAAATGAAATGATGTAGTAAAATGGTGTCCCTTATATAAAATGGCAAAACCAAAAATTGCTTTTAAGAGTATATATAATACACATTCAAGTTGTGGATGGTTGAATCCATGGATAAGGGATCCGTAGATACAGAGGGCTGACTCTACAACAAAATCCACAAAACAGCAATATTTTATTGGCCAGTTAAAATGGGCAAAAAACATCATGTAAACTTTCAAAGCTTCACTGGCTTCTTCATCAGGAAAGATGTTTAAAATCATACAGGAAAAGAAAAGTAATGATGTTAGACTCACAGGTCTCAGGTGTTACTTCTGTTGTCAGTTAAGATGATCTGGAAGAATCTCAAGGCAGGCAATACAATTCAGCTCCATTAGTAACAGAAAAATTACTTCTCTTGTTAATATGTTGCTGGTGGAGCTGAAATTTTATTATCTGTCTTTTATTGCCCTTTGTTCCTAGTGCCCACATGGCCAAGAAAGGCAATGGCTTCTGCCTGCATTGAGATCCCTCTAGAAGATCATCTTAACTGACAACAGAAGTAACATCTGGGACAAAATGTAAGCAAATAAAACATACACCATTTTACCTCAATGCCCACGATGGAGCATGTAGTACAGCAATAGCATGAACCAGCACTTAATATATCCCTTCTTGGTCACTTATTGAAGCTAAATCATCATCAATCATCAGCATTATCATCATCATCATGTATTTATTTATAGAGCACCATGACTGAACATGGTGCTTTACAAGAAAAGGAACAAGAAATAAACAGTTCCCTGCCCTCAGGTTTACAATCTAAAAATACAAGGGATGGAAGTGGGGGGCAAGATTAAGTCCAGCAGAAACTGCCTCTTCTTCTCTCTTTCTGATGGTGATGGCAGGGACGGCCTTTCTTCTGCTTCTGGTGCTAGGCATGGTGGAGCTATGCCTGCCTCTTCTCTCCATCCGAGGCGGTGGCAGTTGAGATGGAGGGAGGGCCCTTCATCCGTCTCTGGGAATAGGCATATTTGTATTATTATAAATTCTCTGAGTCTGAAACTCAAGGTAGCTAATAAACATTAAAACAAATATTGCTTTAAAATTCAAATTGTACAAAAATTGAAAATATAATTAAACTAGTAACAGAATTAAAAGCAATTAAAAGCAAGAACATTAAAAGGAAAATGAGAAATAAACTTTATAGCATATTGTGAAAATATCATTGTCTCTGAGCAAGCGGCCCTCAAAGACCTCCAAAACAAAGAAAGGTCCCCATCTATCCACAAAAATGTAGCAGAGAGGATGCCAGTCTAACCTCTCTAGCGAGCTTATCACACCACACTCTTAAAACGGGGCTAGGTAGCTTTAACTGTTCTGACTGCCTCCTGCCGCATTTTAGGGTTTGTAGTTCTGTGAGGCTTAAAGGCTCTCTGGCTGAATATTCTAAATGCCTTTTCCTAAACTACAAGTTCCAGAATGCAACAGGAGGCAGCCAGAGCAGCTAAACCTAGCCCCGTTTTAAGAGTGTAGAGCGATAGTCTCCTAGGAAAGGAGTTCCGGAGCCTGGGGGCAGCCACTGAGAAGGCCCTCTCCCATGTTTGCACCAGATGTATCTGTGAGAGGGTGGAAGGACAAAGAGAAGGGATTCCCAGAGGATCTCAAAACACAGGCAGACTGTTATGTGAGATAACTGGGACCTAAGCTGTATGCCTATAAAAGCAATCATAAACATTCATGCAATAGGTAAATGGCATGAAATCATGTCTTGTTAGAATTGTAACTGTTATACCTTAGTTGTTGGAAGAACAGATTAATTACAAATAACTATTTGTAACTTATAAATTCTGGTTGGATTTATGAGCAATAAACAGATTCAGAAACAACTTCTTCTTTTTCTTCTTCTTTATCATAGCATATTTGGTTGTTACTCATGCCTGATTAAAGAACCTAACAGTTCCTTTTTGTTTTCAGAACTGAATTTAGCCTTTGTGTCCACTCCAGTTCCCTCTGCAAATAATTTAATTTTCAGGTAGAGGCAATACAATACATTTCTGGCTGCTCAGATGAATGACTACAGAAGTTCATCATTGGAATTTGAAGCAATAAGGCTAGTGGAAAGATGGATGATGACGGGGAAGTGAAAGTTGTTATCCTAGTATTTGTCATGGTCCAGAATATTGAGATGGATGGGTAAGCCTCCTTAAAGTGTGCAGAAGTTCCTTTCTCCAGTTTTCTGCTGCCTTGTAATAAACTTATGTTCTTGTATAAGACAGGAATTGTATGCTTTCTTTAGGCTGATTTTAATTGCATTGGTAGATGTGCAGTCACTAAGGGATGGTTCCACTTGCAGTGTACCTTAAAGAGTGCAGAGAGTGTGGCACCATTTACACTGAAATATTATTTCTAAAAATCAGGGCCATACAAGTGGCTATTATGATTTTTACCAGTTTTCCTCAACCTGGTACCCTCCAGATATTTTAGTCTACAACTCCCACCATTCCTGATCATTGGCCATACTGTGTGGGGCTGATGAAGACTGGAATCCAAAATATCTGGAGGGTGCCAATTTGAGGAAGTATTAGTCACACTGTCACATCTGTTTTTTAGCAGCCATTGTCATTAAACAAAGTACAACAGTTGCATGTATACAAACCTCACATCACAGGGGTGCTGATTCATTTAAGCAGGGTTTTTTTTGGGGGGGGGGTAGAATCAGTACCACCACCACCACCTGCCCTGGATGCTACTTTAACTGCTATGGTTGGCTCCTATGGGATTGATTGTTTGGTCAGAGACACCAGAGAAACTCTGGCTGGGAATTCTAAGAACTCTCCCTAAAATGCCAATCCCAGGATTTAAATGATGAAACCATGGCATAAGTGGAAAAGTGGAATCATAGTGCTGCATTTGTGTAGGGTTAAGAACTCCTGATAGCTCTAGCACTGGTAAGTATCAGGATGAGGACATATAAAAGGTGGCATTGAGGAGCCTTATTATTTTATAACACAGGTATCTTACCCTATTGCCAAAGAATCCAGACTGACTTCCCTTCCCCCTTCATCTTTGCAGCAGGCTTATCAGGTGCTGGATGGATTCAGCTATCATACCCTAATCCTCTCTTGAAGATCAGTTTGCCTAGACATATTCACTGCTAGCAGCCAGTGTGTTGTAGTTCTTTTTTACATTTAATATTTTGTTCTCTTTCCCCTGTTTTGCCACCACATTTATATCTTGTAAGCAAGATGCACTAGTACAATTGAAAGCTGGTACAAAGCAAAATGAAAAACGATGTCAGCAAAATGCTCCATATAATCATCTGATTAATTTAATCTTCAAATAAAGGTGAGTCACAGATAAAGGGCTGCCCACAAGAACTAGTGCACTTCAGTGTGTCTTAAATTGCATATTCCAGCACCACTGAAAAATCTTTATAAAGTAAGGATTTATTTTGGATTCATAAAGGAGGAGTTCTCATTACAATCACAGCCCAGCAGGAACATTCCCCTCTCAGCTCTTAAGTCCTTCTCATTTATGGAGCTTTAACCAGAATCAATGTCAGTTGTACTGATGTTCCTTCTTGTGCTCAACAGAGAGCCTCTTTTCAACATCTCTATTGATTGTTTCAATCCGGCTAGGTGTAATTCATGCACTCTGAAAGGTTTGTATGTGCATATCTTTTGATTTGGATAGGAAAATGCCTGTGTAAATACTTCATCCATCTGACCCAATTGCAAAGGCTATGCATGTGGAGCCTAATTAGAAAATGGACAGTAATGCTGTTCAGGTGGCACAGTCATCTGAGGAACTGGATTTCATTTTTTGAAAGGACTTTATATGCTGTATGTTCCACATTTTAGAGTTTGATTTGTAGCCCTGTGATGACAACTCTTGATGTCATTTGCTGTCAAGTCAGTTTAGACTTATATTGACCCTATGAATGGGAGACCTCTACGAGTCCTAGTCATTAGCAGCCCAGCTCAGTTCCTATAAGCTCAAGCTTGGCTTCTTTAATTATATCAATCCACCTGTAATATGGTCTTCCTCTTTTCCTAGTGCCTTCCAGTTTGTTGGACATTATAATCTTTTCCAGTGATTCATGCCATCTCATGATATGTCCAAAGTACAAAAGCCTCAATTTAGGGATTTTGCTCCTGTGATAGGAACATTGCTACTGATAGTCTTCCAAGTTAGAGCAGGAGCCCTGATGGTTCAGTGGTTAAATGCCTGTACTTCAGCCACTCACTCACAAACTGCAAGGTTGTGAGTTCAATACCAGCCAAGGCTCTGGCTTAACTTAGGCTTGCATCCTTCCAAGGTCGATAAAATGAGTACTCAGCTTGTTGGGGGCAATTAGCTTACAGTTGTAAACTGCTCAGAGACTGGCTAATGCGGTATGAAGCAGTATATAAATGAAGCTGCTGCTATTGCTTTTGCTGAGGAGCCAGCCTTGATTTTTCTAAACAAGCTACTGGGAAGCAGCTGTACTGGGAAGTGACAGTGGTGGAGAATCTCTCAAATACAATGGCAGTGGTACCTTAGCTAACTGTTGTTGATAATGTGCAGGAAAAGGCAATGGTAAACCACTCCTTGAGGCTTTTCACTTTAAAAACCTTAATTAACCCCTATTTGTCTTTTCATATTAGGTTCATCTTTAAAAGCAGGTACATATTGTTCCCTGCTCCCTGCACCAGCAATCCATTGTGGGGAGGAACTATGAAATCAGTATTTAATCTGTAGACAATTGTACAAGAAGGATATGATATGATGGGCCCAACATAACTAAGAGTGGTTCTAGTATCACATTTACTTGCCATCAATTAATTTTGTCATTAAAAAAACCCCAAAAACCTTACATGGGATTTTTTTCTTAACTATGTATTTAAATATTTTTTGTCTTCCAGTACACATTTCTAAATATTTTTTCTCTGTAAAAGTATGCATTTTGACATATTTTGAAAAAAAATGTTTGAGTAAAAAAAATCATAAAAGTTTTGATTTGCACATTCACCAGAAAGGTTTAGATTAATTCAATTTCTATCAGAATCAGAAAGGCTGAATTCTTCAAACATCCTTAAAGACAGGAGATGAACAGAAGGTGTGCCAAATCTATCAAGGAATCTGAATCCTGTAAGGGTCAGGAGTCAGCAATCTTAATTCAGGATAGTTGGTTGTGCAGTGTTTTGCCCCTCAGTATAATCAAGAAAGCAAATTTTCAGAAAAAGCAAATTAATATTTCCTTTTCTTTTACAATTAAGTAATTCCTATAATGTAAATAAATGAACACACCTAAATTGTACCTTCCCTTCATCTGAGTTTTGCTGTTCTTCAACTCCCAAATCAGTGAAATGGATGCAAAGGTATTAACTGATCTTTCAGAAGAAACCAAAAAGCATTGCAGCACTCACATAGCTCTTCAGATCAGTGTTAACTTTACTGTCATCATACTTACATATTGTACATGGGTCAATTCTATTTTACAGCTAGCCCTCCATATCCACTGGTTCTTTATCCATAGATTAAACCATACATGCTTGAATATATTGAAAAATAATAATATTACAAAAAGCAAACCTTGATTTTGCCATTTTATATAATGGACACCATTAAGCTATGCAATTGTCTTTAATGAGTCCTGATGTGAACATCAGATTTTGTTATCCACAGGGTGTCCTGGAACCAAACCTCAGTAGATACCAAGGACCCACCATATATTGTGCCATATATTGTTGATATATTGATGAAGTGGCTCAAGTGGTTAAGACACTGACTCTGTTGATTGCAAGATCGGCAGGTTGGCAGTTCGAGGCCCGGGTGCTGCATGATGGGGTGAGCTCCTGTCACTAGTCCCAGCATCTGCCAACCTAGCAGTTCGAAAGCATGCAAATGCAAGTAGATAAATAGGTACCACTTCTCTGTGGGAAGGTAAATGGCATTCTGTGCAGTCATGCTGGCCACATGACCACAGAGTAGCCTCTGACAATGTTGGCTCTTTGGCTTAGTAACAGAGATGAGCACCGCCCCCTCCAGTCGGAAACAAATTGACAAGCTTGTCAATGGGGAATATCTTTACCTTTACCTTTATTGTTACCCTAAATGTCTGAGGCTTGTAGAGCTCCACTGACAGCAATAGTCTTTCTTTAATTAGTTTGGGGGAACACTCAACTTGGCTATGTGAGAAGGGGTAACATAATTTGAAGAATCCAGCATCAGTTGTACAGGCAATAACTAATAGAGCCCCCAGGCATGTCAAACTAGGGCCCAAAACAGATGTGCCTGATAAAGCAGGCTGCAGCCACTCTGGTATGATTTGCGCTGGGGCCATTCAACCACACATGGCTGGTCCTTATCTGAGTCACAGCTATGGTTTTGAATTGGGCTGGCAAAAAGGAGTGGTATTTTACTGCTCCGTTTGGCTTGGTTCTTTGTAAATGATGCAGCCTCAATGCAGTTTCTGGTCACACTCAGGGTGTGCTTCATCTAAACCAGGGGTAGGCAGCCTTTTCCCTTTAAGGGCCGAGGGGCTTCAGCTCCCAGAATCCCAGGAGCTATTGGCCAACATGGGACTAATGGCCAACATGGCTGAGGCTTCTGGGAGCTGAAGTCCCTCGGCCCTTAAAGGGGAAAGGTTGCCTACCCGGATCTAAATGATCTGCTCCAAACACAGCCAGAAACCGGTTTGTTTGGCCCATCTACTTAGTGTCTGGATGAGCCATTAATAGAAGAAATATAAAGAGCACACACATGCAGATAACTCATCCAAACAACAACATAAAGAGCTAACCAAATGGAGGAGTGAAATAGGAAAGCAGACCTAGGACGTTATCACACGTGTGCCAGAAAGCGATAATAAAGTGGAAGTGAGGCATTTTGAAAATAAACCGAAAATAAACCTTGATTCCGCAAATGGCTTTCACACGTAATTACCTTAATTGCGAAATTACAGTAAGCGCATTTAACGTTCACACACAAGTGAGAAAAGCCTGTAAATGTACTAGAAATGATCTTCTTGCACATGTGCAGATAGAGGAATGCTTGTCGTGGAACCATGGGAAAAAGCAGGGAAATGTTCCCAAATGCGCATTTGCTTTTCACATTATGGTAAATGCGAAATTACTGTAATTTTGCAAATGCATTTCCTCAAAACTACCACATTTCAAAAGATCTTGGATAACACTGGTTTCTGTTCAGTTTCTGTGTGACGTCGTGTGAAATTGTGAGGCACAAATCCAGTTTCTGTTTGGGATTTGTGTGGATTAACCAGCAGATTTCCCCCATGTGATAACGTCCCTAGACAATTGGGGGAGGGGATGCAATTACCTCTCCTGAAGGATGGATCCACAAAAAACAGGAAAGTAGAGCTGCCACAAGCCATGAGGGTTGGAGAAGCAGCTTCAGAGAGCGGGTGACACAGACAAAGATACTGAGGACTGAGAACAACAGTCACAGTGCATCCAGGGGTTGGGGGGAGCTGACTTCAACAAAAAGGTTTTGATTTTGGTGTGATATTTATATTCTTAAAACCAAACTTAATCCATGAAAGTTCCATGGGAAACTAAAAGTTTGATTACACCTTGATAGAATCAGAGAAAGTTTCCAAAGTGGATAGTTTGTTTAGATATTTGGGAAAGGAAACTGTTTGATTGTGATCAATGATGCTTCATGGACATTGGAACACCTATACAAGATCTGGAGTGTCCATGAATGAGATGGCAGGACAGGGGGGTCTCATAATGAGGTAAGGAACTCAAAGCCTTGATTTCTTTCAATGCTTCAGCTGTGTCCTTTTGTGATATAATTGTGGGTCTTTTATCGTTGTCTTTTTCTTTCCTTTTGATCAATCTGGATGGGTATAGACCTATGGAGTTACTCAGTAACTAGAAGTACCAGGCAAACACATGTGATTAGTGGCATGATTTCAATATTGTTAAGTAACATCCCCTAATATACAGTCTGATGCAACATTAAGGCACCAGCATGAACAGGCATGGTCTGAGATGACATGTATACCACCAGACTGAAAAAGAAGCTTGCAAGAAAGAGCACCATCACACCCCTCTTACTATGCATTTTTGACATATACTAAAAGCCGATGAGACTCATTGGCAGAAATACATGATGAAGTGATATAGTAAAACTGATCCATCACAGCTGAAGTGTTCTAACAAGTGGGAGGAGTCCTGCAGTTTACATGCCAACAGAGCTGAGATTTCTCACATTTCTTTTTTGCATCTCATATGCATGGAGTTTTCAAAAGGTTTACATATACTGGCTTACCCTGGCAATAAATCAAAACTTAGGTGTCCAGGATCTGTTTCCTTCTTCAGGAAGTGAGAGAAAAAAAGCTATGGTCCTTCACTACCAAGTTTAGAGGAAAGTTGAGCTTTGTTTTGACACTGCACTTCTGAACTACCTCCCAAATATATGTTTTTTTGTCAAGTCAGGTTTTAAGAATGCATGAAGACAGCAAGATTCTATTTGCTGTGTGAGGGCTTCCATAATTTATAGAATTAGTAAAAGCTTTATTATATTTTTTTGTGCCTGCATGCACTCTATTCACTCTGCTATGCTACATAAAAGTTCAAAGGTAGTATTTTATTGTCATGCATGAGAGGAGAGAAATAAATTGGAGACAGTAATGAAATCATCCTTGTCGATGTGATCTGAATTTTGAACACCAGCTATTAGGAGGTTTGTCACAAAATACTTAGCTTGGGAAATATTTATTAATACTGAAGGCTTTAATATTTTTCCCTGCTGATGTTCCTATTTCTTGAACATGCAAGTGGGAAATATATCCCATAGAAAGTTGTTGTCATCAAATAACACCTCTCCATTTTAATAACTGAATAGGCAGAAATGACTTTTCAGTCTCCCAAGTTATAGAAAGATTATTGGATTTTGTTATTAATGGCATGTAGAGCTGAGGAAGGAAAGGGCTATTATGAATCTTCCCTTAGTTGTATCAAGCTTAAAAGCCTTCTATTAAGAGTTATATTAAAATCATATATGTTTTCCCTTTAATGTGTCTCTTCTGAACCTCTGGACATTGTTTAGAGGGATGGATCAATCCAACAATTATATTCTGTGATCCACATTCATACAAACTAGAATACTGTTATAACCAGTTCACAGACAGGAACATGGCTGTGAATGCTGACAGCTGGATGCTTTACTTCTATATTAATATTACTAATAATAATAATAATAATAATAATAATAATAATAATAATAATAATAATAATAATAATAATAATAATTTATTTATACCCCGCCCATCTGTGCACAATCGGGGCATATAACAACAATTACAAATACATAGAGTACAAATCCAAAAAACCAATACCCACCCCTTCTAGAAAATATACTTCAGTCATCTTATCTGGGGAGAAGCCCAGTGGATTACCTCGGGACAAATGTGGATAGGATTGCATTCCATCATGCTATAGCCCCAGTATCTGTCTCCATGTCCCAACTGCCATTGCTCTGGCCTGTGAGGGAGACAAGAACATTCAAGCACAGCTCCATCATGTCTTGGCCCAACAGTTGGTGAGAGGCCCTTCTTCCATTCCAAATGCCACTGCTGTAGCCTCTGGGGGAGAGATGATCTGCCAGGCACAGATCTATCATGCCTTCATCCCGGCATCTGCTTAGACACCCTTCCTCCATGTTCCAATTGCTATTGCTTTGGCCTCTGAGGAAGAGAAGAGCAGCTTTAGTACATTGGAAACCTAGAGAACCCAAAGGAAGTTTCTGCTAGTCTTTTTCAATTCCTGAACATCATTACTATTTTTTATGTATTCATTTTGGTGTTTTCATTTTAATCCAGTGATAATTCTCCCTCTCTCCAGTGATTTTTTCCCAGTTAAATCTGTTTTATAGTGACTAATGAGTCAACTCTTCTTCCCACCTATTTTTCTCCCTGCCCACCCAATGACAATGGTCTCTATATCACTGGTTTTAATTGTATTTGTACTGGGTTTTCAAAATGGTTTTATAGTATAATGAAGAATCAGGTTGTGAGCTATCTAAGTCCCATGGAGGAGAACTGAGCTGTAAATCAAATTGTTGCAAAGAATAATTTGTCTGAATTTGGGGATTTGCAGAACTGGACCAGTGTAAAGAAGCAAGAATGTATATTTGTATGTGCTTCCCTTGAAATTATTTGGATGGTATTCCTACTTTGCAAATTATCCTACAAATCTTACTTTAGGTGGAACCTATTGGTAAAATGTTCTTGGTGTTTCATGTATACTATCTCCCTAATTCCTATGAATACTCTGTAAGGCAGAGTTGAGACTGAATACTGATACTTTGATGTAAAGGTACCCAGTAGATTGGTGGCTGAGCTGATATGTGAACTGCTCATAGCTTATGTTCATAACTACCAATATTTTACCCCTTTGATGAGGTTGCCTAGGGATAATGTGTAAAGATCAGAAGAGAGATTAAATGCAGATCTTTGGGGTACCCTGAAGGAGTATCAGAGGATGCCCTTCCTCTTGTGAAAACATTAGGGGAGTGCTTAGACAGGAAGGCAAAACAGCTGGTGATATAAGCAAAGAGCTTGAGGGAACACATTTAAGCAAAAGAGAATTATCAAGGCACTGAGAGAACAAGAGAGGTCAGGGAGGATGTGAACTGAGCAACCACCTTTGAATTTCATTCTAAGATCTTAGTGAGCACAGTCTGAGTGGGGTGCAGAGTGCAGAAAACAGATTGGAGAAAGATTGGCAAAAATCAAGAGAGGAGTGAAAAGCAAAAGGTAGAAGAGAAATTGTGTGGAGGTTGGACAGGGAAGGTCAGCCAAGGGCTGTGTTTATTTATTTTTGAGAATAGTTGAAAAATATGATATACTGTTTTGGCTTCACTTTGGGTTTCAGGACTAGAAAACTTTTTAGAATCAATTCGATGTAGACAAATTGTCTTTCAGTCTTTAAAAACAAAACAAAACAAAAACCCTGCAAGGTAGAAGTAGATTTGAATGAATTTGAGAATCTTCTGCCATTTTAAGCTTGCAAAACAACAATAAAAAACACTCTCAAATACTCCCCCCCCCAAAAAAAAACTTTCCCAGATGGCCTGTTTCCCTTTTACAGCATCATAAATAATCCCTCCCTATTAAAGATTTTATAGATGCAATCATAACTGAGTTCTGTGCAGAATTTGATGGTTGTTATAACATAACCAGTTGACCAGTATAAAAGTTGGAAAATGCTTTTACATTTAATACTCCTTAAATGCCTCTTTAGGTATCATGCAGTGTGGGCCATAAATGATGGCACAATTATTAATGATGTAATTAAACTTTCAGGCTCAGAGGAAAAAACAGGATCATACTGGAAAGATAATATTTATTTGATAGCATAGTATCTCATTTTAAATGAGCCACTATGTGTATATGTCTGCCCATCTCAGGTATATGAGTGTACATGGGGAAAGGGAGAGAGATTAGGAAGGGAGATTAAAGAAACAAGCAACACTTAATGGCAATCCTCTTCTTCATTGCACCTGAAGAAGTAGATTAGTATCACAAAAGCCCAATATAAAATACCGTAAGTTTTTTATTTTATCATGAACTTTCGTCTTATTAGTCTACATCTTCAGATGCATTGAAGAAGTGAATCAATAACCAGAAAAGTTCAAGTTGAAATAAATCAGTCTCATACATGCTGCTTTCTTCCTTTACCTCCTCCCACTTTCTATTTTATGCTGAAGCAGATTAACATGGGCCACTATGTTGATTATAGAGGCAAAGGTCCAAAACATACTGCAGAAACAATCCAGTTTGAGATTGCTTTAACTGACCTGGCTCAATACAAGGGAAATTCTGGGAATTGTAGTTATTGTGAGGCATTGAGCCTTCTCTGTCAAAAAGCTCTGGTGCCACAATAAATTACAATTCCTAGGATTCCCTAGCACTGAGTCAGGTCAGTTGAAACAGTCTCACACTGAATTGTTTCTGCAGTGTGTTTTAGACCATGGCTGTCCCTTTGAAGAATATAGGCAGAGACAGATATTGAAATGGAAATTAGGGATGCAAATACTTATTTATTTTGGTCTTTTACATGGAAATGAGAGGAAAAAATGAAATCATTACAAACCTCCAAAAGAAAAGCAAAATATTCTTTACTTGATGGCCTAGGTGAGATTATGAGGGATTTTATGCATAGCTGAAGTGTTTCCATTTCATTTTCATAAAAATAGTTTATTTTTGCACAAAAGCATTTGGAAGAAATGCAATATTGTCACACAACCTACAATTATTTTACAAAAAATGAAATAGTCACGAATAAGTCTTAAATGCAAAAACAAAAGAAAACACACTAAAACCTCCAATAATGTTCACACATTCTTATATTGTGTTGAAATCTGTTGGTGTCTTGCTGAGAGTAAGAACATTTGGAGATAGTTTTTACATTCCCAATTGAAATGAAGTAGTTCAATTTATCTAAGAAAATGATCCTGTCTCAATAAAGCAAATGAGGAAAGAAACATACCTATGCCATTATTATGAACTGGCTTTCTGCCCTGATTTAAATGTGTAGAGCGGACTATGAATGGATAGAGCAAGGGTCATCAGTGGAAACTTCTGCTGTACATTTTGGCAATCTCATGAAGTTCTTGTGCAAATTGATTTCTTCATCTATTTCTGTGGTAGAAGTAAAATTCATTCCCTTGGGATGAGAC
>CM034701.1:150726907-150741642 GCA_020142125.1 Phrynosoma platyrhinos
AATAGGAGGAGAGATCTTTTTATGGTTGGTAGCTGGTTAAATAACAGAAAACAAAAATAAACAGTTCTTAAACAGCAGGTATATGGGCATTGGGATGTTTCAAGGGTTTATACTGAGAATTGTACCTTTTTTTAGTTCATCATAAATGATATGAAGCAAAGATAAGCTGTGAGATGGCTAAATTTGCTGATGACACAAAATAAGTTAGAGTTAGTAAATTAGAACCAAAATGGCTTGCAAAGAGTTTGTAAGGCATATCTCAAAAATTAAGTGTCAAAGATTCATAGCAGACAAGTGTAAAGTGATGCACACTGGGGCTGAGGTTATGCATGTCTGTTTACATTCTTTTCTTTCCTAGGCTACATGATGAAATCACAGCTGGTGTGATTCCAACTTCTAGTTGTTCTCCAATGGTCTGAGATTTGGGGGACAATGTGATAATGAGGAGCCCTCTCATTAGCAGAGCCTTTCCCCCAGATAGCAAAGGGTTAAAAGTAGGCGGAAATACAGTTACATTTTAATGAGACTCAGTGTCACAGGTGATGAGATAGCAGTTGTCCAATGAGATGGGCAGTTTGGAGAAGTATGAGCCTTCAATTTCAAGATGATTCTGAACAGAGATTATAAAAAGCCTGGAGTCTCTTTGTCTGGGGCTCTCTCTTTAAACTGACCATGTGGGGATGAAAACAAAGGACCATTTGGAATAGAGACTCCATTTTAGGAAGGCTAGTTAAACTGGATTCCATCCTCCCAGCAACCCATGAACATCAAGGACTACAAATCCCATCTGACTGCAACTGCGATTATGAGGAGGTACTAGCCAGTTGCATTACGGATTTTGATTCTTTTCTTGATTTGGCTGAAATTATTTAGTATGTAACTTATACTTCTATCTGTGCCTGAATAAGAAGATGGTTCTTCATATAAAGAGATACCCTTTCGCTATAGAATTTCCTTACTTGGAACAAAGCTTTTCTTTAAAGTTACTCTGTCACTCTCTGACTGCCTCTTTCACATGCCTTAGCTCAGCAATACTTGTTCTTCCTCAAAAGAAGGAAGAGAAAGGGAAATGTCTCTGCAAGGAAAGCACCAGTGGAATCCCCAGAAATGTCCTGGCATGTTGCTTGAAAGGGAGGAGTCAAATCATTAAGTGGTGAAACAGGTTCTTCAGATAAAAGGTGGTCTCAAAGAGTCCCATCCAGGCAGGAGAAGGTGAGATAAATAAATCCCATCTTCACACAGATATGCATGGGATCTTGGCTTGCCTGAATTTCTAACAAAATATGGTGGTAGTGAAATATTGGTCAAATGTACAGCTCATGTTGTTATTTGTGGCCCAGGTAGTAGAGGGCACCAAAAGACCATGGCCAGAATCCTGTTGGGTAGTTAAAAATGTCTAAACTAGAGTTACATATGATTTTTTTGTATTAATGACCTCTACATGTACATGTAGGGACCGTGAAAGTCCTCCATTCTCCACTATGATGAACAGAGGTTGTTCCCTAGTCGATCAGGAAACATCTGGCTGATGGCCCCACCCTTCATGTGGGTGATCTCCAGTGCGAGGGAGAATTGTAACAGGGGTGCTGCCTCTGGCTGTCACACTTGAGATTGTTCATCTGAGGGGATGGGAATGTCACTCAGTTGCTTCCTGATCGACAGTGGAACTGCCCCGATTACTTGCAATTGTTGCTTTCTGATTGGGAGGATCTGGAAGGGATTCACTGTGTAGCATCATAACTATGGTGTTTACTTACATACAGATCTCCAGCAGGATTCCAGCTCATGTTATTAGACCCGATCAAGTCTAGTAAACTCCAGGCTGTGGCTTCCTTGTTTGAGTCAACCCACTTGCACTGTGCTCTTTCTTTTTAATTGCTTCCACGGGTGGTTTTTAAAAGCCAAACTCTATCTCAAGTATAATTATGGAAGGAATAGAAATAAAACTGGCAAGATCAAGCTGCTCTTATATGAATTACAATGCAGCAACACTTGGAATATTGAGTACAGTTCTGTTGATTGCCCTGAAAAACGTGCAGAAAAGCACAACTAAAATGATGAGGAATTGAACTCTCTTGTGAGGAAGAGCTATAATGCAAATTACAAGAAATTCAGTTTAATTTAAGAAAATGAAGAGATATCCATGATGTGATAGCAGAAGAAAGAGAATTAGCCATCGTAGAAGGTAACAAAGGCTAAGGAAAAAGAACGGAGAATTAGAGCAGCAGATAACTTGTTTCAAAAATTATAAGGCAAAAGATGATGCAAGAGGGAGGAAATATAAAGGAGAAAGAGAATGAGTCCAAGGGCAGCCCTTTCAACATATAAATCATGAGATACAGTATTATAAAAAGAACAATAGAGAGACAGTTGAAATTAAAAAGGAGAAGCAAGTTTAGATACTATCCAAAACATGTGGGAGGTATGAAGCTGCAAAAACCAACCTCTCCAAAATCCCAAGGGGAAAGGAAAGAAGAAGCCCATTCTCTCCTGAAGTCCAAGCTACTCCTCCACACCCCAGCCCATCAGCTGCCCCATGTTGAGTCTCTTTCCCTGCCACTCAATCCTGGCCCTGCAGAAGCTGCCCTACCTGCCCCCACCCACCTGCTGTCCCATGTATGAGCCTTCCTTCACTGTACTGAAACCCAAGACCACCCTGCAAGTGGCCTGATCCACCCTGTCACTCTCAGCCCCACTCCAAAGCTCCCTACTCACCTGAATGCCTCACTTCCCAGGGCAGGTCATGTGGCTAGGCCTGAAAACTTTGCAGGCAGGAACATGACCTGCTCATGTGAAAGCCTGGCCTGAAAAATGGCCAACAACCACATGTGCAGACTTTTATGGGCCTGGGAAATCACACTGGAAATCTTGCAGGATTTTGCAGTCCTGCAAGATTTGTATATGATTTGTGGTGAGATTTCATCCTAAATCCCATTCCCCAAGTCACAAGATGGCTGTGGCATTCCATAGCAGTGTTGGTGTGAGGCTGAGGGAGAACTTCAGAAATACATACATTTGCATGCATGGGGGAAGGGGAGAAAGGAGCAGCCACAGCTGTGTGACTACACAGAATGCAATTTATTGGACTGGGGTGAGTTCAAAAGGAAAAACCATGTGGACAGTTTTTCCAAACTCATCTCTTATGTCTCTAGACAAGCTCATAGGCTCCATGGATCAACTAACCCAAAGGTAAGCTGGATTTCCCTGCCAATGTAAATGCACTCTCAGTAAGAAGTAAATATTTTGAAATATTGTATGTTTCCAAAATGTTCATCCCACATCTCCCATATCTATCTGTCCTGATCAAACCATAATTTTCCTCTTTCTTCACCCCAAGGTGCAAAATATATGGAAAGATAGCCAGCTGACCAGATAGACAAAGACAAGAACATAGTAACCTCTATGTGGCCACAGTAAATCACCACACCTGATTTTGAAGATTTTGAAATGCCTGGACACATTTGACAGAATTGCCATAGTGTACATGGTGTAGTCATAAACCATCTTTGCAAGAATATCTCATAAACCCTTGCAAAGATTATGTGGTTGACACTGAAACATATGTTCAGGGGTAGGAGTGCAGTGGGTAATACTGATACTCTTAAGTGAAACACAAAGATTATGTACTTCCTAGGTTTTATCTTTATTTTTTGTTATTTAGTTACAAGACTGATTTCCTAACTGTTCAGAATATAAGTAGACCTCTGCTGTTATGTTATCAAAGATTGGTTCAACTCGGGTCCCACCCTGGAAGCAAGGTGGGATAATTAATTTCACAGGGAAATCATTTGGATTCCTCATTGTAGCACACAGTTGTCCCTTGCTGGTGCCTTTTGCTACTCAAT
The DNA here is from genome assembly GCA_020142125.1 of Phrynosoma platyrhinos. Lineage (NCBI taxonomy): Eukaryota > Metazoa > Chordata > Lepidosauria > Squamata > Phrynosomatidae > Phrynosoma > Phrynosoma platyrhinos. Next base: position 150,730,753 of record CM034701.1, read on the forward strand.
AGCATGATCTCTCTGAGCATGGGCTCCATTTGCTCATTGGCACTGATAGACCTAGAACTTATATACCTGACCTGGTCAAAGATCCTTTGATGTAGAGGCTTCCTTGAGTGTATGAGACAGAGGCAATTTTGATGCAGTCCCTTACATTTCTCCAGGTTTAGTGGTTTGGGGACATTGTTTGGAATAGCATGCGATGGTGTACAGGGATGACAGTGAAGAGAGAAAATAACAACAACAAAAATCTTGCCTCTTGTCTTCTACTGATGAAAACTTCTACTGGATGAAGAGCCATACCTTCAGTGGAGAAACATCAGTTGGATACCACCCTGCGACATTGTCTAATACACTTTTAAAAATACCTAAGATAATGAACACCACTGTAACTTACAGAAGTGGACTAAGTTAGTTATGTACTGTGTGAAATGACAAGGCTACTATGTTTCCCCTCCTTATGAGACTTATTTCCCTCTCGTGTCATATCACCTGTTACATCAAACCTTGGGTTCATATTTTGAAACATTCCAGCATCTCCTTCTTTTCCCTTTCTAGTATTTCTTCCATTGTTTTCCTTTCTGACCGCTTGTTCTTCTCATCACTGTTCTTTTCCTTCTCCCTTTTTGTCTAAAATAGCGATGTGCCAAAAGAATTACATTTATTTCTCACCCTGTTGGTTACACTGACAAACTTATGATGCTTCTTGTTAGGGCGTTTAACTATGGATTGGCATTAGCCAAAGTCAGCAGCCAGGTAGAAATTTCTGTAAAGTGTGAAATAATCCTTTCAACAGGCAACGCAAGATGACCAGACAGAGATTTGTACTGGGATTTATTAGAATTTCCTTTAGTGTCTTATTGTGTGGGGGAAAAACATAAATGGGAACATTAGCAAGAGTTGAGTACATTATAAATGTTACATCAAATCAATCTTTCACTCCTAAATTCTATTATTATTGTTGTGAAGTACTTAAATGCAACTGTTCCATTAACTAATTAAATGTCTGAGGGATTTTTTTCTCTGCAAGACTATTTATCCAGAAAGATTTAAAATTGCTATTAGTAAGCTTCCAAATAGCAACCTTTGATTTCCCAGCCATCCCCATTCATAAATTTACTGCTATCTACTAACATCTTTGTTACAGACAAGCAGTTACTCAAGGTTTATTGGCATTGTTTCCCAAGATTTAAATGAGATATAAAATTTTATGACAGGCATAGTATTTTAATGACTGTTTCATTGTTTTACATGGTGAACATGAACGGATTCAAGGAATAATATTGATGGACAGCATGTCATTAGGAGATACAAAAGTGCTGTATGAGTCATTTATGTGCAAATTAGGATCTTCTGTGTTTCAGGGCTTGGCTTGCAAGATTATATATAGCCTGATCTCTTTTGGCACAACAGAACCAAAGAGAGTAAATAGAGAAGATCCACTTTTTGGTTTGCTATATACATTTGCTTATCTGCCAGATTAGCAAGCATGTCATCAGTGTTGATCTGAGGCAAACCAAGTATCTATTCTGCAATATTCAACAATCAGCAGCCCAAAAATGTCTTGCTCCCTTTCATGTCTTCTTTCCTTTATACCTGATCCTCTTTCAGGACAACCATGAAGTGTGCAACATTTATTTCTTCCTTGAAACCCTGCTCTTCAATAGCTATCTCTCTTATGATGCCTTTGACTCAGTCCCTGGGCCTCCATCCCTGACTTTAGTGGTAATAATGTGGAAATGGACTTGCACATACTCTTCCAAAAACTCAGAAAGTTACTGCAGGTTCCACATTGGTAGGTTTGGGAATGTGTAGTCCAAAGCTCTGTTCCTGCCCTATTATGTAATAAAAGGATATTATACTCTTCTTATCTGGAGATATGATAAAAGCATCAGTACATCTGTTATTCATACTTATACCTGTATCTGTGCAACTTCTATTAACTGCTTAGCGATGACCAAAGCCCAGTCTTCCTGAGGTAAAAAAGGAAGCAGAGGAGTGTCCTGGACCAGGGAAGACACACTCAATCTCATCTCCTTGTGGGGTAAGGAGAAAGACCAGGAGCGTTTCCATGCATGCTACTCGGATGTTCGAAAACAACGCTGCCCAAATAAGGGGAAAGGGCCATAGTAGAACAATGGACAAATGTAGACTAAAAGCAAGGCCCTCTGACAGTGGTACTGTGAAGTGGCCTATCATAACTCCTAGAGCAGCCATGGCACAGCCACCATACCTTTCTTTGAGAAATTGCAGAACATATTAATTTACATTAATTTATGGAAAATGCACATATTTGTATGTGCGACATTTATACTGAGCCTGCATAAAATTACATGAAATGTGTTTCTATGATCATCTCTGTTGCTATCAACCAAATTGGTACCTAAATGGGGATGCATGAGAGGTTGTGTGCAATGTTAGTCAGTTATGTTATAGTAAACACTGAAACTGTAACACCTCTTCCCCTTATCCCACCTGCTTATGAGTAGTGACTTATATTACAGTGATTGTGGTGGTAAACTGGACAGCCATGTTTCAACCAGCAGAAAGGCTATAGGAAAAGAAGAGAGCACAAGATGGCAGGGGGCATGGCTAATCATCAGATAGATCATTCAGCAGAATAGATGGCAAGGTTAATGGGCCATTTACAGCAAGAGGGGAAAGAATACTTGGATTTTAGAAGGAGTGGGGAGGAAAGGCAGAGGATGAAGAATGAGCACCCCAGCAAGGGTCTGGAGCACCTTAGAAACTGCATCAAGGCACAGATTGTCTTGCTTAGCATTCTGGTCAAGCACCTACCATCTAGGGGGAATGCTGGGAGGGAGGCTGGTATTGGGGACCCACTTGGGAACTGGCTATTATCCTAGGTACAGGATGAGGACAGAGAATTTGGCAGCCAGGGAAATACAGAGAATCACCAAGGCATACCCACAGCAGCCTTGAGGGGAGGAAAGTGCCCTAACACATCTATGGGTAAGAAGATTGGGCAACTTTGCACAGTTTGTGACCCTGGTAACTACTTTTTCTTGTTTAAAAATATAAAACCACACCATTCCTTCATTTCAACAAACAATATATAAAAAGTCAAATAATTGCATAAACAACAGCAAAGCATAGGGAGGGAATTGGTACCGATTGCATACTTGTTAATCAAAAACAGCCTTCAACCTCATTCCACACTGCCTCCTCCTCAGCTTTTTTCCTGTTCATTATTTACAGGAGGTCTCTCCAGTGTGTCCAATACATATTCATGAACGTGATGAGGATCCCTATCTACAACTTTACCCACAGTCATCCAAATGTTATGTAAAACAACACATGCTAAGGGCACATTCTTCTCAGCCATAGATCAAATGTACTTTCAGTTGACCAAATGCCTTGTTGAAGAGTGCCTTTTTCTTCTTTCCAAATAGAATAGGCACTGTCCAATATAAATAGTGGCTCAATCTTTTCACCAATTTTGATTGCTGGATTTCATGTTACAAACACCTCTGTCTCCATGGTGTCATAAATTGCCAAGTTCCTTCTCACACATGAATCATGATTCCAGCCACTCCACCCAATTTCGGGGCATCTTGAAATTATGCAGCCACTTCTCATCAGACCACACCACCAAGACAAACAAGTTCCATGTGTCATTGCTGCTTGGGTACTCCCAACAATGAAGAGGATATCTGGGTGCATGAGGAATACACCAGGCTGTATTAATAATAATAAAATTTATTTATATCCAGCTTCTTGACAGCAATCTAAGCAATTCACAATAAAATCTATACTGCATATCCCCGGACCCCCCCCCCCCTTAAAACAGTATTAAATAACAGATAGTTAAAACGTAAACAATATAAACATATTAGAATAAACCATATCAAGAACAGATTGCAGAGTGTTGTGAGTGGCTGTTAAGAGGTTCATGAACCCTGCTCAAAGCATGGGCATGGGATGGAAATAATTTCATCTCTCATGCTAGAGTCATTCTCAGTTGTGCCTATTGTTTATTCTGGAACATGCCCACCATATCACGAGCTGGAATAATAGCTTGCAGCAAAGCTAGCATTGCCATGCAACACTCCAAAACACCTTTCTTTGTCATTAGTCTGATAGTCAATGATTGAATGTACAAATGACCAGGCAGGTCAGTGGTGGATAATACTTGTGCACATGCTGATATATCACAAGGTTCTTGCCTATACTAGGCAATGGGAGTGAATGTGTGTGGGGGGGGGGAGTGTTGGCAAGGTTCCTGCCTGTACCTGGATAGCCAATTGGAGTACAACAACAAAAGCAGAAAAGTATGTGTTTGCTTGCTTGATGGGCAGGAAAAATAAAGTGGCCATGTGTGGCCAAAGATGATTTGTAGAAACTGGCTTGTGGGATGCCATTTTACAATGAGAAGACCTTGGAATGGAGGAATGTGTAACTGCTTAAGCTGAATTTGCTACAATTTGCCTCAGTATTTGTAGTAATAATGTAAATGAGCCTAGTGTTGCTGAGAATCTTGCCCACTCAGATTTTTCAATAAGTATAGCTAATCCTTTGTAATGCAGGTTAGAGTTTCTGTAAAGCACTGGTATTGTTTATGGCACTATATGTATCTGTCTCTCTGTGTAAGTGGCAAATACAGACGACAGTTTATTGATGTTGCTTGGTGAGATTTTATGTATTACTCTATCTCATGAATTTAATTGGAGACCACAATTGGGGGCATATGCTGAAGCCAACTAATCTAGATTTCATATTTTATTGGATTTTTTTATTTATTAAAAATATTTGTTAATCTTTTTTCCAGCCCACTATGGGCCTTTGCAGACTGCTAGAAATAGTGCAAATTGAGTCCACTTTAACTGCCCTGGCACAGTGCTAGAGAATCATGGGAATTGTATTTTTTTTCTGAGACATTGAGCCTTCTCTGTTAGCGAGCTATGGTGCCACAATAAACTACAGTTCCCATGGTTCCCTGGCACTGAGTCAGGGCAGTTAAAGTGGACTCAATGTGCACTATTTCTGGAAATCTGCAAAGGCCCTATGACTCTCAAACTGATGTATAATAAAAGAGATAAAAACATTACATAAGGAAGCATTTTTTTTTAAAAAAGAACTATTTAAAAATTAATTTCAATACGGTTTTTTTTAAAAGTCAAAGGCCATCCAGACCAATATTTTGCTCAGCACCCAGAAACAAAACATGTCTAAGAAATAGTAATTGAATTGTAATTGCCTTTATATACCTCATAATTGTTTTAAAGTCATATTCCTGACTCTTTGATTTCCCTGTTACTGGGTTTACTGGGAGCCCTGGTGGCGCAATAGTTAAATGCCTGTACTGCAGCCACTCACTCATAGATCACAAGGTTGCGAATTTGATACTAGCCAGGGGTCAGGCTTGACTCAGGCCTGCATCCTTCCAAGGTCGCTAAAATGAATACCCAACTGTTGGGGGGCAATGAACTTACAGTTGTAAACCGCTTAGACATCCCATAGTGTGATATGAAGCGGTATATAAATAAAGCTGCTTTAATTTGCTTTGCTTTGCTTTGGGTTTATCAATAGAAATCCCCTTAAGGAAAACAATCAAAATTCACCTTCCCTAAATAGCAGGGTGTGCTGATTTAAAAACACAGATATGTATTATCATTATTATTGTTGTTATAACATTTCTCATATCAAAATACAGCTTATAAATAATGTTAAAACTACATGTTAAACAATTTAAAATAATAAAATAATTTAAATAAGCTAAAGCATATTAAACATAAGTTCTCGGTTCCTCATTTTAAGAAGAATATAGATAAGATGGAATGGTTTCAGAGAGGGCAGCAAGGGTTATAAGAGATATGGAGAACAAAATATGAGGAAAGGTTGAGGGAGTTAGGTATGTTCAGCCTGGTAGAGAAAAGAGTGAGGGAGTAACATGATGGTATTTTTTAAATATTTAAAGAGCTGTAACAAAGAAGAGGGTGCAGGTTTATTTTTTACTGCTGCAGAGGGTAGAACCAATTGTAATGGTCTTAAGTTGCATATAGATAGATTTTGACTGAAGATTAGAAATAATTGCTTAACAGTAAGAGCCAATTACTTAGACAAGTGATGGGGCTTCTCTTTTTGGACATCTTCAAAGAAAGAATGGACAGCTACTTTCTAGGACTGCTTTAGCTGTATTTTCTGTATTGAGCAGGAGGTTGGACAGGACCTATGAGACTCTTTCCAACTCAATTAATCTCTGATTCTATTTTATGAGTTAAAACAAAAGGATTTTAAAGCTATGTACATCAGCATTTTGAGATGAATTAATGAGGCCCATCAGGCTTGATGAACAACTACATTTTCACTTGGAGCCTATGGGCCTGAACAGACTGGCCAGAAAAGCCAGCTTCTGGGTGGTTTGGGGGCATGGTGTTTGGATGGCGCACACACCCAAGCCACCTGGAAGTCATCCAGCTGATCAGACAGGGGCGGCTTCAAGCTGCCAGGGGCATGTTTTGATGACACCCCCCCCAGAGCACCCGGATGCTACCCAGAGGTTGTGCTGGGCCTGCCTATGGTAGCCCAAAACAGGCCCAAATAGGAGTGGATCTTTTCTGCTCCTATTTGGGGCAACAGTGGAGGGCACCTTTGGACTGCAACACATATTTGCCACAGTCCTGAGGTGTTTTCAGCAGGGGCGGCTTCAAGCCACCCCTTCATGGCTTTCTGTTTCAGACCTAAATGAAATTAGTGTAGTGCCAAGAAGGCATTCCACAATTGGGGTACCATGGCTGAGAAGACCCTCTTACATGTCCCACACAGTGTATTGAGGGTTGAGCTCACTGGTGGGACACAGATGAGTCCAACTCCAGCAGACCTCAGTCATCTGGCAGGCACATATAGGGAGACACACTCCCTCAAGAATTGAGGTATGCTAAGTGTGTTGAGAAAAGCTCTAGTCAAGGGGGAGCAAGTTACAGTCATTTGGGGTCAATCACAGGATTTCAAGAGTGGCATATTTTGCATCAAGTGTAAGCTTGCCATCAAATTCTGCCCAAAGTAAATTTTGAAACAGATCTGTATAGTGTCATTCAGGCAAAATGTCTGAAAAATTCTGAGGCATGTTAGGGCTGAAACAGACGGCCTTGTAAAGCTGCCTTCTGTGTGGTGTTTGGGTGTAGCATTTAGATGCAGGACACCCACAAGGCATCTTGAAGCTGCCCAGCTGTTTAGACATGAGAGGGTTCAAGATGCTCCGGTGGTGTGCCATTTATAAACCACATGCCACTGGACCGCCTTGCAGCTAGCTTCAAAATGCTGCAGGGTGGTAAAAGCTGGCTTTTTGCTGGATGAAAAAGGAGTGGATCTTTGTTGCTCCTTTTTCGACTGGCTTCAAGGCAGATTACGGCCACAGTTTGTGCATGCCGTGGCCCCAATCTAACTTCAGCGGGGGTGGTCTGTTTCACCCCTAAGCCAAATGAGTTAGGATAAGTTCAGAAATGTTTCTCAAAGAGCTTCCCTCTAGTTGCTTCTGGATTTTAGTAATATGAATCTATGACTGGTACCAAGTGCCACCATAACACTAAGCCTTTTGTAAAATTATTTTAAAAATGGGAGAGGGAATGCTATAATGGAGGGGCCAAGGACTGTGTGATATCCTTCTCTCTGGTATTAGGAAATTATTCTCAACATTTATTTTTTGTAATTTTTGCTAAATCTGGTGACATGGAGGATACTTGCTACTTATGTCTTAACTTACTTTTTCCCATTCTTAGCAGGTCTGCTCGAAATCACTTGAAATTAAGAACCACTTCATTCTTCAACAAAATCAAATTTTATATATATCTTGTAGATGAAAGAGTTCTTTTCTTCCTTTCCTTTCATACTAAAAACACAAAAGGATTTCAAAATTGACAGATTTTTGCTTGCTTCTCTTTCATTCACATAAGAATAAAAAACATATATTTTTCCCAAGACCAGCTCAGGTTTTTCCATTACTACTGTTCAGTGTCCAATAGGCATAGCCCAGATAGATTTTGACAAGTATTGAATATAGGTAACCTGTTTCATGTAACTGAATAAGAAGGGAGGGAAATAAGTCTTCTGTCAGCTATATGCTCTAAATCTGACAGAAAACTGACTATTTATACACTTCTCATAAATGGCAATGCCAAAAAACCATTTGACTAGTCTAAAGTATAGAAATCTTCCAGCCTTACCTTTTCTTGGAAGGGCTCCTCACAACTTCCACCTTGGCCCTAGTTCTTAGAGTTGTGGTATGTTGGCTGCTGCACAGGCAGGCTGTCAAAATCCTTGTGAAGGATGGTAATAGCAGAATGACTTTTGGAGGCAAGCCTATAATTGGTGCGAAGCTTAAGATTTCCTCTTCTTTTTCTTCCTCTCTCCTGGCTTACTCAGCTGTCAGTTTGATATGAACACCCAGAGTGTTGTGGCTGAAATGGGCCATTCCCAGGGAGTGATTAAGTACAGATTGTAGGTGCAGCGAGGGAATCTTGCTAGACATATCATGGAAGGAGTCTGATATTCATTCATGAGGAGAGGCGTTCTGGAAGGAGAGGGATTTTTGAATATTTTTCATCATTCAGCAGGCTAGAATAATAATACTGTGATCAGGCAAGTCAAGCTTTGGCTGATAAGTGAAGGCAAATCCTGGAGAAAGGGGATGTGTTTATGTGTGTGCATGTGTGTGAAAACATCTTGTGTAGCATGATTGCCTTCTCGATTTTCTCTGTTACTCTCCATAATAAGCTTGAAAAGTTTTATTTGCACCTCAGGGACTATGAGGCTGTCGTCATTTAAGAATATAAATGCAGAAATTACTGTTTCACAATTGACAGCTTTAAGCACTTCCACTGGCAGCCTGTATGTCTTATTTGCAGCTGGCATATCCATGTTGCCTTACCCTTTGCATTAGAATTATAGGTCAGGCTGCTTCATGAGAAACACAATTCTAGTTGCTGATGAATGAATTGTTTTCTTCTCCAGCTGTAGTCCCTGCTTATATTGTCTTCTGCACCTCAATTTTTAAACAATTGGCTATTTGTTAGGTCCAGCTTGGGTTCATGAAAGGGGTGCAAATATCCTAAGGCTGGAGAAAGACTCAAAAGAATAATAAAAAGTTGCTTATAATGAAAGAGAGATGTGATGTTAAAGAAGTCAAACATGGAAATTGTCCAGGATATAGATATATTACCCATAATCAACCCTTTTTTGTCTGTTTTATATACCTCCATATGTTTCTGTGTATATACATGTGCATTGTACCAAAGTGCTATAGAGTCTGAGATCCAAGAAATCACATGCATTCCTTTTACCATCATGAACCATCATGATTTAAATGGTGTTTGTTTTTTTTAAAAAAAATTACCACTAAATGAAGTTTACTAAACTATGGTACTTCTAGGTTAAATGAGAGAAAACAGCTATTTTCTTCAATTTCTACCTTTTAAAATTCAGGTGGATGTTGAATATCTAGGGTGTGTGTGTGTGTGTGTGGTTGAAGAAAATGTCCCCCACTTTTTCTTAGCCCAATTCACAGAGAAGAATTATGATGCCATCTGTTTCTGTGTAGAGGGGATATGTGGGACAATACAAATGCTGCAAATGAAGGGACATCCATGATAAAAAGAAACTGCAAGTCTGCAAGAAATATAGGATGAAAAGGTGATCTTGCAGGACCTTTTAAAGTAACTGAAAGATAGAAGTTGTAGACTTGAGTCTACAAAAGCTCATGGTGCCAACTTCTATCTTTTAGTTACTCTCAAAGGTGTTACAAGATCACTCTGCATACTGATTTTTCCAAACTAACACGACTATGTCTTTGAATGCTGAAAAAGAAATCCTTTGTGTGCCTTATGGTCTAGTAAGATCAGTGGAGGATGCATGTTGATGGCTATCTAATCAAGTAGCTTTATGCTACCTCTAGGTTTCAGAAAAAAGTATGCCTCTTAGTACTAACCACTTGGGATCAACAGTAAGAAGGAATTGTTGCTCCCATGTTCTGCTTGTGAATTCCCCATAGGTATCTGACTGGCTGCTATGGGAACATGATGTTGCATTAGATGAGGTTCTTATTTCATCCTAAAGGACAATTCTCATGTTCCATCTGCCCTTCATAATATTAATACGTGTTAAGCCATGTCTTGAGATCCTTATTTCCTTCCCCAATGCAACCAGCAGCCAATTAGATGAAGCAGTGGCAAGGGAACATGCATCATTAGTGGATAGGAGAAGGTTTTCGAGATGTTGTTAACAGGACTTTTTGGTAGTTTATGCAGAAGTAATACTAGATGGATAGATTCAATCAAGGAGGCCATGGTCCTGAACCTGCAGCATCTGAACAGAGCAGTTGAGGATAGATGGGCTTGGAGGTGTTAGCATGAGTTGAAGTCAGCTTGAAGGCAGTTCACAACCAAAAGCAGGAATGATTCCTGTTCAGTTGGTAATATAGAATAAATTTAAATTATTGGTTTAAGGTTATTTTTAGTGAATCGGTGTCCTTTCGTCTTCCTGGGTATACTGAAAGGAGAAAACTCAGGGTCTGTTCTTTTTCTAATAGCCTAATCAGGATTTTTTGACTTTCACCTATGGATTATGGGGAAGAGGGGGAGGGAATGTCTTAAAAGTTAGATAAAACAGAGGCTGCTTGATATGCCTTGGCACCCATATAATGACACTATCTCTGCTTTAAAAAATAGCCCTAATCTATTAAAAATATATATTGGTATTTGTATTATAATTTATTTTTTCTATTTTAAAGATGAATGACAGATTATAATTATTAATTTTTAATTTTAATTTATTAAGTTAATTTTAATCTGTTAAATAATTAATTGGGTTATTGGCAGTTCTAGATAGAAGATATATCTACAGTATTTTCTGGTATATAAGACTACTTTTTAACCCAGGAAAATC
>CM034701.1:150741742-150754320 GCA_020142125.1 Phrynosoma platyrhinos
TTATGATATAGATTGTATAGTTTACTAACCTTTAGAGGACATTGATGATTTGCAGCATATTCTATTAAATTGTTCAGTTTATTCAAATACTAAAAAGGAAGAGTGCTCAAATATATGAGAACACCCACAAGTGAAGTTCCCTCCTCATGAAGGATAGTTATATTCGCTAAATGGTTAGATAAGACTTTGTAGAGACAACCTTTAGGCATTGTTACCAGGGGAAAAAACAGTTGAAAGATAATGATGTATGAAATTCCAGTTATCCTACTTTATGAATTCTTATTAGTGATTTTATTTGTATTTGTGACTTTGCATGTGCATGTGTGTATGCACACATGCATGTAATGACTATATATAAATGAAAATGCTTGGTTGCTTTTGGTGACAGCTCTGTGTTTTTAACATGACCTTTAGAATATATGTCAAAATAAAGGTCACATTCTAGATGCTTTAGGCTCCCAGAAGTCTCTGTCAGTATGGTCAGTAGTGAGGGGTTGTGGGTCTTCTGAGGTTGCTTTAGAAGTTGGTAAAGCATGCAGATTTACACAATTTGAACACAATTCCCAAGGTTCAAGAAAGTGGAACAATACACATTCTACACAGGTATGGTAAGCCAGAAATTGTTACATTTCAACAAAGTTGACTGGCCCTCCCTTATGCTCACAGTGTTGTATCAATAAGAAGAGCAGATATTAGAAGTCAATCTGTAAAGGTAAACATAACTTCTGGAAGTTTTTCATACCCTCAGAGATATATGTGGATTGCAAACATGGAACATTCTTCATTGTAAAATGAATGTGGAAATCTCCTGTTTCAGTACCTCTATAAATTGAACCGAGTTCTCTCTCATTCCTACTAGGAACCTGCCTTTGATCTGATACCATTGTACTATTTGTGAAGTTGTTTTTAATTCTAACCCAGATTTTGTTTTTCTCCACTCTGTGTTGATTTTAGGTGAGGATGTATCAGATGATTTTTGTGCTGACAGTCCTTCACCTCCCAAAACAGTGACTTGTGAAGTACCATGTGCAATGGACTGTGTTCTGACTGAATGGTCACAGTGGTCATCTTGTTCCCACTCATGCTCCAGTAAAAATGCAGAAGGGAGACAAAGCAGAACAAGATCTATACTGGCATTACCAGGAGAAGGTGAACAGCAGATCTCTTGTGGCTATTTGTTTGTCTCATTGCAGGTTTCCTGTAACATCACAGGGATTTACACAAAATAATCTCTATTGGTATTTCCTTTCTTATTGAGGACCAGTCTTTGCTACCCAGGGTATAAGACAACTGCTTTCCCAGATATTTTTTTATTTTATTTATTATTTATATACTTTCCCAAACTGGATAAATTGCTTTTGGCACCTGGAGCTCCTAAAGGTTCCTTTCTCCTTGTCCTTGGAGGTAAAAACATGAAAATAAGTTAAATAATGGACAATTTGCTGCCTTTCCATGACATTTAAAGACTCGCTGCTTTGCCTAATGATAGGGCCAGCCCCATTGAGTATTCTTGAATTTTCTATTCATCCATTCTTTCATCCCCAGACCACTGAGATAAACCATAGCTAAGTGTGGCGCACATAACTGCTACCTTCCTACTTTTACACTTTAATTCTAGATAGCTATACTTTGGGAACTTGTTATCCCCACCTCTATCACCTAATAAAGTGTCAGGGACTCACACTGCCTTTTTAGTGTAGTCCCACCTCCAGAATAACAAAATATTGGTAGCATGTTTTGTGACTAAAACAGAGGCCAAGTGATGTGGGAATAAGAAAAAGAAAAGTTTATTTTCCATCAACATGCACTAAAGGTAACTTGTTTCAGGACTTGCTATTATAATCTTCCTTAGTTACAGACTTATAATATATGTTACAAATTCAATCACAGTACCTCAGCCCCACTGGCTGATAATATCTGACTGGAGAGAACGCCACAGTAACTCTCTCTTCCAGAGCTCTGTGTGTGTTCAGAGTTTACCCTTTCTAAACTCTATCTCCCTAAAATTCAGCTCCCTCAGGAACACTTTAAACACAGCTCTCATTGGCTTAACTTTCCCAACACACCCTCTGACCCAAATCTTCTTCTCACTCTCACTGTCAGCCTGGGCTTTTATACTACTCCCAGCTGAACTCCCATTGGCTGGCTCTCAGCTGCCTCCTGATTGGCCAGCTGGATCTCTCTTCACCACACTAAGGTATGTGATTTTCTTTAGATAAAGCTTTAGACAAGGCTCAGAAGACTGAAATCTAATATATGTAGTGGATGATTCATCTGAAAAAAACAAACACACACACACACCTGTATTGCAAATCTCTTTTCAACCCTTTCCTGTCCATGTTCAAATAAGACATGTGTTATGTTTGCTATTACTGTTGTGTGATCTGTTACCAGTATTGATTTTTTTTTAAAAAAAGCTATATGTGATAGATACTTATGATTAAAGTAGCTGTCATGTCATAATCAGTTTACAAAATAAAATTAGAATCTGGGATTTAGGAACATTGAATGTTGAAAATGAAAATGGTGTATAAATATGTATAGTATGTTGTGGTATGCAGCATTTCTAGGTTTTGGTTTTTCAAGACTAACAGGGGTTGCAGACTGCCAGAAATAGTGCAAATTCAGTCCACTTTTAGGGTTAGGGTTAGAGCTAGGGAATCATGGGGATTTTTTTTCCTGAGACATTGAGCCTTCTCTGTCAGAGAGCTCTAGTGCCACAATAAACTACAGTTCCCATGATTCCCTAACCCTAACCCTAACCCTAAAGGTGGACTGAATTTGCACTTTTTCTGGCAGTCTCCAACCCCCCTATGTGCTGCTTCACATTACCCTGAAGAACCATTTGGATTAGCTTCCAGCCCCATTGTAATAATACTAATTAATAATCCTTATCACTGGGGAAAATTGCACCTACAAAGCTCTATACAAATATTCATTAATCCACGTTGTTGCCAAATTGTATCTGATAACATTGAAGTCATGACTTAATGAAGCTTTTTAATACATCAGAATATTGGATTTTTAAAAAGATAAATTTACATAGAGGGATTAATTAAATGATGATGCATGTTCCAAGTAATATTGAAGGTAGGTTTCAATGCAGAAATCCAGGAAAACCCACTAAGAACACAAGTTAAAAACTATATTAAGTAGGGCTGGGCATTTTCCTGCTAAAATATAGTGTATTATTTAAAAATGTATATACTTTAGTTAAATATTGAATATACATTAAATATTTCATAGCACAGTTCTGTAAGAAAAAAGAGAATAAAAGCTAAAAAGAGACTGCTTCTTTTCATTGGATTTGGCTTCAATGTTATCTATTTATACTATTTCACCTAATTTATGGACCTTAGTGGAAAATCATTTAGGTACTGTCTTTTGTTGGGCCAACATTTATCTGTAGAATAATAGATTTTAGGCTTTATTTTGTACAAAATGTAAAAAAGAAAAAAGAAAAAAAAAGGAATGGGGCTCTTGTAACAATAAAGAAAGCAGAGATGGAGATGTATTTCTCTGCCTCCTAATAACTATCCTAAAAGCCTAGAAGTGAAACAATTTTTACAGAGCAAACTGAAGTTGCCAGAGAAAAATAAAATAATTCTGATCAAAAGACACATGTCTTTTGAACAGGGACTCCCACCATATATTGGATAACACAAGGGTAGAATCAATCAGTTTAATCTTTAAAACCTTACAACCTTACTCATGTTATAGGAAAGATGGAAGAATATTTTTTCTTTCTTTCTTTCTTAATTGAGGCTGTAGTCCTTTAATCCCAGAAAGGCCATGCCAGAAGGCTCAGAGTATTTTGCATCTCTCCAAAGGTGGAGAAAAAGGTCTATCCTAAAGAGGAGATCTAACTTCAGATGCTTCGTACAAGTCTCTGAGGAAACCACTGAAGATCTTGTGTCTATGATACTGGTAAAAGTAAATGGTGGCAGGTCAAGGAAGTGGGCCAGGAGAAACTGAAGGTCCCAGAATCCACAGCCTTCCCATGTACCTACCACTTCTACAGAACAGGATAGGTTGCTTTGCCAGCTCTGGGTTTGATATAGTTCATTTCCTTCCCATTAACATTAATGGGTGGGAAATAGTTTAAGAGGACAAATAGGAAATAATATTGTTCCTTCTTCCATCCTTCTGTTCTGTTGACTAGGATCTGGCAGAGTTTGGAAATTTCCAATTTGAGAGCCCCCATGTTTAAACTTATTGTTGAAAATAGGGGTGGCAAATTGGTACCCTTCCAGTTGCTGTTGGATGGGGAGCCCTCCAATTACCCCTGACTATTGCCCACACTGACTAGGACTGATAGAAGTTGGAGTCCAGCCTCTGAAGGCCACAGGTTCTCTACCTCTGTTTTACGAGTATTGCTTGTCTGTTTCATCACTTTGGATTGCAGTATTTCACGTTCATATATTTGGGGTTGAAGAACTGATTTTCTGAGCCTGAAGCAAGTATTCTGCTCCTAATTTCCATTTTTCTCATATAATGCCAAAGGGCACACATGTGGCAAGATAGATTTTTAAATACTTTCTTGAGCTGAAGTGGTACCAGCTGATCAACTTAAGGAATTAAATTTAACATTTTTAGCTGCCTCTGCTCAACAGACATCATTACTCAATTCTCTGATTATTACATGAAACAAAATACAGTTGTGTTAACAGCTATTCAGTTCACTTGGCTGTGCTCTGGTCTCCTACCCTCACAACCAGAGTTTTTGTTTCTCTTGATGTTGCTGTTTTGCTACAACATTATTTCACTGAATATTTATACTGTACAGACATTTCAGCACAGCAGCCTTAGGAAAGCAATGGAAAGAAATGGAAGCTTGTGGTTCTGTAATTTCCTCCTGGTTTCTAAGATGTTTGGCATTTCGCAGAGAGATAATTAATCACCAGCTCCTCAATGTTGGCACTGTGTGGCTGCATTTTCTGTTCCACCTTTCTGTTTACAACTTACCAATGAAGATTTCTTCTTTAACCCCACCCCTCCCCGGATCCTATGAGTATAAAATAGATATAGCAGCTTACAGCATCCATTTCACCATCCCCACCTCGAGCCTTTTGACATGATATGGCAAGAGCATGTGGGTCTATTAAGGCCACTTACTGTGGCAGGAAAGAGAAAAATGAACTGAATTGCACTTGATGTATTTGGACCAGAAAACCAGTAGCACAAAATGCTTTGCTTTATCCCATACAGGTGGAAAATCATGTCCTCCTGCTCATGCACTACAAGAATATCGCCTGTGTAATGAGCACTTTTGCAACTCGGTTTACTGGGAGACATCCACATGGAGCTCCTGTTCAGAAAATATCTTGATAACAGCTCTGAATGCCACTATTAACTGGAATGGCAAGGCAACATGTGGAGTGGGTATGCAGATGAGGAAGGTTTTCTGTATGAAGAACAATTCTGGCCAGATCCCAGCCAAAAGGTAGTGTGCAGAAATGCAGGCCACTGTAGATACAATGGCCATAGTTTTTGGTATATATTGCCCTAATGTAAACTGATAAACAATTTCATATGTAATTTCAGCTTCCTGTAGATCTATGAAGGACAATTGCACACCTTTCTTTTTGCCAGTAAAGAGGGCTTGTTTCAGCTTCTGGTGGATTTTGAACAAGATAGGAAATTACATGAGACACAATGGGCAATGATTCCCTTGTCTCATTTCAGAGAAGATAGAAAAACATTGGGTGCATGTAACTGTAAATTCCTCATGTGTCTTCAAGCCATGGCTCCTATATAGGCATATGCCATTAACCCACATTGTTTCAGAATTTTCTCATCCCTTATCCTCCTCTGCAGGTGAGAGATCTGTTTGAATCCTGTCTGATCATTTAGACAAAGAGGGCTATTGAAGGTAATATGCTTGAAGGCATTTCACCTGAAGGCAATTTACCAAAGGCATTTCACCTAACCAGGGAGCATTAAAAACTCATTGTGGTACAATATACACAAATGTGAAGTGATACAAAGCAAAACAAAACAAAAACTATTGAAGCAAAAATCCTAACTATATATATGAGAATGTATATAATTTTGTGTGTGTGTGTATGATGATTAATGATCAGAAAAGAGACTTTGAGGGTATGGTGAATGGGTCAATAATCATGCTAATCCCATGTACATTGAAAAAACAAAAGAAAAAATTAGGAATACACACACACAAATGCCACTATTGTAATACCTTTATATACTTTTTTTGTGCTGATGAATTTGACATGCTATTTCTAGTTCTGGTCACCTCACTTCAAAATAAATATTATAGAGCTGGAGAGAATGTGTTGAAAAGGACAAACCAAATGATCAAGGAATTGGAAAAACTCACATTTTGCTTGTGGGCTTCCCATTGGGTTTTCATTGGCTACCATGGCAGCTATATATGAAACATAAATGAAATTTGTGTTTAGACTTGAGTCTCATCTCCAAGATATCTCATTATGGCTGCATCTGCATTGCAGAAATAGTGAAGTTTGACATTGTTTTAACTGCCATAGCCCAGTGCTAGGGAATCAAGGGAACTGTAGTTTATTGTGGCACCAGAGCTCTCTGACAGAGAAGGCTCAATGTCCCAGAAAAAAATACAAATCCCATGATTCCCTAGCAGTGAGCCAGGGCAGTTAAAGTGGCCTCAAGCTGCATTATTTCTGGCCATCTGTAAAGGCTTTATCTTACACAACTAAAAATCCATAGCATTGAGACATGACAGTTGAAAATGTTGTCAAACTGCATTATTTCTGCACTGCAGATATTGCCTATGTATGTATATATAAATACAGGTATTAATAATAATATAAATAAATCCAACATCCAAAACACTTCTAGTCTCGAGCATTTCAGATAAGAAAGACTCAATCTGTATGAAGACTGAATCATGCTGTCGACTTATATGGAGACTATTCTTTGGGGGAAAATATGGCTATAAACAATACATTCAGCCCTATGCACAACCTAACATGCTTCTCTTTGGTAGCTTGGACAACTGACAAGCATATGTTTCCCCAAATATTTCTTAAAATAAAACGTATTGAGATATTGCTAATTACTTTTTGGACTGTTAATGAGTTTAGAGGATTTCAGACTAGTTTTAATTCTTATTTGATCACTCAAAACAATCTTGCTAAAAATGAACAGACTATCTTGACGCCAGTAAAGTTAATTGAAATGCTTTAGGTTAATGAAATTAATTGAGTGACACAGGGAATGTCTATGATCCATTGATAAGCACAAAGTTCATCAATCCTTGTTTTTGCCATGTTTTGTGTCATACACATTTTAAAACATATTTGTTCTTTGTCCCTAAAGGAAAAGTATAAAGAAGAGAAATGTAGTGCCTAAGTGCCACTCTAAAGTATTCAGATTTATTTAGGGTATCAGAAGAGTATTCGGATCAAACAGAGAGAATATTGAAGGGATGCAGTACTGAGAGAGAAAGTTTTGAGAGAGTCAGCATGGTGGAATTTTTTTCATGTTGGACTATGACTCTGGAGACCAGGGTTCGAATCTCGGCTTGGCCACGTAAAACCACTATGTGACCGAGGGCAAGTCATACTCTCTCAGCTTCAGAGGATGGCAAGGGCAAACTCCCTGTGAAGAAATTTATCAAGAAAACCCCATGATAGGTGTGCCTTAGGATCTTTGTAAGTTGGAAGCAACTTGAAGACACAACAACAGCAGCAGCAGCAACAACAACAAGCAGTTGTGAAACATACTGAAGTTGTAGTACAAAGTGCTTGCATCTATTTAGATTTCTAAAATGTGTAATTTAACCTATTGTTAGTGCAGGGGGCCTGGGAAGGGTTTAATCTTTTTATACAGTTGTCTGTTTTGGACCTATGATGTAATAAGCCAAGTTTTGAAGGAGCCTTTTCTCTCTTGCCTCTTTTATCCTGGCTTCTAAGCACACCAGCAGTGATGTAAGAATTGCTGCTATAAGGAGAAAGAGGGCATAGTATAATAGAATTGGAAGAAGCTGCAAGGGGCATATGGTCCAACACTCTGCCATGCAAAGCATAGACAGCTCATATAGGGAGGATGCAGATGGGTGGCTGTGGACCACCCTGAGAAGCAGAGGATTGGGGCCGGGGCTGCCCCATACCTCGGCCCCAATCCTCCCTTCTGCTGACCCTGAAAGGAATGATAAAATGCCAATCCTTTTGGAGCTGGCAGAGGGGATGCATCAAGAGCTGCCATGCAGCTATTCTGTGCCCCTTCTGGCACAGTGTGTCAGGATGCTGTGCAGGAAGAATGTCTTGATGGCACGCACTGTGTGTACCGGCACACACCATTATAACATCCTGCATGTGGCTGCCCCTCCCCTTCCCTGCCTTCAAGACGGCACAAAGTGCCATCTGTAGAGGCCCATACTTGGTTATCCAGTCACAGTTTCAAAGCCTCCACTAAAGGAAAGTCCATTTTCTACTCAGTTTACCCTATGTTCCCATCCTGCTGTATAGCTGCTTTTGTCACCTGCATCAGAACATAGATAGAACAACTGCAGAGGCACTGAACTGGGAACCTTTTAGAATCTCAACACAGAGATTCAGTGAACTAGCAAGACAATTTTATTCCTTAGTGGACACGTTTATGCTTTACTAAAAATAACCATTTGCCATTACAAACAAATTTAGTATGGTGTTGAAGGCAACAGTTTATCTTGATCACACTCTAAAGGTACCAGATCCTGCCTGATCTTGGAAGCTAAGCAAGGTCAGTTCTGGCTAGTACTTGGATGGGAGACCACCAACAGATACCAGTTTCATAGGCTGTATTTCAGAGGAAGGAACTAACAAAATCACCCCTTGCAAAAGAAAACCATGTGGAATTTATGGAGTTGTCATAAGATGGCAGATGATTTCCACTCACACACATGATTTAGCCAACACACATACACACACACACACAATTTGTAAAAATCCATAGGGAATGCTTGTGTGATTTGAACTTTTAAAAATAAGATCTGTCCCCACCTGCTTCCCTTAAAAAAAGACATGGGATTAAATTTACCTAGCATAACAGGCCCTTTTGACAGGGCTCTGTCCTTTTATAGAAATCTTGCAGAGAAAGTAGCTCCAAATGAGCCATGAGACTCCAAAGGAATCTTAAATTTTCTCAGTGAGAAGTCTCCTCTTTGGTTTATAATGGTAAAGGATGGGAATACTTTAAAGCAAAGGTAAGCAAAATTCCAAGGAATTTGTTTTGCCAGCTCAGAGAATGAGAGGAACATGCCGGGTCTTATTCCAGTAGAAGGCTATATATTTAAGCTGACTCACAGCATCTAGGAGCTGATTCTGCATCTGTATAATAGGAATCTGAGTTATTGTGAGGAGGAAAACAAGAGCACCTTGCAATGTGCTAATGACTAGCAAACCATTGCAGGTTCAAAGTGGGTGGTGCAGGCCCTTATGTGCTCATAATTAGTGTCCTTGGTGGGCAAGATTCAAGAGGAAAAAGGATGAGAATTGACTAGAAGTAAGGGTGTTTCAAATACATGATCAACTACCAGATGTTGTTGCATTCCGATACTTTTAAAGAGTTGATATTCGTACATCCTGAATAGTCTCCTCCTCAGAATCTTTATCATTGCTTCCATAACTGCTAAAGGAATTCTATAACTTTCTAGACATGCATAGATTTTTGCCTTGTGCATTTTTAGAGCATGTATCTTCTTGCTTGGCTTACTGTCCGTCTCCACAGTAGCCCCAAAAGAACAAATTGTAAATCTTTATTTACTCTGTTCTTGCAGCCAAGAATGAAGAATTTGAAAAGTTTTCTCCTTGCTGGACAGAGGTCATGAGAGTGTTTATGCATACATGCAAATACACATATGTTGGGACTTTTTTTTTTTTTTTTTACAAAATAATCATTTTCAGGAAAAATCATTAGTTTTGTACAAAAAAACACTAATACACAACATTCAAATTTCTGCTCAAAAGCATGCAAAAATAATGTTTTGTATTCCAATTAAGTTTTCATGAAAAAGGTTGTGATATGTCACCCTCCAAAAAACACACAGGTAGCTTTTTCTTGTTGAATACAAGATAATTGATTAGTATTCTTCATAACTCTATATACAGTAACATGCTTGCACAAAGATAGGAGGTTTGATGGGCATTTTGTAGCAGAAAATGCAAGATGATAATAATAATAATAATAATAATAATAATAATAACAACAACAACAACAACAACAACAACAACAACAACAATAATAATAATAATAATAATAATAATAATATTTTATTTATAGCCTGCCCCGCTGCATGGCAATCGGGCGGGTTACAGCATTTTAAAACAAACAGAGTTAAAAACATTCCCTCAATCCACCACCCAACCCTTCCTCCCCTTTAAAACCAAATTAAACATAGAAAGAATTAAAATGCAACAATATAATAAAAACAATAAGCCAACAATACTAAAAATCATCGAAAAATAGGGACAGAATAAAAACTCATTGAAACTCATCCCACTGAGGCAGGCGTTATTCCAGGAAGGTCTGCCGGAAGAGATCCGTCTTTACTGCTTTTTTAAAAGAAGCAAGCGTAGTAATAAGATGGATCTCGTCCGGCAGGTCATTTCAAAGTCTAGGGGCAGTGGCAGAAAAGGCCCTCTGGGAGGTCTGCGAAAGCTTAGTCTTTATCGGTTGCAGCAGATTCCTCCCAGAGGACCGAAGGGTGCGGGGGATCATACGGGAAGAGGCGGTCCCTAAGATAAGATGGACCCAAGCCATGTAGGGCTTTAAAGGTCAAAACCAACACCTTGTACCATG
The DNA here is from genome assembly GCA_020142125.1 of Phrynosoma platyrhinos. Classification (NCBI taxonomy): domain Eukaryota; kingdom Metazoa; phylum Chordata; class Lepidosauria; order Squamata; family Phrynosomatidae; genus Phrynosoma; species Phrynosoma platyrhinos. Next base: position 150,752,522 of record CM034701.1, read on the forward strand.
CCCAGAAAGTAATTGGCAGCCAGTGCAGGGATTTAAGCACAGATGTTATGTGGTCCCTCCTAGATGTTCCGGTAATTAACCTGGCTGCCATATTTTGCACCAATTGAAGTTTCCGGGTTAGGCACAAGGGTAGCCCCATGTAGAGTGCATTGCAGTAGTCCAGACGTGAGGTTACCAGGTTATGTACCACAGTTTTCAAGTCCCTCATATCCAGATAAGGGCACAGTTGGCGTATCAGCCGAAGCTGATAGCAGGCACTCCTGACCTCCGCATTCAGCTGATTAGTCATGTGAAGCGACGAGTCAAGGAGTACCCCCAGACTGAGAACACAGTCCTTGTAGGAGAGTGTGACTCCATCCAGGACTGGAGACTGTATTCCCAAATCTGGTTTTGGGCCTGTGACTGTGAGTACCTCCGTTTTGTCTGGATTCAATTTCAATCTGTTTTTCCTCATCCAATCCATTACCCCTCTGAGACAGTCATTAAGAGGAGAGACACCATCTGAAGTCTGAGATGATGATCTGGTCATGGAGAAATATATCTGGGTGTCATCAGCGTACTGAAGACACCGCACTCCATGCCTCTGAATGATCTCACCCAGTGGCTTCATGTAAATGTTAAATAACATCGGGGACAGGATGGCCCCCTGGGGGACACCACAATTAAGCTCTGTTTTGGAAGAACAACTATCCCCAAGCCTCACTCTCTGGGATCTGCCCGAGAGGAAGGAACGGAACCACTGCAAAGCAATTCCTAACTCTCTCAGACGATCCAAGAGGATGGCATGATCTATTGTATCGAAGGCTGCTGAGAGATCCAAGAGTACCAACAGGGTCACACTACCCCTGTCGATGCCCAAGCGGAGGTCATCGGTCAGAGCGACCATGGCAGTCTCAACTCCATGTTCTGTCCTGAAGCCGGTTTGAAATGGATCAAGATAATCAGTTTCATCCAAGACTGCTTGGAGTTGGGAAGCAACTGCCCTCTCAATCACCTTGCTTAAGAAAGGTAGCAAGGAGACTGGTCTGTAGTTGTTTCTATCCAGGGGATCCAGGGAAGGTTTTTTCAGGAGTGGCTTAACTGCCACCTCCTTTAAACAGGATGGTATAATACCTTCCCTGAAAGATGCGTTGATTGAGTCCCGAAGGAACACTTTCAATGCGTCCCCTCCCTGGGCGACCAGCCACGATGAACAAGGATTGAGGGGGCAAGTCATCTTCCTAACCCTTCCAAGCAACTTGTCCACGTCATTGGTACTCACAGATTGTAATTGATCCAGTAAAATACCATCAACAGAGTTACTGGATGCCTCATCTATGGATTCTGCCAAAACACTGGTGTCCAGGTCGGCTCTTATCCGAGAGATTTTATCTGCAAAGTAGATATTAAATGCCTCACAGCAGGCTGTCATTGGGTTAAGTAGGAGGCTTGGCACAGGGGGAACCTTCATCAACTCCCCTACCACCCTAAACAGCTCTGCTGGGCAGGACTCTGCAGATGCAATACGTGCAGAACAGAAGGTTTTCTGCGCTGCACGTAAAGCCTCCCTATAGGAGTCAAGATGCTTCCTAAGACGAGTTCTGTCAGATAGGAGACGAGTCCTTCACCATTTGCACTCTAGTCATTGTCCGGCCCGCTTCATCCTCCTGAGCTCCTCTGTATACCATGGCTTATGGTTTGAAGCGGGCCAGAAAGAACGCTTGGGAGCGATTGTGTCAATAGCCCTGGTGAGATCAGTGTTCCAGATATCCACCAAGGCTTCGACAGAATCACTGGCATTACCAACCATTAAATCCTCT
>CM034701.1:150788599-150816795 GCA_020142125.1 Phrynosoma platyrhinos
AATAGCCGAGGCTGTGGCTGGAAATTTTCTAGTTACAAAATGCTTCTATAAATATTGTCTCTATATACACATATGTCTCTACAGCCATTCATATGTAGAGACATATTCGTATGTAGAGACAATATTTTTTAGAAGAAGCATTTCATAACTCGAAAATATCATACCTAGAGCCTTTCGTAAGTAGAGCTACCACTAGTATGTTTGGGAGCAAAGTGCTAGCCAGTGGGTTTCCTGAAATAATTCTACTTTGTCTTCTTATTTCTTTATTTGTTTTGAACATATGAATCTGTTTTCTGCTATCAAATTATTTGGCCCAGCTAGTCCAGAATTTTGTACTGCAGTAGCTCTCTGGCATTACAGGAAATTTTTCCCCTAGTTCTTTAACAAGCAGTGTCGTGGTTAAATCTACTGCAACTCTGAGGTATAGTACAAGATCAATCAAAATCAATTGAAGTTACATAAGTGGTGACTAATATCTTTCACTGATTTCAAAGTATCTGTTATAATTAACTTTGGGTTTAGCTTACTGTAAACCCCTAAAGGCAACAGATCCCACTGAATCTTGGAAGCTAAGTAGGTTCAATCCTGATCAGCATTTAGATGGGAGATTGTCAAGGAATACAAGGAACTTTAGGCTATATTTCAGAGGAAATAATTGGAAAAACCATAAATCTGAGTATTCCTTACCTAAGAAAACCCTGTGAAATTTGTAGTATTTCCAAAAGTTAACAGCAACTTGAAGGGACATACATTTGTAAAAAAGAAATTTGCTAGTCTTTCCCCATCCTTTTAGAATTTAAAGAAAATTAGATTTGCATTATTAAGCCTAACTGACTGGGAGCCAGAACTCTGGACTGAGGTCAGAGACATATTGTCAAGGAGGAATAGACACTCTCTATAGACAAAAAGAAGGAGAAACCTCAATGGAGGATGGGTAAAATTCTTCAAGGAGTTTTTACCACTACTGGGAGGTGTACACTGAATGATTAATAGTTGGTAACCGAAAAAAGGTAAACACATTCCACATTATGGTGTCCTTTACATGTCAAATTGAAGCAGAAATAGGATTATGACCTCCCTCAAAGACTCATTATAATGAGAAGTAAAATATACCAGTTTGCTGTTTGAATAACTGAAAATCATTCCCTCTTCAAAAGAAATCATAAAACTTAAGGGAGGATCAACACAGGACCCTGTGTAATTATTCTGTGAAGAAATATGAAGAGATTTGGAAAGAATATAGTAAAGAATGATGAAAGCAGAACATCTATTCCTATTGTTTACCAAAGGAGCATTTAATCTGTTCTTTCACCTCTTCCTTAGGTTCTGAGGTTCTAATTTAATAAATGTAAGTAATAGCATATCCTATCTTAGTATTATAAAGTCACTTTACAGAGCATATCCTACATAAGACTAAGCAGAAGGAATTACACTCAGATAAATGGATTAAAACCTCAATTACTTAGGAAACAAGAAGGTGACTTCTCACATGATTGCACCACCACAATATTTGATAAGCATGTTGTGGGGTGCAATTTGAGTTTGCAAGGGGGTTAACTTTTTTAAAGGGAAACAAAAATATGCAAGTATGAATGTTAAACTTGTTAGAGTTCAGCTTTCATCAGCAAAACCAACAAAAGTGTGGGTCAGACTATTTATTCTAAATCTGCCTTTCAAAAGAATAAAGACTTACTCAGAAAAAACAGCAACAAACAAGCAGTTTGTAGTTTAAAAAACAAACAATAATGGCTTTAATAAATATTTATATGAAGTAACTAAAACCTAATCCAAATGGAGATGGTTTTGGTAAAGAGAGATAAATCTCACCATCTTTAGCAGGAAGATAGCAGGAAGATGGGAACAATCTACGGCTTACTGACTGTTGACTGCAGTTACCACCAGTTTAGAATCTTGGGGGAAAGCTGTTAAACTACCTCCAAGAGTGACAGGAGTCACATGATAAATAGAATGAGAAAGAGGGAGGGAGTCCCTAGCTATATAATGAGAGAAAGGGGAATGTAAACATAAATTTTACAACAATCCCCTTCTCATTCTCTTGGACTGACATTGAGGATCTTGAGTCCTTTAAGTAGCCTCTGGAACTGATCTTTGGGTAGAGGTTTAGTGAGGATGCCTGCAATCATTACTTCAGTGTTGCAGTACTCTAGCTGGACAAGTCCACTTTTGCACATCTCTTGCACTTTGTGAAATGTGATGTCAATATTTTTCTTAAGTAGCTTTTTATTTTCAGAAATTCTGATGTAGCGCTGATTATCCTGCATCAAAATTGTTGGTTTGGGTTCTGTTATCTCAAAGGGCCTTTGCAGACTGCTAGGAATAGTGCAAATTGAGTCCACTTTAACTGCCCTGGCTCAGTGCTAGGGAATCATGGGAATTGTATTTTTTTTCTGAGACATTGAGCCTTCTCTGTCAGAGAGCTCTGGTGCCACAATAAACTACAGTTACCATAATTCCCTAGCACTGAGTCAGGGCAGTTAAAGTGGACTCAATTTGCACTATTTCTGGAAGTCTGCAAAGGCCCAAAATCCAGCAAAAAGTTGTGTGGCCATTTGATTTCATCACAAAGGGGGGAAGCAGCCGGCGGCACAGGGCCACCCAAGGAAGCTGCGGATCGGGGCCGAGGCATCCCCACTCCTCGGTCCCACAGTGCAGCTTCATCGCCCCTGGAAGGAGCGCTAAAATAGCGCTCCTTCCACAAATCACCGAAGGTGCACCGCAAAAGGCTGCCGGAGCACCTTCGGCGGCTTCTCTGCTGCAGCGTGTGTGGATGCTGCAGTGGAAAGGCATCCTCAGAGCGCTGACCGTGTGGAGGGCTGGCTGCTCTGAGGACGTTTTGGGGAAGAGGTTGGGGTGCCCAGCATGTGGCTGCCCCTCCCCTTCCTTGCTCTGAAGATGGCACTTTGCGCCATCTGCTTAGCTCCAAAATGCTTTTGTTGAAGCACATTCAGCACCAGCAGAAGAATCTGTGATTGTAGATTGCTTCTTACTTGACCAACTTACAGCTTCTCTATCCTAGAAGATCAGATTTCCATTGGTTGATTTTCTGTCACCCAGATTTGGCAGCCCAATCTGCATCTGCATAAGCGATGAGCTGTGATTGGTGGCAGGCTGGCAGCATCAGTTTGTGATCTGCTCTTCCTTTTAAATATCTGGCACCCTCTTCACTGCAATGAAATCTAGTTGATATCAGATATCTTTCTCATGGAGAGCAGTTGTTGCAGGTGCACAACCAAGATGGGTTTTACTCCCTTGGCATTTGGAAGGAGATTTTACCCTTCAGGAAAGATCTTGCATTGTTGGTTTCCAAGCTAACATAGGAATTTTACATTTTGTTTTAAATTATGCTGTACGCCACCCTGATTGCTGAGCAGAGGGGCAGCTTAGAAATAAAACTTATTTATTTATTTATTCATTTATCTTTCTGTAGGAGAGTTGAACATTTTGCAAAAGATGCCAACAGCATTTGTCATGTCATGTCTAGTGAACTTGGCTATGTATAGTAGTTTTCCAACTGCAGTTCTATACTCGTCTCCATTTTTTTAAAGGTTCAGATTTCTTAATGTCCTTTAAGATTCCTACTTCCATTGGAGTTGACATAGCATTTGCATCTTTCAGACCAAGATGGTCCAGAAGATCCAGTATCTTCCGTTTTTGATACAGGAAGAAATTTCTATCACTGCGTCTTTGTATTTGCACTCCAAGATAGGGTGAGATGTCTCCCAAATTCTTGATATCAATCTCTTCCTTGAGATTTTGAATTATCTCTTAACTATCTGCTTTGTCCTCACTGCATAGATTAGATCATCAACATAACTTTTGATGTAAGTCCATTTGTTATTTCTGAATCTCTTGTATACACATTTGTCAACAGTGCCTGAAGTGAACCCTTCTTTAATAAGAAGCTGGTTCAATTTCTCACTCCATGCTCTGGTGACCTGTTTTAAACCATAAATGCTTTTTTTGTAATTTGCATAAAAGATGTTTCTTACCAAATATTTGGAATCCTGGAGGTTATTCCATATAGAATTATTCAGTGAGATCACCATACAGAAAAGCTGTGCAAACCTCCAGATGTTGAACATTCATTTTCTTGTAAGCTGCAACAGCTAGGAGAGTTCTGATTGTTGTGTGAGTGACTGCTCCAGCAAAAGTTTTGTTGTAGTCCTCACCATACTTTTGAGTATAGTCTGTAGCAATCAGTCTTGCTTTATATCTTTTAATCTCCCTTTCTGAATCTAGCTTTGTGGTAAAGACCCATCTAGAGCCACTTGCCCTTTTTCTTTCTGCAATTCTGACAAAGTCCATGTCTTGTTTTTATATAAAGATTGCATTTCCTCACTAGCAGCTTGTACCCACTTCTCAGAATCTGGCTTTGGAATTCCCTTTATCATTTTCCAATCAGAGGGTTTGGGAATTAATTTCTCTGTGACTTAATAAGAGAATCTTTCAGGTGGCACACCCTTATTGGAGCATTCTGACCTTCTCACCTGGATTTGGATACCTGGCTCAGCTTCATGCATGCCTCCTTGTTAGGCTGATCCATTGCAGGTGTAGCCCCTTCTGGATGCAAGACCTTGGGAGGACAAGAGAACTCCACATACTCTGTTTCTGGTGGGAGACTTCTTCCCTTGAAAATAAGTCTGCATAGACATCTTGGTTTGTATTAGATTTAGGCTGTGGTCTTCCATCAATATAAACAGCACTTTTTAATTTTATTGTACATCCATCTGGATTTAGATTTCTGTAACCATTTCTAGCATAACCAAGAAAAATTCCCTCTTCACTTCTGCAGTCAAGTTTACTTGTTTTCTGCTTGGGAATATAGGTAATTGCTTTGCTTCAAAAAATGTTCAGATGGTTTAATTTTGGCTTAACTCCATTCCATAACTAGAATGGGGCTGTATCTTTAGATTTGGTTGGTAATAAATTACATGGGTAAGTTGCAGTCATGATGTCTTCAGACCAATAGCTTCCAAAAGCATAGTGACTGCCATCTCCTTGAGAGTTCTGTTCATTTTCTCTGCCACGCCATTTTGTTCTGCAAAATAAGCCTGTGTAGTCTGATGCTCAATGCCATGATCTTTTTTTTAAAAGAAATCATCAAATTCAGCATTGACAAATTCAGTGCCATTGTTTGTGCACAGGCTCTTTGGTTAGTAGCCAAATTTGTTAGAGACTTGATTAAAGTACTATTTGAATTTTTGAAAAGCTTGACTCCTCTTTGAGCAGATAAGTGTATGTGTATCTGCTGAAATCAAGAATTACCTCCTGCTGACTTTTGATTCATTGGTCCAGAAACATCAGCATGTAAAAGATCCAGTGCCTTGTTGGATTGTCTCTCTGTAACTGAAGGCTGTAAAGCTCTTGTAGCTTTGGCTTTCCAGAGTTCTACACATTTTTCATTGTTTGAGCATGTTTTGAGTTTAAAGTCTCTTGTAAGCTCTTGAGTTGCCAGTTTCTTAATATTTTCTATACTTCTATTAAAAAATCTTCAATGCCATAAAGTTGAACAGTCTCTGTGATTACATCTAGTCACACTGTGCACAGATGAATGCAAAATCAGCATCTGATAACATCCATGAAATCCTAAATCTGCTCTAAAAGTTAATTTTTTATCATGAAAACCAAAACAGGTTTCCTTTCTGAAACTGAAACAGTTTGCCTCTTGATGTTGTGGTTTGCAAACTGTAAAAGAAAATTCAGTACATAGAAAGCATCTGGGATTTTTAAAGTTCCTATTCTGTCAGGACCAGGTTTTCTTTGCAAAATAACAATCCCTTTTTCTTGTGCAAAAACTTCTTGACCAGGGCAGAACTAGGGTCAGGCTCAGGTTCAAATTGAGGCTCCAGTTCAACCTCCGAGTCCTCCCCTGAGTCCTCAGCCAGGTTGGGCATGAGTCCCCTTCTGGGACTAGACTGAGACCACATCTGGGCTCATAACCCAAAAATGTGGGGTGCAATTTTAGTTTTCCAGGGTGTTAACTCTTTTAAATGTAAACTAAGATATGCAGGTATGAAAGTTAAACATTAAAGTTCAGCTTTCATCAGCAGAGCAGCAAAAAACATGGGCCAGACTATATTTTAATATGCTTTCCTAAAAAAATAAAAAATAAAGACTAACTTAAAAAATGACAAACATGTAGTTTGTGGTTTAAAAACAAACAATAATGGCTTTAATAAATATTTACAAAAATAACTAAAACCTAATCTAACTGGAGATGGTTTGGGTAAGGAGAGAAATCATTACCATCTTTTATATAGCAGGGAGAGACTGCTAACCTCACTCAGAGGAGGACTGTTACTGACTGTTCAGACCAGGGGTAGGCAACCTTTCCCCTTTAAGGGCCGAGGGACTTCAGCTCCCAGAATCCCAGGAGCTATTGGCCAACATGGGACTATTGGCCAACATGGCTGAGGCTTCTGGGAGCTGAAGTCCTTTGGCCCTTAAAGGGAAAAGGTTGCCTACCCCTGGTTTAGAATCCTCAGAGAAAGACAGTCTTAAAAAGAAGAGGCAAGGAAGGCCCTATCTATGTCATGAGGGGAAAGAAAATGCATAGGTTTCTTCTAACAAATATGTATTTTAGAATTTACAAAAGCTTCCATTCATCTGGGGCTAAGAATATTTAATGATAAAAAGGGCAAACATTGTTCAACAGTTGTTCCTTCTAGCCATACTCTTGTTTATTAACCATCTCCCTCTCATAACTTCATGATTTTTGAAATTTCAAGACCAAAAGGCCCTCAAATGCACACACACACACACACACTAAAGTTAAAACACTATATTAAAACACTAAACTAAAATAGTGACCACAAACTGACCAATACACTAAACACTGACTAAACACAAAAGGGCTCTGACCCTCCAATCCAAACTGTAATAAAATGTGGGTGGAGAGAAATATTAAGTAAATTATTGTATCATTACAGATCCAACGAAATAAACTTATTAGAGTTGGTAGTAACCACAATCACAGATTAGTACATTGTTATATTTCTTATTGCTCGGAAAGTCCATAAATAGTTTCCTGTCTTTCATAAAGTCTTCAATTAGTTTATCCTTTAAGGCCCTCATTAATTAGGCAATTTGAGCTAAGTCAGCAACTTTAACAATTCATTCTTTTGTCATTGGTTCTTTTGTCTGTTTCCCAGTTTGAGCACTGTCCTTGCCTCTGCTATCAGAAAAGTAATCCATATTTACAATTAAAGTCTTTATCCATAAAAGCCATCCAAAACATTTCTGATGTCATTGCAAAATCTAGATAGATAAATAGATAGATATTAAAATTAACATGTAAATTTTAGACCAGTAACTTTTCACTTTCTTACAAGGATAGGTTTTATAGATAAAGGCATGAAAAAAAACAAGCTATCCTAATCTTGACAACCCCACCATTGATTTGAGGCATCCTTAGACATTTTTGACAACTTATTTGGAGTTTTCTTTTAAATTACTGTACAAGGTAAATTTTATGTCAATAATTTTCACTGTACAAGGTAAATTTTATGATTAAATCTATCTTTAAGCAAACCAATTACGATCTTTGCCTTCCTTGAGAAGTATTTCTCTTGGTTTAAGGTCCCTACTGTCTTGTTACCAGCTGCAAAAGATCACTATAAAATAACAATTTCTAAATTTTAACAACCTTTTTTTCCTGGAAAAAGCTTCTTCCAGTGAGATAGCTAACATTATCTTAGCAAAAAATACTGGTTGTCATTGTACCAAACTGACAGAAGAGCCTTTTTAATACAGTAGGTCCTTGGTATCTGCTGGGATTTGGTTCCAGGACCCCTCGTGGATACCAAATTTCATGGATGTTTAAGTCCCACTATATACAATGGTGTAGTAAAATGGTGTCCCTTATATAAAATGTCAAAATCAAGATTTGTTTTGGGGGTTTTAAAGAAAAAATGATTTTAAGGTGTGGATGGTTGAATCCTTGGCTGCAGAATCAGTGAAAACTGAGGATCGATTGTACAATGATTTTTACATTTGGCATGAGTCTTAACTTGATATTAAGAATCCTTTATTTAGCATTATACAGTCATCCCTCAACATTTGCAGCTTTGACACTTGCAATTTTGATCATTCTCAAGGTCAAGGCCACCACTTGCACACACACTCCTCCTCCTCCTTCTCACTCCTGGGCTTTTCCTTTGGAGGAAAAAAAGCCCAGGAGGGAGGAAACAGCCAGAAAAGTTGTGTGCACCAACCCTCTCCCTTTCCAGGACTGAGAGCTGCCTTTCTTCTGTTCTGTTTGAGGGCTGATCCGCCATCCCTTTCCAGGATGGAGAGCTGCCTGGGGAAAGGCAGCTATAAGCCTGGGAAATGAGTGGGGAGCCATGTAAAGGGATGGGAGGGCAGGGGAAGGAGTGGACATGATCCTGCTCCTCTTTCCCCACCCACCCATCCCTTTAACTAGCTTCCTGAGAGGGGGAAGTTATTTGTGATTTTTCCACATTCATGGAGGTCTTATGCCCCAAACCCTCATGAATGTGGAGGGACAACTGTACAGTGTTTTAAATTTGATCTGGGTTTTCTTGCTTGCCAGACAAATCTGTAAAAATTTTTCTGACATTGTACAAAGGATATTCCATTTCTTATGATGGGAATCATTTGAAAGTAGAATAAATGTCTTGGCAAAAAATTTGCTTTTATTATTATGATTCACCCCATAAGAGATCATTTTAATTCCTCCCTCCCCCCCCCATTTTTCTAAATTTCACTTAATTCCTTTCCAGACATTTTTTCAAAATTATTCAGAAATAATAAATTGTTGTTCTCTGTAATTGTAACACCCAAATATTTGATTCACTATATTTCTACTTTAAAATTGGAAAGAGCAATCAATTCATTTTCCTCTTCTAAGGTCATGTTTTTAGTCAACAGTTTTGTTACATCATAGAATCATAGAGTTGGAAGAGACCACAAGGCCCATCCAGTCCAACCCCATTCTGCCATACAGGGGCTCAAAATCAAAGCATCCCTGACAGATGGCCATCCAGCCTCTGTTTAAAGACCTCCAAAGAAGGAAACTCCACTACTTTCCGAGGAAGTGTGTTCCACTGTCAAACAGCTTTCACTGTCAAGAAGTTTCTCCTAATGTTAAGAATCTCTTTTTCTGTAGCTTGCTTCCGTTGTTCCAAGTCCTATTCTCTGGAGCAGAAGAAAACAATCTAGCTCCCTCCTCAATATGACATTCCTTCAAATATTTAAATAGGGCTATCATAATTCGCTTTAAATCCAGAACATGCCCCAGATACCTTAATTTCTTCCAACAAAGCCTTCCTTGAATCCATTCCTTGTATTATTATCACAAAATCGACTTTCATATTCTTGAGACACATTTTCCACCTTAATTATCTATCTAATTTTAATCTACCCTCAGTAATTGTATAGCAAATATGGTTCATAAATTTGCTGAGTGTTTCTTGGAAAACATTTTGCTTGCAGACTCCATTATCTTTTATTGCACCCCATAAAAGGTTTTTTTTGGGGGGGGGGGATGTTTTGATGACACTGTATTTTCTCACCTATTTTCTCCCCCTCTCAAACCATCAGCTGACATCTAACAGGTGTACTTCCTGTCTACAAATTAAGTTGTGATATTTTGAAAAAGAAGTCATGGCTTGACCTTCATTAGCTCATCATCATGTGTTTCAACTGTTAGATTTCTCAGTGAAAGTTTAATAAAATTTCTCTTTTGTTCTCTCCCTGAGCACCTCTGACAGATCAACTTTCACTTTATCCTGGCTTTGCTTTTTCTCCATGGGATTGGTAGACCAAACTATGCCTCTGATCATGCCTCCTTCTCTTCTTTTTTGATTCTGCTGACTTCACTCAGATTTTATAGGCAGCAGATCCTTCATGTTTCCTTGGAAAGTATAAACAAGTCTCTTTTAATGGCAGAGAACTTTGTATTTATGTGTGCTTTTACATGGCTAGGCTGAAACTGAAATTGATTTACACACTTTCAAGAATTGTTTTTACTGCTTTAAATATCTTTTGCTTCTTTCGAAACTTAATAAAGATTTTGATTTCTGTAGCAGAAAAGCAGAAAACAAGTCAGGTGCTCCACTGTTTAGAGTGCAGGCATGCTGAAGAATAATATCAGTCCTGTGCTTGAAGGAATCCTGAAGGACTGTCCAGTTCAACTCTGGTTGAACAATAAAGAGAACCTTAGAAAGAGACAATAAATCTTCAAGTTGCCCATCAGTTATCATCAGGACAGCATACTGAACAGACACCCAGGCACTTAGGTAGTCATGGCCCTTTCCACTATGGTCAGATATGTATATTCCTATTTGAAGATCAGTAATATGATATAATATAAAATTTCTAAATTTGCATCTCTTCAGTCTAACCTACACAAAATAATTGGAGACTAGACAACCTAGATGGTAAAAGGGAGTAGAATTATTATAAAGAAGAAGATATTTCAAAACTGTAATAGGCTAGAGTGCCAATTCCCCCCCCCCCCCCCCGCAAACCTTGGCTGCATGTCCTTCCTTTTAAAACAAAACAAAAACCCTGGAAATGGCCAGAGTACACCAATAGTTTTTCGAAAACAGTCATCCCCCCCCCTCCCATTAAACAATGTACGTGTTTATAGGGAGTGGTATACTTAAAATATGGATTGTTGTTCCTGATAGATATTGAAATAATTGTTGTTGTTGTTTGCCTTCAAGACATTTCTGACCTATGACAACTGTAAGGTGACCCTATCACAGGGTTTTTGGGATTCTGAAAGTGTGTGACTTGTCCAAGATCACCCAGAGAGTGTTGAGGTTTGCACAAAAAGTAAAGCAATCTTGCACAAAACCCTATATGGCTATTTTTGTGTGAGCATTATTGCTGGATTCTGATACAATAATGCAACCATCATGCACAGCACGCACACACACACACACACACACACAATTTGGAAACAGTTTGTGCATGTGTATGTGTATGAGTGTGTTTGACAAGAGCACGCACAAACACAATTCACATGCAACACCCCCTGCATGTTATTTTAGTGCAGGATCATTTCCCCAAAAGAATTTCGAAGGTAGAAATATTGGACAAAAACTGTACAGAAATATTTATTTTCTCTGGAGTAGGGAAAAAAACTGCATAAATTATTCAGCCTCACTTCTCAGGACAAAATAGTCAAATATCCTTAAATGTCTGAAGGGATACCTTGTGGAAGATGGAGTGAAGGCCTTTGCAGACTGCCAGAAATAGTGCACATTAAATTGAGGGAATCATGGGAACTGTAATTTATTGTGGCACCAGAGCTCTCTGACAAAGAAGGCTCAATGTCTCAGAAAAAAATACAATTCCCATGACTCCCTAACACTGAGCCAGGGCAGTGCCTCAATTTAATGTGCACTATTTCTGGCAGTCTGCAAAGGCCCTCCGTTTGTTTTCTGCTGGCCCAGAGACTATAACATAAGCCAAAGAGATTTGTTCTAAGCATTAGGAAGAGCTGTTTGAAAGTGGAATAGATTTCCTTGGAGGGCAGTGGATTGACCTTTGAAAGTCTCTTAAAAGACGTTGGATGCCCATTTCTCAGGAATGGTTCAGTTGTGTTTTCCTGCATGACAGAGTACTGGACAAGATGGCAGTTGTAGTCCCTTCCAACTGTATGATCCTATGAGTATTTGAATATTTACATCTTTAACTCCTGATGGAGAGCCAGTTTATTTTGAGACTAGAAAAAGAGCTGTTCAGGAGAGTCTGGTGGGAGGGGTGTTAAGGGCTATGGGGAACTTCATTTTGCCCACTCTTGAAGTTTTAGAACAATGGAAAGTAATATTGTATTCTCCAAATGTTTTGAACAATGACTCCCATAATCCCTTACCAGTTGCCATAATGGCTGAGGCTGAGTTAAGTTGAACAAAATAGGAGGTGCATGCCTTCATGAGAGTGCACTAGGCGACCAACCCTGGTTTTGAAAATGAGGGGTGGACATCAGATAAACTTGATGTTATCACAACGAAACCAATCAATAAAGCAACCACAATACACCATTAGGACAGAATGGCAACAGTGAAGTGCAGAATTCATATCTACACTGAATAGTGAAAAGGTGGTGATGTGAGGGAAGCCTACAACTATAAATAAATGGACTCTCTTCAGAAATAAATGGATGCTTTTTCATTTATATTTCTTGTTCTTATCCAAAGCTAAAAACCTTGAAAATGCCATAACACAAATATTTATATTTTTATTTGTGAAGTAGTAAAGCTTGGGATTTGGGATTTGTAAAGCTTGTTCAGAATGCTTATGGAATCAACTGAGACCATTTATATATGTGTGTGCTTCTGTTGAACCATCTGCTATTTATTGTATCTCTGACACTTAAAAATATTCAACTTCACTGCTCTCTTAGAAACAGGAATATGCTTGAAGAATTCTAATGACTGTTCAAAGCTTTGAATTGTTTTCTCATTAAATTTTATTTCCTAAGTAATGAAAGAGATAATATCAGTTGTTTATATTTACTAGATTTTCAGTGAAATAAGGGGTGTCAGAATAATTGGCCCTGTTTCTTTTGCATGTACTGTAGTTACATATCTTCTTTTGATCGGTCTGCAATAGAAAGAATTGGCAAGGACAGTAGGCCCTATATCTTGTTTTATTAGCTACTCTGCAATTACAGTTGGCCATCCATATCCATAGAGTCAACCACCCATGGCTTGAAAATATTTTTTTAAAATATAAATTCCAAACATCAAACCTTGATTTTGTCATTTTATATAAGGCACACCAATTTACCATACCAGCATTATATTTAATGGGACTTGCATATCCACTGATCTTGGTATCCACAGGAGGTCCTGGAACCAAACCCCAGGGGATACCAAGGGTCTGTTGTATATACACAGTATCCTGAAAACAGAAACTGCTTCATTATAATGGCCTGCATATTTTATGACTTTGTTGTTGTTACGTGCTTTCAAGTCATTTCCAACTTATGGTGACCACACAAGGTTTTCTTGGCAAGATTTGTTCAGAAGAGGTTTGCCATTGTTTCCCCTAAAGCTGGGATCATGTGACTTGCCCAAGGTCACCTAATAGATTTCCATGATGAAGCTGAGAATTGAACCCTGGTCTCCAGAGTCATAGTCCAACACTCAAACCACTCCACCATGAGCCACAACACCAGGATCGCTCTTTTTTGACTACATCTGGGTTAAATGCAGTATTGTCCTGGTGCTGTAGCACCAACATGACAGGCTTTTCTTCCCCTCCACTGAATTCCATAATGCCACTCAAAAATTACCTCTGTAGGATTTCTGAGGCAGTTGTGGGGGGCATGTGGGAAGATGTAATTGGAAAAAAAGGAGTCCTGGTGGCATAGTAGTTAAATGCCAGTACTGCAGCCATTCACAGCAACAAGGTTGTGAGTTTGATCCCAGGCAGGGTGCCAGGCAGGGACCACTCAGCCTTGCATCCTTCTGTAGGTCACTAAAATGAGTACCCAGCTTGTTAGGGGCAATTAGCTTACACATTGTAAACCACTTAGGAAGTCCTTAAGTGCACAGATAAGCATTATAGAAATGTACTTGCTATTGTTTGCTATTGCTAAGAAAAGATGCCTTCCTCCCAATTCTACTGGCAGAAGCAGTTCCATAATTAAATATCTTCTATGGGATTGTGACCTTTTGTTTCCACACTAGCTGTTTTGTCTGGAATTATTTTTTCATGAATATTTACTGGATTCCTATATTACTGTTTACCCAATGTAACTTTATATATACTTAGCTAAGCAGCAGAGGTGCTAAGCCATCCTGTTAGTGAATTGGAAAGATGTGTATTGGGAACCCCAGCAAGATATTCATCAGTTCACAGTGCACATCACTGTGCAATGTGCACTGTTTTGGAATGTGCATTGACATTTCACAAACTCTGCTGCATAGTAATGTAACAACACCCCTCTCCTAGATGTGGACGTTATGAAACTGGCCAATTCTAATTCCCTCAGACATGAGTCCCCAACAGGATTCTGGTCATTAACTTAAGTAGCAAATGAAAAAAGAAAGGCTAAAAAAATATTCGTGTACCTAAAAGTTTCACCTTTTCAAGTTAACTTTCAAGGACCATTTGAGGATTTGCATCTCTTTCACTCCATTCTTTGTGTTTAATGCAGTTCTTCCCTTTCCTTTATGTGGAATAGTTGTGATTCCTTCACTCACCTTTTAGGGCTCTTTCGGATGATATTAAGTGCAGATTGTTGTATTCGTGTGTTTTCACTATTATCTTCCTGGTTTCAAAAATAGTTGCAATACCAACCTGCCCAGTGTGGAATCAACAAATGAGCAATGGCCAATTTGGAAAGTAGTGACATTTCTTAGCTATGTCTATTTGGGCTTGTGTGTGTATTTGTATTCCCAATTCTAACCCTTTGCAGTCAAAGCCATAACTGGCTCATAGTCTCTAGCACATGGTCAGACTCTTATCTTAATAAGATTCATATAAGGGAAGATAAGAGGATGCCTACTTGCTTACTCAGCAAGTCTAACAAGCAAAGAATTTCAGGGTTGTTTAAAAAAACTATATTAAAGCATTATAATTTCCATTTCTCATGAGGGTGGAAGTCTTCTCAGATTCTGTTCACTTTCCAATCAAAAAGATATAGCTTTCTTCCTCTGACTTTGATTATGCTGCAAAGTTTCCAAATCTTAACTCTCAATTGGATTTTGGTTAGTATGTTCTACCAGCCTAACTCTGATATGCTAAGCACTAGCATATTGGTTTGCTTTTCTTTTTGCTTTGATCACACATTCACACATGATCTTGATCGGTTTCTCCCAACATTCTTCTCCTATTACTATACTATCTGGGGCTGCTGAAAGTTGCACTCTCACACCACTTGGAGAAGTGCACCATTCCACTCCTGCCTTAGTCAGATCTTGGCCTAACTCTAATTTTTAGTTCAAACTATAATAGTTATTGGGTCAATAAGATTTACACAAGTTTTAGCCTTCATATTTTTTCAGGAATCAATTGGTGCATTATTTCTTGCATTATTCAGTATGTTCATCATTTTTAGCTGATTTTTATTTTAGAATAAATTGTTAGGATTAGTAGGAGGATGGCATAAAACCTAAACATGTGGAGTCAAAATGCTTCTAAAATGCCTTTAAACACCTACTAAAATTACTATAACTGAAAACCTTCTTATTAGAGCAATAAATAATCTTCCCCCATTCTTTGAGGTAATTTTTTTAAAATCTAAATTTGTTATGCCAGTGACATCAAGAAGGAAAAATAACTTGTTATAGGCAACTACATTGGCTGGCATTTAATATTGCAGCTATGAATTTGTAACTGAGAGTTATAAGTCATTATCCATTCCATATTAAGTAAGACTAAATAGTGTTACTGTAAGACTGTGCAAAAGCCCTCCCAGCCCACCTTAACAGTGAGAATCTGGGTGTGGGTTTCAAGGAGAATGACATTTCCAATTGTCTCCCACCAATGACTGAGGTTGTGACAATCAGAAGTAGGATTCATGTCACAATCTGTATTGGAGCCTCAGTCACTGGTGATAGAGTTTGGATATACGTCCATTTTGTGTCCTGATGAGCAGCTGAACAGACCTTTGTTTGATCCAGTATGAAGGGCTGAGCCAGGGGATATTAATTATTTATACATCGGTAACTAAGTGGTCAATGTAAACTATCTGCTATTACTTATAACTCATTACTTCCAAGATCTGTGATTATTTCTTTATTTTCTTCATTTATATGCCCCCATCCTCCCAGAGTGGGACCCAAGGCAGCTTCCAGAGATAACAAATTAAAAACATTCACAATAAAAAATGTAAAACAATTTAAAATCCTCACATTAAACACTATAAAATCATTTTAAAACCATACAAAAGTTAAAAACAGAAAACAGATATAACATACATCTAAATAGGAACCTTCCCTCTTTAACCATTACAAACTTGCTTAAATAAAAATGTCTGCTTTCCAATGAAAGCCTAACTTCCAATGAGAGGGAGTTCCAGAGGGTAACTGAGAAAGTTTTCTTGAATATCATCATCAATTCAGCCTGTGAAGGTGCCATGACTGAGAAAAAACTTTCCCCTGAAGATCTTAGTGTTCTTGCAGGTATGTATGGGGAGAGATGGTTTACTGTAAATGAGGCTAGAATTGGATTAGGTCCCTGTTTTATTGTGAAGCCTGGTTTCCCTTTTTGTTCTCTAAACTTTGAACTTCAGTTCCAAGTAGAATTCTCTGCAGTGTATCACCAACATCATGGACTTTCTCACTGATCATTTGAATTCACTCTATGAAGAAAAGAAGAAATCTTTCATGATGCCACACTTGATATTAATTAGCCCAAACCAGGTTTTCTACTGACTTTTGGACTACAACTCCAAGCATTCTAGACCAGTGTCCATGGTGGGTGGGATTAGTGAGAACTAATTGGAGAACTAAATGCTAACAAATAAATAAATGCTAACAATCCTGGTATAATGATACTCTGAAAGTCCCAATTATGTAGCAAGTTATATATAATGCTACTCTATCATCATATTACTAGTGTGATGATCAATATAATCTACAAGTGTATATAATAAGATTACTAGTAATATACAGTAAGGCATTTAGAAAAGATATAAGTTTTATGATAAACCTACGTAAAGGCAGTGCAGAAATAGTCTTAGTACCCAACTGTCAATTAGTGTACAATATGCATTGTACAATATCTTTCTCTCATAATTGTGTAATAGAATATGTTCCTTGCAAATAATTATATAGCCAGTAATTTACAAAAAAGCAATAATTTATTCATAATATAAATAAAGAGCAAAACAAAGAACAACTCATATATAGAGTGTTAAGTCCATAGACACTACTTGGTTAAGTTAAACTATTGTAGAGTCAGGGAAATTTCTTGTAAGAATAATTATGATGCTTGTAGTAGTATCAGGAACACTCAATAAACAACAGCTTGTCAGAATGAGTAAAATGAAGGTCATGTAAAATGCTGCTTAGTTTCAAGCTGGGCTGTTATAGAGACAATTTTTTTCTTATGAGAATAATTATAATCATTGTTTGCAGGGTGTATCAGGCAGTGGCATCACTAAGTTTGGCGTCACCCAGGAGGCTCATTTCACACCATACAGAATCCTTAGTAATGCTTTTTTTAAAACTAATGTTACTCATTAATTGTAATTCTTGTATATTACTGAATGTAATGGTAATAGTTGTGACATAAGTAGGTAGCAAAATTAAAATTATACCTTTACATCACAATATCATATGCACACCTTAAATGTATTTACATATGCATAGTTTCATGTGGTTGAAACATAAAATTGATAAAATGTGATATTTTTAAATAATTTTTTAAAATGATTTTTTTAAAAAAAAAATTAAAAATGGGGCCTCTTCTTTTCCCCTCCACTAAGCTTCAAACCACTCACGCCATCTCTTCAGCATTTTAAAGTGACACAGGCAAACACCACAGCCCATTTCTGCTCAAAGGCAGATGTTTCTAGAGCAGTGGTGTCACTCTACCTTAGCGTGTCACCTGGTGTGATTCACTCCCCCTAGTGAAGCCACTGCTATCAGGCAAACAATTGTAGAATTGTGAGACATATAGAGTTGGCCCTCCTTATCCATGGATTTTTTTTAATCCATGGATTCAAGTATCCACAGCTTGAAAATATTTTTTAAAAAGTATAAATTCCAAATAGCAAACCTTCATTTTCCATTTTTTATAAGGGACACCATTTTGCTATTCCATTGTATTTAATGAGACTTGAGCATCCACAGATTTTGGCATCCATGGAGGGTCCAGTGGAAAATAAGGGCCCACTGTAATTACAGAGGTCCGCAGTTGTTCTGCCATTTCATTACAGCTTCTTCAGATTTTCCTGGTAAACAATCATAATAACCCTTCAACTGCAGCAGCCAGCTTCCATGTTCTGTTGAAGGTCCCCACTGAGATACTGAAATTCATTCACACTGCACCCCAGTGTGACACAAACATGGTTGGATGGTAGCGCATACATTCTGCTGTAGCTTTGCTGAGTATTAAGGGCACATATATTGACAATAAGTAGTCCTAAGCATGCTTAAGTGGAAGTAAGTCTTGCTCAATTTGATAAGGTTTCATTCCATGCATATAGGATTTAGGATCAGGACTTTTCAGATGATGATGGAAAGGTGATAAAACTTTACTATACCCCTCATAGGCCTATTTCTAAACTTTAAAGGAGCTATCCAAGGTGGTGTACCCTATTCCCCTTGGATTGCTCCTTTAACGTCAGAAATGAAACCCAGAATAGTTTCACCAAGGAATTATTTATTTATTATCCTCCTCTCCCCATGGATCAAAGCAGGGAACAACAACAATGAACAGATAAGCAACATCAGTTAAAACACCTCAGTTAAAACACACATCAATTTAAAATGACAAATAACATATACACATATTTAAAAGATCCACATTTAAATGTAGGGCTTTAAATGTAATAACCAACATTTTGTACTTTGCCCAAAAACTAACTGGTGTAATGTGATCACTCCTGGATATCCCAGTAATAAATCTGGCTGCCATGTTTTGAACTAGCTGAAGTTTCCAAACTTGGTACAGAGGTAGCCCAATGTACAGTGCATTGCAGAAGGAAAGCAGTGGCAACCATGACACCAAGGAAGCCAACGACAGAGGACTGGAGTGGATGGGGATTTTAAATGGGCTTAAACAGAGGTTGGATGAGCATCTTTCAGGAGTCCTTTACTTATGTATTCATGCATGGCAGGGGATTGGACTTGATGGCCCTTATGACACCTTTGAGCTCTATGTGAATTTTTGTGTTTCTACTTTTGGAACCAGCCATCACAGTGCAATGATTTTTTTTGTTTCAGCCAGTGGTGATTAAAAGTATTATGAAGTATCTCTTTGTAATTGTATTCGTGCTACTGAAGTTAACAGGAGTCAGGTAAGAACCTGAACATCTCCTAAGCTTGAATAGTACAGTATGAACATTATCTGAGTAGCAGCTACTAATTAAGATGTCTTCTTTTCTCTCCTCTATTCTTCTTTTTGGCAATATAAAGAATGAAACCTAGGATAAAGAGCAAGTGACATGCTGCAGATGGCACCTCCTTCACATTTATTATCCCCCCTTTTTTGTTTTTGTTTGAATGCAGCAGAAAAAGAAGCAGCAGGCAAAAACTGTTAGCTAGTAAAAACTGTAGACTTAGTTAGTGATAATGACCTTAAGAAAAACATTACCATGAGATCAGTAAATCTAATTGCAGACTCATCTCTCCTTAAGAGGCAAAGCTTTCAATAGATTCTTATATTGGCCTTAAGGCTTGATGGTTCTTACAAGCCAAAGAAGTAAAATACCTTTTTGCAATGTGGTAGAGATCAAAGTTTTGGAAAATAGTGTAAAAGATTCCTCTTCCCCTCCCTAGCCTGTTCATTATGGAAATGTCTTTTCTTCTGAAGAGAGCACTTGTGCCCTGAGGTATAGGTTCTGTAAAGCATTCTAGTCCTCCACAATATTGAATAATATTCAAGGTGAAGTGTAAAACAAGGTGATTTCCCACCTAACCATATTCTTTTTGAAATATCCCACACATCACAGTTAAGATTTTGTTGTTAATGATATTCAAAGCTCTTTGCTTATGTTTCCTATTGGGCACCTTTACAGAAAGGTGCAACACATTTGATTTTGAAAGGCTTAACCTCAGAACCTTTTTACAATTTCCCTCTCTCCCTCTCTTTTCCCATCTTTTAAAATCTGTTTCAAAGTGACCTACTTCCAATACAGCATTCCTGTTTTCATTTCACTAAAACAAGCAGTGTTTTCTAATGGCTGAGAAAGATATTTGATTTCAGATGTAAGATAATGTTGCTGGTATTTTTTGATTACTATTCTTTAAAATATATTTAGGTGTTTACTAGCATTTGTGTTTGTGTGTATGTGTTCAGTTATGCAGAGATAATCAGAACCCAGACAAAAGTAGCATTAAATGTACATATTCATTCATTTGTATACAAAGCATGTATTGTAAAAAAGAACAAAGAGACCTAATGTTTCAGTATTTACTTTCACAATAGCTTCAGTCACCTTAACAGTAGCTTATAGTCTTCCCACAAATGCATAACATCAAAAGGTGTTGACAGTGTTATGTGCCTGTAGCTTTCATTGACCGTATCCTAGAATTTTCCCGCCATAATTTGTTCAGAGGAGGTTTGCCATTGCCTTCCTCTAAGGCTGAGAGAGCATGATTTACTCAAGGTTACCTGATGGGTTTCCATAGTTGAGCAGGAATTCAAACTCTTGTCTCATAGAGTCCAACACACAAGCAACTACATGTTGTAGCTCTAGTTCAAAACTTGTTTCTATCTATTAGAAACCACATGTTCCCACATGACAGTGGCTTCTTCTTCATTGTCCAATTCCTGGGAAACCTGGGAAGTGAAGCTCCAAGAGAACTATTTTTATCAGTAGGAATTCCAACTGAAAAATGCAGTGGGAAGCTATATTCCTCCAGATGTTTATCATCTACAGGTCCTGTCACCCATAGCAGCATAGCCAGTGGCAAGGGATTATGATAGCTGCTGTTCCAAAACATCTGAAAGAACATAGAAGGTTCTCTGGCAAGCATTGATCTGGGCAGGTTTATACATGAGTATCCCTTTCTCTCTTGAGTAGATCCATGTGCAATTAGCTAGACACTTAACCAATAGGCTTAAAATTCCTTCCATGTGGTCTGACAGGGTTCAACCCTGACAACCTGTCCATATGGATGCCATGCTGTTTGCTGTTGCTCAATAGCAATTCATGAATTGTTCTATTTGGAATTTCTTCCACCCACAGTGTGAGCCTCACCAGAACTGTGAAGTTCTAGAAAGATAAGTATCCATGTGACTAAAATGATTCAGATGGTCAGCAGTTTCTTAGGACAGAAAAACCATAAGCATCAGTATATAAGTACTGTGGTGAAGAAGCCTTTCCTTAAACACCTATCATCCTTGAGTAACATACCAATTTTATAACAAGATACTCCCAGACATTGTACTGAGGAGACCCTTTGTCATCTTCTGTTCTTGCAACTTGTCTCACTGCACCTCAGGCTCATTTTATTTTGTGAATGCTTCTGGGAGACACAAGACAACTGGTATCTGCTGGTGCGTCACACAACATACCCATTTGGAATCACCAGTAGAAAACAACTAGAAATATTGCTTACATGCCACAGAAGTGCAAAATTTGGCAGCAAGGCCATTTTCTAGTGTTTTACCCTATCCTGCCCTAAGAAAGTTGCCCCACTTTATTCTCCCTTAGGAAAACTATTCACTGTATTCTATTGTGGTGGTGTTGCTATTTGCCATCAAATTGGTTTCAACTTATGGTGATCCTATGAATGATGGATCTCCAACAGCCCCAGTCATTAACAGCCCTGCCATGACTTCAGACTCAAGAATCATGGCATTGGTTATTGAGTCAATCCATTTGTAATGTGGACTTATTTTTTTCCTATTGACTTAAATTCTCCTGAGCATTATCATCTTTTCCAATGAAACATGTCACCTCATTATGTGTCTAAAGTATAATAGTATCAGTTAAGACATTTTGGTTTATTGTAGGGATGCAGGATTTCTTATTGTTTTTCCTCCTCCTCCTCCTCCTCCTCTTCCTCCAAAACAGGATGGCTGGTTGTTGTTGTTTTCCCACCTTAGCTTTTTGTAAGTGATTATGCTTTAGGCATTAAAACAATAGTGGATAATACTAAGGAGTGGAAGCTTGCTTGAATCAATAGCCTTCTGAGACACAAGGTTTCAATTATCGGCTGCTAACTCTCCACCACTTTCAAAGGCACCCATTATCCCAGTGTAAGTTTACACTCTTAATGCAGGTGAAGTCATTTTGAGTGACAGCTACTCAGGTCTGCCAGTAAAGTGTGTGTGAGGAGGCAAAGGAAGAGATGGTTGTCTTTTGTCAATGTTTTAAGCTTTCTGTGGCAGCAGTTTTTTAAGGAAGGTCAGTCCCAAGAGATGACTGCTGTTGCTTAGTTCTCACTTTTGGAGGAATTTACTAATTACTAGTTACAACCTCAAATTGGATCAGGGTTGCAATATTATGTGGCATGTGACTGATATTCACATTGCCAAAGTAAAGCAATCAAATGATGTCCAGTAAGGACATAGAAATGGGTCTGTTGGATCAAACTGGATACAAAAATAGCTTGCAACTTAAATTATTTTATTGTAGATTTCATTTACAATATATGTTTCTTCCAATAAACTTAATTAATTTTATTAATTAATTATAAAATAATTGGAGAGCCAACATGATGTAGGGGTTTAGGTGTTGGATTAAGACTTAAGAGGCTATGGTTTGGATCCCCATGGGGCTATGGAAACCCACAGGGTGGCCTTGGGCAAGCCACATTCTCAGTCTCAGAGGAAGGCAATGGCAAATGCCATTTGAACAAATATTGCCAAGAAAAAATCATGATAGGTTCATCTTAGGATCATCAAAACCCAAAAATGACTTGAAGGCACACAAGAACAGCAACATGGTTCTGTGATACTTCCAATTTTATCCTCAGAATAAACGTGTCAGATGGGACTGAGACAGTAGTAGTTAACAGGCTCCATTGCTCAGCTAGGCTCATGGCTGACAGGGAATTTGTCCCACTGCCTATTAAACCAGAAATGCAGTTAAAGGGAGTTGTTGTTTTGTGCTTTCAAGTTGCTTGTGCTTTCAAGTTGTTTCCAACTGATGGTGACCCTAAGGCAAACCTTTCATTGGGTTTTTCTTGGTGAGATTTATTCAGAGGACTCCTCTGAAGCCGTTGACTCCTCTGAAGATGAGAGAGTGTGATTTGTCTAGGGTCACTCAGTGGGTTTCCATGATCCAGCAGGGATTCAAACCCTGGTCTCTAGAGCCATAGTTCAACACTCAAACACCTATGCCATGCTGGATCTCACACACCATATTGTTAGGGCTCTCCTATTTCCTTATACCACCTATCCTTAGAATGTCTAGTACAGCAATTAAGGAAAATATTATGTTCCATAGTATTTCATTAAAGGCTATTTGAAGGTTGGCTCTGATGCTGAAAAAGATGGTTTAGATCCTGGACTCTTTAGGATCTGAATTGAATTACCACTTTCTTTTCAGACCAGGAGAACTACTGTTTATGAATCGTTGAATAACATCTCCATAATAGTCTTCTCTCCGTATTAAGATAAACTTAAAACTCTCCCTTAAGACTTCTATCTGAATAGTAAATTCACTATAGACAACTGTGCTATGTATATGAAGATGTAAAACTGTCTTCTGCTGAGCTTCTCAGAGGGTTTGTTAATGTCCAGGGCAGAAAGAATGCATGTGTGTAGTGGTGCGGTGGGGTGGGGTTCTGCTGAGTAATATTGCAGGATCTGGGCACAGACAGATATTGACACAAAGAATTGCTGGCAATTTCCTCTGCTTTGTCAGAACTCAAATCAAAGTGCCTCCATTGCCCTTCTTTGGGCTGAACATTTCTTATCTTCTTATCTTATTCACTCATCTAGCCCAGTATACCCTATTGCCCCTAACTGGCAGTGGGTCTCTTATGATCTCAATCAAAAGGCCTGTCCATGGACTGAGTCTAGGTGATCTGCAGGTTCAGCATATGTTCTTCTCCTTTGGGGGTATGGTTAGAGCTCAGTTTGACAGCACATGCTTTTTATGTGGAAAGGCCCATGTTCAGTCTTCAAGCATCTCCAGGTAGGATTAACAAAGCCTCCTGTGGAGAGTCACTGCACATCAATGTAGACATGATTGAACTAGATGGGTCAGTGATCTCACTAAGTATTCACAGTGGGTTCCTTTGGGTGCTTCTTGCTGCTCGCAGTTGCTTCATAGCTATGACATTTCCTTCTTCAGAAGAGTCATTAAAATTGCACTTTAATATTTTAGAAAGACAAGTGTGAGAATATTATGTTTGGGCCATATGCTTTAATTGGCTATGTTTTATTTTATCTGTTTTGTTATTTTAGATTGTAATTTCTAAAGATTTACTTGCCCTGGTCCTTCCAGATTAGTTAAATGAAAAGGAAAAAGGACCCTCTTCTGGTAACTTTACCCCTTTCCATCCTGCCTTCACCAACTGCTAATCAAATTGGATTATTTTTGGTGGGGAGACTGCTTATTTCTGTACAGTCTTATCTCCCTATACTGTCATCATACAGTGTAAGGTAGAACAAGATACATTTAGCACATATACAGAAGAGGTGCTCCTTCAAGTGGTTAAAGATGTCTTCTTCTTATAGTTTGTGCTTTTTCTTTTACAATTGAAATGTCTTGTTTTGTGATGGATCATTAAGCAGGCTTGGGTTACAAATCTAACTGCTGAGACATGTATGTCAAAGGAAGTCCATTGTGGGAAGGAAAATAGCTTAAATATAGAAAATATGTATTCCCTTTACCTACATATTGACATAAGCCGGTGATGGTGAACCTTTTTGGGGGCTGAGTACCTAAACTAAAAGGCCTTTCTGGCACTGGATCTTACCACCCTCCCAGGCCTTCAGTTGCCTCTCCAGAGATTCCCTGCAAATTCACCCCTTATTTTGCTGTCTTCCTCCAGCAATGACAAGCAGCTGCCTTCCCCTGTGGTCCTCATTTGTCATCCAGCACCACTGCTGAAGCCATAACAAGGCACCCAGACATGCTGGGTGTCTTCTTCTGATGTCAGAAAAATGTGCACCTGCAGCAGTTAAACCAGGTGACAAGCAGGGACTGCCAAAGCTGAGGGACTGTAGCAAAAGGTAACTTTTTAACATGCAGATTAGAGGGATGAAGCCCTGAATTGGGCTCGGGTGTTATGAAGACAGTCCAGACCCACTTCAGGGATTTGACCCCATGTTATGGAAGCAGGATGCAGCAAGATTTGGAAGCAGGGACTCCTGGTAAAACATCCATGTAGACAAGGACATTGTAGTTTATGCCTCAGATTCATTCTTTCCTCTTAACTGTGAGCAACAAAAAAAAAATCTGTATTATAAAAAGAGGAAAAGAGGAGAAGGGGAAGAAAAGGACTATATCAACACCTTTATGACTGTTTTTTTGTTTTTGTTTTTTGCATGAGCTTTCATGGATATAAGCCCAGGTCTTCAGATGCTTACAGAGTGATAATAAATGCTCAGGTATAAAGCATATATACACAGTTGTGGAAGTGGAATGTAATGTAATAGGATCATATAACTTAGATAACGTTTCACTGTAAATGAGGCTATACTGTTGACATAAACATTTACTACATATATATATTTACTACATAGAAAAGAGTGTGCTTGAGGTCAAATTGACTTGTGTCCCCAAACATCTAACATTCTCCTATAGGGCACACACCCTATAAAAGTGTTAGAGACATAAATTTGCCCCAAGCTTTGGTGGTTATGTATTTCCTCTGTTTTTGTTGTGATTATAAGACCTTGATGCTGAAATACAGAGCTAGGGGTGTTGGGATTTTGTTTTTTGTTTGCCAGAATTTATTAAAATTTTCCTTGTGAATAAACTGCAATTGTAACATTCTCTGGTGTCAGAATCCAAATGTGCCATACTATAGACTTAACCCTGAAGATGGTATTTCTCTTTACCAATATGTAACTAGAGATGGCCTATTAAATCAATGGAATTTATAGAAGTTTTGATTTATTGAGCTCCTGTTGATTCATTGGCATTACTGTGGCTTCAATTAACATGGATTTAGGCCTGAAAGTAGCATTTGTTTGTAAGCTAGAGGTAAAACAATACTCCTAAAGCTTTCACCAGTCCTTCTATGAAAGCAGTTCATGGCCATTTTAGTCAAGAAGTTATATACTTTAGCTAATAGCCAGAGAAACCCATAGCTTCTGTCAGTTTTATCTACTTTTTAAAAAACCAGTCATTACTTACTATTGAGTACACATTGAGTGACAAATTATAAGCTGTGTGGAATGAAATGCATTCCTTTCAATTATTTTTAACTGTTTCCTGTTGGCTTTGTCAGATGTCCTCTGGTTCTGCTAATAGTGCAGAATAGTTAGAAATATTTCCTGTTGTTTACCCAAACTATTTGTGTCTTAATTTACTTTATATCATCTTCTCCCTCCCCCTTTCCATTCCTGTTTTTCTTTTATTTCAGTCTCAATTATATAAAACATAGCTACCCGGTGGGTGGACTTACTGCTCCCTTTCCCATTCTCCCTTCCCCTGGAAGGCTCTCACTGACAGTTAGTGCTTCTTTGATAAATGATCACAAGTCTTTGGGCATTTGCAGTGCACTTTTAAATATGCTGCACTGAACTTTTCATTGCACCAGCACAAAGGAGTCTGAACGCCGTTTTTTGGATAACAAATTGGCCACAACTTTATTCATCTGTACAGGGTCTGAAGCAATAACTTAACAGCCAAAATTCATTATTATAACTTCCTTCTTGACACATGTGTATGTGCTCATGCCATAATTCCTAATGTAATCTGTCAAGAAGGGTCTCACACAAGTTACTAAACATATAATCAAATCATCCCTGCCGTCCAAATTTTGACGTCATCTCTATGATTGATGATGTAAGAGATTTTTAAGCTGATGATGTAAACCATTCATCCCACTTGACTGACCAAATATTGTAAATTCAGATATCCAATTATCCCCTGGGGGGGGGGTCCCTGCCCTGCCACAGGAGGGGGCCAGTCTAGCTTGGCATCCCCTCCCCTCCACCCCCCAGAAGGACCCATTTAATATGAGAGACAATGGAATCCAAGTGTACATCACACCTTACTGGGGAGAGATGAACCCCATCACCCTGGTACAGATGTGGCAAATCAACCCTGATCTGATCATGCTCCACACATGAGGCTCACAAAACCTCCAACCTCCTCAAAACACTTCTATTCACCCAGCAACAACCTGTGTTAATAACAGAATCTTTCCTTGCACCAGTCCAAGTTCGTCACAGCAAGAGCTTGGTCCATAAAAGAACAGTCCCTGGTAACCATCATCGTACTTCCTGTAAGTCCACCATGATCCTTTTGACTAGCTGCAATCCGGTGATCTTGACCAAGTTGTTCTCGCCTAGGTGAATGAGTAATATCCGGGGAGGTGGAAAGATAACATCCAACTTGATGATATGTGGAAGAAGGGATCCCCATAGCATGCCTCTCCGCCCAAACCAATGGCTGAGCCCAAATCACTCCAGACCCAAGTTTGGATCTCGGCCCGACTGGATAACATGCCGTTTGGCCCAAAAGACCAAGCTGTGACTGACAATCCAGACGTCACACTGTTCTTGACCTGCTCAATAGGAAAACACAGATTAGAACATCAAGGCATGATCGCATCAGCCCCCTGGGACTAGAATCAACATCTAACCAGCCTAAGGGTGAATGTAAGATTTAAACACTCCAGAGCGCCATCGCCCAATATGTTGGATCACAGCATCACTTAGACTGTGAGCTGCTGCAGCCATTGTAGCTCCAATCTGAAATGAATGAGAAGAAAATTGGGCCGCTGGTAAACCCGCATGCTTCAGAGCCTCCCGCAACACCGCTCGAAATTGAAACTGCATCAACAGAAGGCCCGAGACATGAAAAAACAAATAACCAGGGGATGCTGTGTGCAGTCTGAGGTAATCTGACAAGGCCAATACTGGGGAGATCTGGCCTTTGGGAGCCCTGGACATGACTATGGTTTGACCCCTAGCCAACTGGTCCATCTTTAAATGCCTAAAACACAAATGTAGGCCCTGCTCCAAAACCTGAACATCAGAAAACAATAGGGCCCTGCCTGACGTATCCAAGTGAGAACTGGGGACAAGTTCGCTAATTCTGGTAGCAGCAAAAAAGGCCAACGAAAAAGCAGCTCGAAACAAGATAACTTCCTCAGGCAAGGAGCACACCACTTGGAGGGAATGCCAAATCTGTATAAGGATTGCATCCATCACTGGCATGTGGGTATCGTGTGCCACAGGTAGCTCCGTAGACCATCCCTCCAAAGCCCTCTGAACCCTAAAATCTACAGTAGGATCCGGAAACCCCCCACCTGGGAGTAAAAAGCCAATGCTGCCAACCTTCCCCTAATGGTAACCAGAGACAACCCGGACTGTCTGAGGTGAACTGCAAAGTGGAATATAACCTCCACCCTCAAGGGCCAAACCTCAATTTCCCCCACAGCCAC
>CM034701.1:150826051-150839895 GCA_020142125.1 Phrynosoma platyrhinos
GAGACCCTGGGTAGGGAGGAGTGATTCCCATGTAAACTTTGTATTGTTCTGTTGTTGAATGGGTATTGTTCTGTGGTTGATAGCATGGCTTCAGGGTGGGGGGACATGCAAACAAGGATATTGTCTGCTATTGTCTGCCAGGAAAGCCCCTGACCCTGGTTTCCCATTTGCATGCCAACAACTATCAGGTCAGAATGCACAGGGAAGCCATCAAAATCCACAAACACTTGGACAACTTCAACAGGAAAGAAGAAACCCTTAAAGTAAACAAAGTTTGGCTACCAGTCCTACAAAATAGGAAAATCAGCACTCAGCAAATGCAAAGGGAAAACCAACCAGGGCCAGGGGCTTTCCCAGCAGACAGAGGAAACTAAAATGGTGAAAAGACTGGAAACGATGCCCTAAGAGGAGTGGCTTAGGGAGCTTGGTATATTAGCCTGGAGAAGAGAAGTGATATGATAGCCCTGTTTAAATATTTGAAATATTGAGGATTTAAATTTAAATATTTAAATATTGAGGATAGAGCAAGCGTGTTTTCTG
Organism: Phrynosoma platyrhinos; assembly: GCA_020142125.1. Classification (NCBI taxonomy): domain Eukaryota; kingdom Metazoa; phylum Chordata; class Lepidosauria; order Squamata; family Phrynosomatidae; genus Phrynosoma; species Phrynosoma platyrhinos. Next base: position 150,826,592 of record CM034701.1, read on the forward strand.
CTGCCCAAGAGACAAGGACATGGAACAATGGATTCAAGCTAGAGGAAAGAGATTCCACCTAAACATTAGGAAGAACTTCTTGATAGTAAAAGCTGTTCGAAAGTAGAACACACTGCCTCAGAGAATGGTGAAGTCTCCCTCTTTGGAGGTTTTTAAACAGAGCTGGATGTCCATCTGTCAGGGGTGCTTTCATTGTGTCTTCCTGCATGGGAAAAAGTTGGATTGGATAGTGCTTGAGGTCTCTTCCAACTCTATGATTCTATTACCTATGAAGATTAATTTTCTGCTTCTTGAGAAAAGAAAGTTTGTACAACATTGAGTCAAATTTGGACCATATTGTACATCCAGCCATTCACCAGGGCACATTGTTTATGTTTTATACATGAGAACTGTAATATAGCTTTAAGCCTATAAGTGTGATGCAAGTGTTTCCTGTTTAACCCTCATCCAGACAGATGGGACATTTTAGTCCACTAGAATAAAATTTTATTTTAGAATTTGTACAGAACTTAACCAAAAAATGAGGGCACTTTACAATATTGTCACCTGAGGAGTTGTGAAAGTGTCCTCATGGTTCACCTACTTGCCAGGAACTGTGTGTCTTTGTTTTTGTAACAGATAAAAACTGATTAGGACAAAAATTGTCCTGACCAAACTTTTTCAATTCTGTTCTTTACATTTCTGCAAATGAGGGCTGACAGCTACCGAAAACAAACATCCACCTCATATGAACTTGTACTTTCCTGCTTTGCATGTTTGGGTATTGTAGAATATCCTTGATTCTGCTTCCTCATATACTCCTGTGGCCATGAGACATTTTATAACCATCAATACAATGAAATCTACATTTGAGTCAAAAATACCCTAGAATGCAGGTATTTCATTTTTTTAAAAGAATTCCTGGATGAGGGTCAAAACAAAAATAAACAATAAAAGGAAACTCACTGAAAATATGCATGGGCAGTGGTAAGACCTATCTAGATATCCATCATTTAAGGCCTCAGGAAATTGGAAATATCTGTAAGCATGGGAGACTAGTAGTCATGGCGGGAAAGGAGCATCTCATCCCACAGTAGTAGTAGGAGTGACTCTTCTCGATCAGACAATGGACCACTAGGGTCTGTAGATAAAGGTTTTGCATGCTGTTAGTGTGCATTAATACAGGTATAACTCAGTTAACAAAGTAGATGTGTTCCTGGGCTTTACTTCTTTAACAGAAACTTTGGTACCGGAGACAGAAATAACATGGAAAGATCAGAGGCACCACAGCGTGTGTGATCTACACCAGGTGACACTTCAGAAGAGGGGTGATACCTAGTCAGGTCCTCCTTTCACTGTGGGGCAAAAAGGAGTGGGTATGCCCCTCCTGGGCCCTAAGCAGACGGCTTAAAGGGCCGTCTTGGGGGCAGGGAAGGGGAAGGGCAGCTGCACGATTGGCGCCCCAACCCCTTCCCCAGGTCGTCCTCGGAGCAGTCAGCACTCTGCACAGCCGGCGCTCCGAGGAGGACTTCCCGCCGCAGCATTTGCACGCGCTGTGGCAGAAGAGTCGGCGAAGTGCGCCGCAGCCTTTTGCGGCGCACCTTTGTCGACTTGTGAAAGGAGTGCCAATTTAGCGCTGCTTTCAGGGGCAGCGAAGCTGCGCTGTGGGACCGAGGCGTGAGGATGCCTCAGTCCTGTGGCACACTTTAGCATGCTGGGTATAGCTGCTGAGGTGGGCTTATGTGCTTTCCCCCTTTCTTTCTGTTTTGCTATTCACATATGCTCAGTAAGAGATTCTGGAGGCAGTTGCTGTTCACTTTGACTATTGTAGGCAGGCACACTCAGTTACAATAGGATCCCAATCTTTTTTAGCTCAAGCTTCATGGCTTTGTTTACTACAACAAGCTGCTTCAACATGACACCTCAATTCTGTGTTTTTCCAGCTTTCCTTCACCATCCTTCCAGCACTGATGCTGTTTAAAAAATCCATCTAAAAATAGAGGCGGGTCAGGTCCAAACAGCCTTTGTTAAAAAAAAAGGGGGGGGGAGCTCTTTCTCAGAGGTGAAAAATAGAAATTGGGAATAAAACAAAGAAGCTGATATGTAGTTTGAAGAAATAAAAGCAGACTTATGGGACAGAGGTTGAGAAGCTGTGTTTTGTTACATTCAATTTTATATAAAGACAATTTTTATTTTATTTTATGGTACCTGTCTGTGCATGAAATATTGCTACGTAGAGGAAACAGATGATGTTGCTTTTCTCCTCCCCATGTGTGATGTAATAATGACAATATATTAAAGTAGAAGTTTTGTAAGCAATTATGGATATATTATGCATGACAATAATAACTATAATTATTTCTCACTTGCTTAGTATTCAGAGAGGACATTCTCCATCAATGAAAGAGTAACTTTTATTCCAGCTGCTGAGTAAGCTGTCGGTTAAGAGGCATGTTAATTAAGCAAGTTACAAATGAACTATCAGCCATTTTAGAATCATTATTAATACACTGATTTAATGTGCTACTTAAATACTAAGAAACATATAGATCTGTGTAGGCTCATTACTGTCTTATAATAGGAAGGAAATCCCCAGTATGCTGAAGATCCCCCACCCACCCTTCAATGCATGGCTTTGATCCAAATGCTGCCAAATCACAGCTTATTCAACTACATTTTTTAAAATAAAAACATGCATTGAACATTAATTCATTTCCTCTTCGTTTTGCCATTTAAACTATTAGTATAGGCAATGAAAACAACAGATAGGCATTAATGTGTGGATTAATCAGTAATCTTTGTAATGATACAACTGGCTTGTTGAAGATGAATGGAATTATAGTCCAATTATTTCTTCATTCCATAGCTGTATGGGACAAAATATCAGCCTTAGATGAAATGGTGGAGCTTAGCTAAGTTATGAAAACTAAATTGTAATGTACATTAAAGAAACCATCAATTAATTAAGGACAGCATTCTCCCTAGGGAATCTCACCACTTTGAGATCTACTCTATTCCCTGGAATTATAGATTTAATCAAAACATTTAGCATAACCTTTTTTTAAAAAAGTGAATCATTTGGTAGCAAAAATCAGTTCATTCCAGAGGGCTGAGAATGATTTCCCCCCTGTTAATTACTCATGTAATGACAGAAGCATGATCTTAAAGATACTTCTTTAGACACCATTTTAAATTGCTGTCATATCTTTGATTCTGTAGACCATGGGTAGGCAACCTTTTTGAGCTGGGGGCGGGGTTGCTGTCCCTCAGGCAATTGGGGGGCCGAAGCACCAAAAATAAAAAAATAAAAATTAAAAATTAAAAGAAATTAAAAAATTAAAAAAATATGCATGCACACTCTCTCAGCCCCAGAAAAGCCATGGCAAAACCCCTGTGGAGATTTTGCCAAGAAAACCCTAAGAACAAGTAATAACAACAATAATCAATATCATTATGGTGGGCGGCGGCGGCAGGACCGGCTTGGGGCCGGTCCAAAGGCCTCAGGGGGCCGCATCTGGCCCCTGGGCCTTAGGTTGCCTACCCCTGCTGTAGACAATTCAGTTCTAAAAACAGCCCTTATTATTCTCTTTTGAATCAATGCACAAAGTAAATTTGATATCTTTAGTGCATTATTTCCCCATACATTCACTTGTACATTTTGCCCAAAATTTGGGGCCCACCTTATCACGTTTTGAAAAACTGACAGTGCTTGAGGCATGTTCTGGGTTTAAATTGAATTGTGACAAGACAAAACCATTGACTAAAAATATGTCTTTAAAAGAGGAGAATGAATTAATTTCTCTTTCCAATATTAAAGTAGGAATAAGAGGCATCAAATATTTGGAAATTATAAGAATGAAGACCAGTAATAACTATGAAAAATCACTATAACTATGAAATAATTATGAAAAATCTGGAAAGAAATTTTTAAAAGATGTAGAAAATAGCAGAAAGTTAAATTTATCCTCTATGGAGGGAACTGTAGTAATAAAAGCAATGTTTTTTTGCCAAGACTTTTGTTTACTTACAGGTGATCCTCATAAAAAATTGAGTATCTTTTATGTGATAAAGGAAAGTATTTTTAGATTTAGATAAGCAAAGAAACCCAGACCAAATTTATAAGATTGTTATGAGACATGTTGTTTTGTGTTATTGAAAAAATAGATTTTGCTTAGAGGTGGGAGACTTTTGGAACTTGTAAGTCATGATCTATGATTTGGATGGCATGTTTAATTTTGTTATGATAAGGTCAAGGTGCATGCCAGATTTTAAAACCATTGTATCAGAAAGGCTCATTTGTGAGTTTGGTTAAATACAAACAAATAATTTTTTCCCCAAAATAATACCAGCAACTTCACTGCAGGGAGCTTTTTCAAAGGAAAGAATGGGTTATAAAATGGAAATGGTTGTATTATGATGATCTGTTGTATTTGGAAAAAGATAATTGGCAGCTTAAATCAAGAGAGATCTTCTTTAAGGATGGTATTGGTGTTAATTGGATTGCTTGTTTGCAGCTTAAATAGAGATTTAATCAAAGTAAGAAAGATCTTACCTAAGAGGTTGGAGGAAATGGGTTTTACTGAGAATTGTGTAAGAATGATGATCAATTTTAAAATAAATGTACAAATACCTTTTGAAATTAGAGCCTTAATGGGTAATGCTGTCATCATACCCTAAGCAGCTATAGTCCTGTTGTAATCTATCATCTCAGATAGATGGTTCCAATGTGACTATAGGAACTATTGAATCTTGGGCTGCATCCACACTGCAGAAATGATTGACACCACTTTAACTGACATGGTTCAGTGCTATGGAATTCTGGAGATTGTAGTTTGTTGTGGCACCAGAACTCTCTGGCAGAGAGGCTAAATGCCTCACAAAACTAGTTCCCAGAATTCTATAATATTGGGCCATGGCAGTTAAAGTGGTGTTATACTGGATTTTTTAAACAGTGCAGATGTAGCCAAGGTTTATGTAAATACAGTGGACCCTTTGCATAGGTGGGGGATCCATTCTGGACCTCCCCCCTCCACATATGGGAAAAAATGCAAGTCCTCAAGTCTCTTTGTTTGCTATGACCGCACACTCCTGCAGGTGGCACTGTGTGTGCACTGTGGGCACACACACCATTTAAATGCCCGGGGCTTGCTGTCTGTATGAGCTTGAGTCTGCAGATGGCAAGCCTGCGTACAGGGTGGATGCACTGTATGCATAAGAAATGGCACCTGCAACAAAATGATATGGCATGGGAGGGGGGCTCCTGTTCAGTATTCCTGCCAGTCAGCTGTGTCCCACTCATTTTTATCCCTCTTCACCATAACATCCACACCACCAGTCAACATTCTATGGCCACAGTTTAGACAGAAGTTAGGGTTTACCTCTCCTGTCAAAAGATTTTTGTACACGTATTAGCTTTTGTATTTCTCATTCCCCTCCATCTTATTGATACCTCCCACTTATGTGTGGCTATCGCTGCTCTTTTTGCTACATAAAGGTTCACACTTGCTTCAGAACTTAGCAGTTGGAAAAACAACAACCCCTTCTCCAATTTTCTGTTGTGATATGCCACTTGGAAAAAAATGCTGACATTTGCAGTACAGTATTCTTAATCTCTCTTTCCCCCAAGCTTATTAGTATATCTCAAACAGCCTTGAAATATATATATAGCAAAAGCTTATCTGCATATTAAAATATGATGTACTTCATAGAGATAGCTATCTTTCTTTTATTGTTTGTTATTTGAATCCTTTTGGTCATTTTGAATAGAGCAGACCCATGGAATCTATGGGATTTACATAAAAATTGGCTTACACTTTTTTAAAAAAAGTTTTCCCCCAAATTTGTGTAACAGTACCAAAATGCTATGTATCAAGATGTAGACAGGCAGGTTCTTCATATAAAGAACTGTAAACAGTAATCATCAGTGATACATTTTATTGACTCCTTGTCTTGTCTTTTTACCTCCTGTATGTCTTAGCTTTTGATATACAGTGGACCCTTTGTATTGGTGGGCTGGCAATCTGTGGATTTGACTTCTTGCAGATTGTCATGTGCCATATTATTTAATGGCAGTGCATGCATGTGGGCACACTGATACATACGCATGCACATTGCTTCCATTGAAGTATTGTGTGGCACATAACAGATAGTGTTTTCTGCCATCCATGGATGAGGTGGTGGTGGAAACAAAACCCTGCAGATGGGAAGGCTTCACTGTATCTTGTTTTGCTCTAGTCAATATGGTCAACAAATGTTTGTCCAGTACAATGGGCTTCTCAATAACTTCACCTGGTTGTGTTGTAGACACCACAGAGATGATTCTTCATATGCAAATACAGTCAGTCAGTTCACCATTTTACAACTAGTTCAATTTTTATGGTTTATTTGGGACTACCAGTAGGATTCAGACCCAAGTGTCCTTCATTAGTTTATAGAAACTGGTCCCAAATAGGTAGTGTTTTACCAAAGATGGATATGGAGACTTTGAGCATCTTCCTGGTTGCACATCATTGGATATCCATATTGCATTAGTCTATAAAGCTAAGAATAAGGAAGTGGGCCTATGTAGTGGACCCCTGTGTTTACAGTGGAACACCTATAATCAATAAAAATGGCAGATTTGTATCATGCACCGTGGAATGGGATAGGAAGGATGAAGAAAAGTGGCTCTGAGTTATGCATTCATTCTTCAAGGGGCCTATTCATAATCATCTATAAACAGATTTTAATGAATCAATGTTAACTTTTTTTGAATCAATGTTATGTTGTATTTAAGATTTTCATTTGGCTGTGAAACAGTTGTCATTTAGATGTATCCTATGCCTCTGAAACTCTTGCAAATGCTTTCTTGTTTTTTCTTTGCTTTGTACAGTTGTTACATGCCTCTTGGAAAGTAACCATTCAGTTGATGTGAGTGAATGTTTGAAGTGGGCAGAGCCTATGCCTTCCCTTGTCCAGGACTGCCTGATTCCTTGCAAAGATGACTGCACATTCACCCCTTGGTCTAAATTTACAGCATGTTCTTCTGACTGTGAATCAACACGAATCAGAAGACGAACCCTTACAGGTAGTATCAATATTTTATACTTTATCCTTCATCCTTTTGTTTAAAATGACTTTAGTATAGGCTTTGTAAATTTGTCAAAAGCATTTAGAGTTTTGTTGATACAAGGTTCTTACTTTTGTGTTAAAGTAGTGCAATATTGGGCCCAAGGTAGAATGACTGAAATGTGTGCTCAGCAAGCTGTTCAGGAGCAGAGTTTGGGAAGACAATCTTTTGGACTACAGTTCATGGAATCATTTGGCCAGCATGCCTGGTGGCTAACTTAGAGCTCTAATGTGCAATCTGGGATTGAATCTTAACATCACTCTCCAGTCACAATGCTTATGGGAAAGATTGTGTGAGTTCATTAGAATTAAACAATCAAATGTATTCTGCATCTCTTCATTCAATTACTTGTTGTTAATAGCAACTTGTTGACAGAACTGGAATAAAGGTTTGGGTGGCTGTTGCCTGAGGTTGGTTTCAGGGTGGTGGTAGAAGGAGCCATATGGCTTCTAATGTCAGAAGGGTTACATTTTACCCTGACATGTAGAGGGAGAAGCATCAGCACTATGGCAGAAACAGCTCCTGAAACTGGGAACACTTTGACTGCTATCTACCTTCACTGCAGGCATCAGATGAGCAGGGTAAATTGTCAAGGCATTACGACAACAGACATTAGTTTTAATACCTTAAGAAGCAGTCTTGACATCAAGCACTTTTGTTCAGTGTGAAAAGAGATTTAGCAGAAATGACCTAGAGTCCAGGCAGTAGAGACAAGACCCATAATATAGGAACAAAAAGTGCTAAATCCCCTCATAACACCACTCAGTCTCTCTCACCCCCACACCGCAAGAGGTTTTTGAGCAGGTAGCCATGGAGGAGTTAGTAAGGGGAAGTAGGAGGACATGAACTGGAAATTTCTTTCCAATGCTAGTGGAAAGGCAATAGAAGCCTTGGTGATAACATCCAATGATAACATTAGATAACTTATATAACATTGGATAACACTGGATCTGAATAAGTAAGGACCAAAATGTAGCTGGAGTTGAATATCTGAATTAGGCTCTAAAATGAATTGAGGGACCCTTGCATGCCTCTGCTATCAAATACCCAGCTATCTGAAAATGATCACTTTGGGGTTAGTGCACAAGAGGTGAAAAGTTGATAATGTACATATTTGTTTGGTAGTGCTGCTGGCAATGCAGATATATTGATATGACAGATAGCTTGATCTGAGTCAGGAAGAGTGATCAGGATTAATGTTTTGCCAACATTACAACAGATACAGATACAGTTGAGACTATGCATTAGCCCACAAAGCCTCTCACTCACTGAAACAAGGAAACTTGGGAAGTCTTCCATTTGGGAAAAATTATATAGGATGGTCTGTGGCTCCAGAGTCTTTAGACTCGGTGCAATTAAGCCAGAGAACTCGCCAAAGAGGAGAGAAGTCCACAAGTTTATTTACTGCTGTAAAGGTGCCAGGGTAAAAACCTCAAAGCTGACACCAAAGACAAAGAACAAGCATCTAATATAAATACATTTCTATATGACAATTGCAAAGCATTCTATAGCTACATTGCTACTATGTCACTAATTAGCAGGTCACATTACTTGTTAAATTGATCATCTATAATATCCAATAATAACTCTTAAAATAATTTTCATTCAAAATTTAACACAAAAGTATAGACAAAAGTTTGGACATACATTAATGTAGATATAGACCTAAATATAAACATATAAACATGAAAACATACAACAACAACCCCCTTCTCCCTCCCTCTTCCCCCATTTTTTAAAAAAGACATCCTGATTAATCTCCACCTGGTTTCTTTTTTTTTAAAGTGCAAAAACTTTATTGTATAAGTGCATATTTACAATATATTCCAAGTGAGAAACTTCAATAAAGTATACAATTAAAAGTAACTATACATGCAGTCTTCTTTTCTTCTATAACTATTTACTTCCTTTGATAAACATTTGTACTGTGTGTTTATTTTGATATATTTAAGCACACTTCCATTTACAGTCTTAATCATTGTTAACTTCTGTATTATCATAGTTATCTCAGCTATCCCTGATCTTATTATCTATATGTTATATATTCCATTATTATTATGTTAATGTCTATTTCCATCTATTTTTACAATATGTAACCACCAAGATCCATTCTTTCTCTATTTCCTCCTCCGGTTTATCATGTATCATACTTGTAAGTCGGTCCATCTCTATCATGTTTTGTAACTTTAGTAGCCATTCATCTGTAGTTGGTATAGTATCCATTTTCCGTTTTTGTGCTCTCAGTAATCTTCCTGCTGTTACCATGTATAGCATTTTTTTCCCCAAATTTTGAGATTCTACTTTTTTGGGCAGCTTATCTGTCATGTTGAGAAGATATAGTTCAGGGTTTACTTTTACATTCTTTCTATCTCAGTGTGGATATGCTTCCAAAAGATCTTTATTTTTGGGCATTCCCACCATATATGAATCCATGTACCCCTCGCTGAATGACATTTCCAGCAAGTGTTTTTTTTTACTTCCTTGTAGATTTTTGCGATTTTCACTGGTGTAAGGTGCCATCTGACTTCCATCTTCAAGTAGTTCTCTTGTAAATTTTGGCTTCTTATGAATTTATGGGTTTTTTCCCTGGCCATTTGCTAATTATCCAGACTAATTTCTCTGCCTATATCTTTTGCCCACTAAATCATGGAATCTTTTATTACATCTTTTTCTAATTTCCTTTGCTGTAGAAGTTTATAGAATTTTGATGTTAATTTTTTATTTTCTTTCATTAGTAAGTTATCTAGTTCATTTTTTTCCATTTCAAAATTATCCTGATTCTGGTCTTTTTAAATCTCTCAGTAAACTGATGATAAAGAAACCAGTGTTTTTGAATTTCTACCATTTTTATTTTTTCAATGGGTTTCAATGCAAAATTAATTTGTGTATTCTGGATATTCTGGAGGATATAAGATATCCTCGTATCTTAGCCATTTTGTTAGCAGGATCCTGTTAAAGAAGGCTTCATGTGGAGAGATCCATCCAGGGATTTTCCTGTAGAATATCTGTTTTATTTTATTCCAGTTGTTTAGGATGGCTCTGCGAACAAAATGGTGATCAAAGTTTCTGTTAATTTTGTTTTTTTCATACCAAAGGTATGCATTCCACCTGAAACACATGTTATATCCTTCCAGATTCAGCAATTTGGTATTATGTAAGCTCACCCACTCTCTAATCCAAATCAAGCAGTTGGCCTGAAAGTAAAGTAGAAGATCAGGAACATTGTAACCACCATTTATATTGGTATCAGTAAGCGTTTTCCATTTTATTCTAGGTTTTTTCTTACCTCACAGAAATCTCCTTAGGTCTCTATTTCATAATAATAATAATAAGTTTTATTTATAACCTGCCCCTCTGCTCAGCAATTGGGGCGGTGTACAGCAAATTAAAATACAACAAATAAAAACATTCCATCCTCCCCTCCCTGGCCACCCACCCCTTAAAACAAGATTAAACTGTTAAAGAATTAAAATCAAAGTTCTTAAATAACACAAATTTATTTCAGCTTTCAAAGATTGTATTATTGGATATAATTGGGATATTAGTGAAAAGATAGTTGATTTTCAGGAGGACCAACATTTTGATTGCTGCTACTTTGCCAAGCAGCAACAATTTTAATTTGGACCAATTCTCCAGATCTTGTTTAATTTTTTTCCATGTGAGGGTATAGTTATTTTCAAAAAGTTCTGTATTTCTCTTCATTATCCATATTCCTAAATATTTGGTCTTTTTAACTATCTTGCAATTCATTGTTTGTTTGTTTTTTTGCAGCTCCATCTCTTCTCTTGGTGATATATTTTTAGTTATAATCACAGATTTTTGTGTATTCATTTTAAAGCCTGCTGCCTTGCCAAAATTGTTGATGATTTCTATAAGTTTATGCACGCTTTTAGCAGGGTCTTCTAGAAAAATGACCAAGTCATCTGCGTAGGCTTTGAGTTTATACTCATATTTTCTAATCTTTACACCAATTATCTCAGGATCCTCTCTTATTTTGTTGTTGATTACTTCTAAGACCATTATGAAGAGTAGAGGTGAGAGGAGGCAGCCCTGTCTTGTTCCTTTTTGAATGTCAAATTGTTTAGTCTTCTCTCCATTGATAATAAGTTGTGCTATTTGTTCTCTATATATGTTTTGTATCCAACCTAAGTATCTGTCACCTACCCCTAATTTATCCAATGTTTGTAACATATAATTCCAATTAATGTTATTGAACGCTTTCTGAGCATCTACAAAAAACATTCCAATTTTTTGTGATTATTTTTTTCAAAATATTAAATTAAATTCAGCATGAGTCTTATATTGTCTTTTAGTTGTCTGGTGGATAAGAAGCTAGTCTGATCTTTCTTGATTTGTTTAGTTAAGACAGGTTTTAGGCATTCTGCCAGTATAAATGCAAAGATTTTATAATCCAAATTGAGCAGGGAGATTGGCCTGTAGTTATCTATTTTGGTGTTATCCTTATCTTCTTTAGGTATCAGTTTTATGTTTGCCAATTTCCATGAGTTTAGTACACCTTCAGATAATATAGTGTTAAATGTATCTTTTAGCGGTTGAATTAGAATTTCTCCCAATTTGTTGTAATATCCCGCCAAGAAGCCATCTGGTCCCGGGGACTTGTTAGGTTTGAGATTTGTTATTGCCTTTTTTATTTCTTCCTCTGTAATTTCCGCATTAAGTCTGTTGAGATCATCTTCTGAGATCTTATCCCATTTTTGTTTAGATATTATTGCCGTTAGCTTATTGTTTTTAGGGTCTTGGGAGTCTTTTTTATATAGTTTTGTGTAATACTGCAAGAATTTGGTTTTAATCTTGTCTTGTGTTGTTACCGTTCCTGTGTCATCTTGGATTTTTTCAATTCGATTCCTTCTTCTCTTGTTTTTTAACCATAGTGCCAGCCATCTCCCTGTTTTTTTAGCATGTTCGAAATTCTTTTGCCTGGCCATCTTTAAGCTTTTCTCTATTTGTCTTGTTAATTCTATTTTTTAATTGATTTTTCAAGAATTCCAATTGATTTCTTAGATTTTTCGACACTGGGTTTTGCTTCAATTCATTTTCTTTTTGTTGTATCTCTTCTTTGATTTTTTCTTGTATTCTCACTCTTTCTTTTTTCTTGATAGCTCCTCTTTGTATGAGAAGGCCATGTGCAAAAGCTTTACTCGCATCCCATATTATGTTCATTTTTGTTTCTGCCGTTATATTTAAATAATTGTTTAAGCTGTTTTTTTCATCTTATCAAGAAATTCTTCATCTGTTAATAATTGCTCATTCAATCTCCAATTGTATTGAGATTTTTTACTTTTAACTCTATACAAATGAGGTTGTGGTCAGATTCTATTTTAGGGAGTATGTCCATGTTTTCAATTCTTGAAAGAACGTTTTTCGTTGCTAAGAACATATCTATACGGGAGGCCAAATTGTATTGGTCAGAGTAAAATGTGAACCCAGGTACATTTTCATACAGCCTTGTCCATATGTCTTCTAGATCGAAGTGTTCACATAAATTAAAGAAAGATTTGGGCAATTTCCCTTGGTTTTTCTTTATTTTTTTAGTAGATTTCCTGCCTCTTAATGGTTCCATGATCCCATTCCAATCCCCCACCAATAGAATATTAGGAATGTTCTATTTTTCAATCATTTTTTTAAAAAATTCATAGAATAGAGATTTGTTATCAATTGGATATCCCTACTAGTAGGAAGTCTGCTTCTTGTATTTTTACTTTGACCCTTATATAGTGACCCTTCTCATCATTAAAACATTCTTTAGCTAAGAAATTGTTTTGTATATATAACGTCACCCCTCCCTTCCTCTTTTCATTGTTTGCGCTAAAGACTTGTCCTAATTTCCAATTTCTTAGGTAACTGGCATCTTTTTGTTTGATCTTAGTTTCTTGTAAACACAAAATGTCAAAATGTTTTTTTCTAAATAATGAAAAATATGTCTCCTTTTTTAAGTTGCATTAAGTCATTTAATATTCCACGAACATATTTTAATATTCATTACAAGTTTTAAAAGTATCTATATCGCAGTAAGTCACTATTTGCTTCTTCTTCCAACCTTGTCTTATTGTTTTGTAGTTACTCTTCTGAATCACTGCCTGCCTCTGGATCTGTTCTTCTTGTTTCTTCCTCAGATTCCTCTGATCTTTTTCTAGTTTTTGTATTGTTTGCATTCTGTCTTTTTTCTTTACTTTTTGATCTCATTTCCATACTATCT
>CM034701.1:150845864-150861784 GCA_020142125.1 Phrynosoma platyrhinos
GTGGATTAACCAGCAGATTTGCCCCCGTGTGATAACGTCCTATGAGTAATGGTGAAAAAATCCATTTTCTTAAGCACTTGGAAAGTGGGTCAAAGATGAGTTCACAGCTATGGAGAAATTATTTGAGCAGCTGAAGAGAGAAAGTCCAAGCTCCTTTTCATTGGTCCATCTACCACCCATCACCACCCTCTGAGGATGAATATTTTTGTTTCCATTGGCATGCAAAATCTAGCTTGGCCATCTGCCAGGGCATAAAGAGGCTAGTCTCTTGTTTTGCCAAACCTGCCTTGCAGAATTGATAAGGAGGCAAGTTCTGTGTGCTCTAAAATGGTCAACTGTTTATTCCTTTTAAAATAGCCAAACACATTTCAATCTGCATGACTTAATTGTTCTGTATTTTGGAGAGTGTTTTAACTCCAGTGTTCTATTGAAGGCCTCTGAAGAAGGGCCTTTTCTCATACAGGCCAAAACATGTTGGGTTATCTTAAAGGGAATAAACAGCTGACCATCTTAGAGCACATGGAGCTTGTCTCTTTATTGTTTTCTGCTTTTAATGGGCTTGACAGTACTCTCTTCATTCCTAGACTTGATGACAAATTTGATCTACCCTTGGGATAAAGCAGGGAGTAAAAACAAGATATATGAAATAGGGCCTATATCCCCTCTTAAACTAAGAAGTAGTGAACTTCTAAATATGTTGCCAACATGCCATTTTATACCTAGGCAGATGATGAAAGAATCAATGTAAGCAAACTGCTGCCCACCAGTCAACCCAGAAGAGTGGGTGCCATGCAGAAGATAAATGGAGTCCTATGTCTGCCATGCCTATTCATTAGCCAAGACAATAATCAGAGTAATAATAACCAGGACAATAATAACAGTAATCCAAATGAGATTAAGTCATGTGTTATGGCCAGATCTGACATATCCAGGAATGGGTGCAGCTGGCACTTTAGCTTTAACTGCGCAAATGGCTCCTAGCTACTGCTAAAACCCAGGAGTTTAGTGTCAGAGTTAAGTTCAGGAGTACTCCCAAGCTGTGAGCCTGAGATTTCAGGGTAAGTATAAATACATCCAGCATAAGACTTATCCCTATTCTTTGTCCTTTCAACTGACTAGTAGCATCTTTGTCTTTTCTGGATGAAGCTTCAATTTGTTTATCCTCATCCAGTCCTTTACTGGTTTAGTTTACTTAGTTTAGTTTACTGGTTTAGTTCTGATTCATCTTCCTTGGAGTTGGATGGAAAGAAAAGAAAGAAAAGGGCTGTGAGTCATTGTATTTGGATTACAGATTACAGTGAACTCCCAAACTCCAGATAAACTATTCCAGAAGTTTCATATATGTGTTAAAACAAAACTGAGCTCTGAGGGACACTAAACAGTCATCCTTAAGTGCCTTCTGAGCATGCTTCTTTAGGAAAGGATGGAATTATTGAGGGCAATGTTCCTATATCTCACCCCAAAGAGGCAGCTGAGAAGGAAATTATGGTCAATGTCCAGTTAACAGCACAGGCCATTTGACAAGGTGATCAGAGCTGTCTCTTTCCCATCACAAGACCTGAAGTCACATTGAAATGGATTTAGATAATCTCTTTCATCCAGGAATCCTGGAGCTGGGAAGCCACCACACTTGCTTCTCAAGTCAAAAATTCAGGTTAGATATTGAACAGAACATACAGCAGACTTTTCCCTAGAGCAGATTATATTGGTGGGCATAACTGGTATCCACAATGTAAAGGAGACTCAAGAGGTCTGCATGGAATGAGAAGCTCATCCATTTTACTCTTGAGCATTCATAATTGGAAAAGTCTGAGACAATAATGAAGACTGTGAAATTAATAATAATAATAATAAATTTCTAGCCCGCCTAGCTCCAAAAGGAATCAAAGCAGGTTGCAATGTAAAAATAAATAATACAATAAGAAAACAAATAAAAGTTACATAAAAAGCAATCCCCTTCCAAACCTCCAAATCCCAACATTAACCAAACAATTAAAATATAAATATGCATGTCTTATTATTTTCTTTTTTTATTGCCTTTCCCCTACAATTGAGATTTAAGACCATTTACAATTTTTTTTTTAAAAAAAGGCATAAAGGACTGTGAAAAGGCCCACAAAACCTGTGGGTCATTGAAACAAAGCAACCTGGCAAGTATTCTCATTTTGCGAAGAATTTATTAGATGGTGCATGGCTCCTGAGGAATCTGAAACTAAGATAGGAGATTGGATTAATCCCCATTAGATTATGTGTCTAGCTCTGCTTCTGTTTTGTATGCAGCCTGAGGCAGAAAATAATTAAGATGAAACAACATGCTCCTATTGTTCTTTTATGGGAAGTTGCTATGCATATGCTGCCAGCTCCCACAGATTTGCTGCATTAACTTGGCAACTTCCCATGTCTTTATTTAGATTTTATTATCTTTTATTCAGATTTCATTGGTGTGATGTAGGAGCCAACAAAAATGAAGCAGTAATCATTCTGTTTTCATAATATGTCAATTGGGCTTATTTACTCTTTCACATAGGAGAAATATCTTCTCCCATGATCTATTCAGTTAGAACAGAATATTACATCTTAAACTTCGTTGCCAAACACAGGAAGCAATAATAGTCATTGCTGTTTCTCACCAATATTGTTTGATCCAACAGCAGGACTTCTCTCTTCTCTCCTCCACCTTAGAGCCATGTTCCCACCAATCTACTCTAGCAAATCCCCCAGTCCTCTGGAGCAGACACAGGGAGCTACAACAGGGAAGGTAACCAGTTCCACAAGGGATGCCTATTCTGTTGGTAGATGGACACCATTAGATACAACCCAATGATTTTTGCTTGTTGGGAAGGCATTGCTTTCCATGAATTATCAGGCTCTGAGAAGTGCTTTAGTTGATTCTGAAAATGGACGCTATGCCCTTTGGAATAAACATGATGCTTTCATCAGAAAAAATATATCAGTTTTTGGATGTTTAGTTAAAAATAATCATTCTGTGTTGGGTACAAAGTAATGTTAAATGTGTACAAAGATTTGCTTCCCTCCTACCTTGTATTTTAATGGCATATTTTATTTTGTACTTAAATCCCTGTGTGGGCTGTATATTTGGTATTATTTATCAAAGAAACATCCCTAAGAATATGCCTCTTAAAAATTAATTTGAAGTTGCTCTAATTTGTAATCTGTATTATGCAACCAGTATTCAGAGAGAGGTGTTAAGCTTTATGCTCAAGAAAGTCATATTTATCTTATTTAATTATGAACTTGGCCAAATATGTACAGTGCTGGTATTGAAACTGAATGATTTGTGTGAGGGGAAAATAGATTTTTACTGTACCATTTGGGGGATTTCTTTTCTCTCCAATTTACACTTTTGTTATTCTGAAAAGCTATTTCTATTGAAATATAATAAAAATATTCTGCAAGACTGCTGGGTCTTGAGAAAAAGTAATTTTTCATAATCTTTTAAAATACCAACTCTGGGAATGTTACTGTGCTAACTGAAAAAGCATTTGAAAAACCAAGTGAATATTATTTTTATGCCGTACAGCCAGACTATCTGTTCATATCAGCCTCAGTATCTGTGAAGAAAACACAGATTGGTTTAAGAACAAATGTCCAGTTTCTGCATAATACTTGACAGGTGCTGTGTGAGCATACTTACTATATTAGTTGTTCACGTTAAGTGAAAATTGGGCACTGATTCTTGGTTATAGTGGGATAAATGAAAGAGTAGCCTGCTTAGTACAACATCGCAGATGGGTAGAGCTCTTGAAAAAGAAGGAAAGGAAGCAAAATATGCTTATCCAGTTGTCAATTCATAGGAATACAGGATGTTACCTTATAGCCCAGTATTGTCAGTTCCAGCTGCCAATAATTCTCCAGGGTTCCAGTCAGATTGCCCCCTGTCAGCTCAACCTGGAGATCCCTGGTGTTCCTTTGTGATTTCTTATTGGAACACTAACCAGGCCCGAAGATTTGACAATCTTTTTTTGATGCTGGTATTGCTTAAAGCATGGAGCCAGCATGGTGGTGTGATTTGAGCATTGGACTATGATTCTGGAGATCAGGCTTTGACTACCCATTTACCCATGGAAACCCACTGAAATTGTGAAAGTCACATACTCTCAGCCCCAGAAAAACCCATGATAAGGTCACCATAAGTTGGAAATGAATTGGAAGGCTTGAAATGAAAGCTCCACCAGCATACTTATATAGAGATCCAGACTGATGGTGGCTACTAATTGGATGTCTGTACATCCAGTTCATCCAGTTCCTTCTCAAATTAATCAGTGACTCTTTAGGTTGGGAACAGCAGATCCAAGCCTGGGACTCTCTGGTAGCCTTGCACAGCCATGGAGACTCCTCCCTGCCCTAAACTGCAAACCCCAGGGTTCCATAAGTGGCAGCCATGGCAAGTAGAGTGGAATCATAAGACTATTATTGTACCATGTGAAATACACCCTAAATACCATTCTTGGTAGTTGTGTCACCAAAAGAATTTTGTGTTTGCATATGGTAGTATGGTTGAATAAATGAGAAATCTGTGGTGGAATGAGAATGAGAGACAAGACACTGAAGGCATTTATAGCTATCAGGGATTCAATTTGTTTGAAAGAATATAAGTGGAGCTGGCAAGCTGTGCAAGAGAATACTGGAAATATCATAACAGAGTGGCTAGAGAATGATCTTTGGGTTGGGGTCTTGATCAAAATGGATTTAGTGGGATAATTTTACTTGTGCTGTCCTGGTTTGGGGGCTTCAGATCTAATTATCTAGATCAGGGGTAGGCAAACTTTTTGAGCCGGGGGCTGAGTTGCTGTCCCTCAGACAATTTGGGGGGCCAAAGCACCCAAAATAAATAAATAAATAAATAAATAAATAAATAAATAAAATAATAATAAATTATTTAAAAAAAATATTCATGCACACTCTCTCAGTTCCAGAAAAGCCATGGCAAAATCCCTGTGGAGATTTTGCCAAGAAAACCCCAAGAACAAGTAATAACAACAATAATCACTATCATCATGGCAGGCAGCAGCGGCGGCAGTGGCAGGACCAGCCTGGGGCCGGTCCAAAGGCCTCAGGGGGGTGCATCCGGCCCCCGGGCCTTAGGTTGCCTACCCCCTGATCTAGATGGAAAAGATATTGCTGATGCACAAGTATGGTTGTATGATTTTTACTCTGTTCTAGCCTTCAGCTTTGAGTTCCCTTTCCAGATGTCCTGAACAATATATAACCCCACAGGACAAGGGCCTCTCTAGTTTCCTGGGAGAATGATCATTCTATCATGAAACATCTTTGTGAATTACTGTGACACATTGCTAAAAAATTCCATGTAGTACTAACACCTCCATTGCAACATGTCCTAATAACGACTTCAACAGTAAACAGTTTTGAGCAGGTTGCCATTTAGGCAACTGCAAATGAATCCATCCATGACATGGTACACAAAGAAGCCTGTCACAAAACTGAGGAGGTGTCATGTGGAAGAGGCTTATACAGTTAATCCCTTTTGGAAAGATATTTTTTTAAAAAGTGAAGCTGTACTGTTGAAATGGAATAATTACTGAGGATGAGCTCAGAGTCTTTGTGCAGTGTGCATATTCAACTAATTTGAAAAATAGCTTCAAAGAAAGAGCCGGAGCTTACTCTTGCTCATTTGTAGGTTTCCCCAAGCAACCATTGATTCCAAGTCTAAGAGTGAAAAAATAATAATAAAATTATTTTCTTCAAATAATTATGGAGAAATGAGCAGATCATCCCCCCCCTCTCTGCTTCCCTCCCTCCATAACAAAAGTAGTCAGACAGTTGCTCTCTTTCTCTTGTTTTGTGTTTTATTGAAAACATTTCTCCCTCAAGTTCCTTCAGGCTCCCTGGTTGCCCTGGTGACAGCAAAAATATCTTGGCCCGCCATAGCACTGGCATGAACTAACAGATGTCTTTGTACCAGTTCCTCTATATTTACATTTCAGATTGTGTTGGTTCTAACTGTATTAAACCCCTTCAAGTATAAACAATATGGTGTACTGTTATCAAAAGCAGCAGATGTTATGCTAACATATTTTCCTGATTGGAACAGGAAGAAGCAGAAAGCGAGACAAGTGTCAGAATACAGAAGTTTATCCTCAAGTTGAAACTGAACCCTGCCCTTGCACAGTCTTCACCACCCGGCCCCATGGAAATTGGTCAGAATGCATCATTGCTGTAGGAAAAATGGAGCTACAATTAGAACAGAGATTTCACGGACATGCCAAAGAGTGCGGAGAAGGTGTCCGCTTCCAAGCCCTTGCTTGCTATGATAAGACCGGCAGACTAGTGGAACCATCCCACTGCAACCATTCAGGTAAAAAAGCATGTACAAGGCATGTAAACAGTAGGTTCTTAGAACCAGCCATCAGTCACACATCCTTGGGTT
This sequence comes from Phrynosoma platyrhinos, assembly GCA_020142125.1. NCBI lineage: Eukaryota > Metazoa > Chordata > Lepidosauria > Squamata > Phrynosomatidae > Phrynosoma > Phrynosoma platyrhinos. Next base: position 150,852,274 of record CM034701.1, read on the forward strand.
CCTTCATGACTTTCCTCTGACTGTATTGAACATTAGTGCATCATTAAATCCAAGACTGTAATGCATGAACAGTATTTTTTTTGTGTGTGTAATTATACCTAATAGTCAGTGGATTTTAAATACATGAACTAGAAAATTTGAGAGGAGGGATTAAGAAGCCAGATGGCACATTGGCAGGAATATGCACATAAAATCAGATAGTTTGAAGTCACTTGAAACGTGGCATCACTTGTTTAACTCCCTCTCCATATATTTCCTTTCCCATGTGCTCAGGTTGTTCAGATCACATGGTAGGAAAGAGCAAACAGGTGTTATGTAATGATAGGACAAAATGTAGTTTAAGAAAGCCAGCTGTCCTCATGATATGGAGACAGTGAGGTTTCCCATCTCTCCTGGAGCAATCATACATGTCTGGGAGAATTTTCTTCCCCAGTTTATTTTGGATGTAGGAAGTGGGTTCAGAGCGTACTGATCCCTTAATATTTGGCTTTCATCCTGTGTTGGAGGTGAATTTTACCATTTCTAAAAGTCCCTTGCTTTTTCTAATTGTCAAAATATGAAGAAGCACTGGGTGGAAGAGCAGAAAGAGGAGTTCTCTTCTAGTCAGACACAGCTAAAAAGTGATTATCCCTGGATAATAAACAGGTTGCATTATATGCCCTGCCATTTGCACTCAGTACTGGAGTTTATATGTGGCATCTGTAGCATATTTGTCAGCAGTGGCATGTATGGCACTCTCCTGATTTTGTTCTTTTCATAATTTACATGTTAGCAATATAAACATTATTTTAAGCATTAAACCTAATAGTTTTCCCATCATTTTATTCATTTTCAGCTTTTAGTAGAGTTGAGGCTTGATTTGCCATTTATTTTTTATTTTGATAGCTGATAATATATTAAAAAAAACTTTTTATATACAGAGCACCAATTTCAAATGAGTTGATCTTCCTCTCAGCTTTTTTCACTGTCTAGATTTTACAACTATACATAAAAACCAGAATAGATGAGGCTGACTTTGGTATTTAATGACATATCTTTATATTTGAGGATCTTATCTAGGTCCTCCATAGCTGCCCTTTCAAGTCTTATGGCCTTTGCAGACTGCCAGAAATAGTGCAAATTGAGTCCACTTTAACTGCCCTGACTCAGTGCTAGGGAATCATGGGAACTGTAGTTTTTCTGAGATATTGAGTCTTCTCTGTCAGAGAGCTCTGTTGCCACAATAAACTACAGTTCCATGATTCCCTAGCACTGAGTCAGGGTAGTTAAAGTGGACTCAATTTGCACTATCTCTGCAGTCTACAAAGGCCCTTAGTCTTCTGCTTTCTTGACAACAGCCTCCATTTTGATTAATGACTGACCAAGTTATGGACAAACTTTAACTATTATTTTTGTTTCCTTAATGTTCAGCTGCAAACCTGCCTTTGCACTTTCTTTGACTTTCTTCAATAGTTATCCCAGGTCTTTGTTATTTTCCATTAATATTGTGTCATCTGAATATGTTAAACTGTTGATGTTCCTGTCTCCAGTAATAGGAATTTTCAAAAATCCAACAAATTTATTTGGCAACCCTCTCACATCCAGATCTTGAATCTGGGATAATCTACCTCAGCACACACAAACACACAGTCCCAAATACATCAGAAATAATATTTGATTCTTAACTAGTCATTCCTCCCTTTCCAGTACTAAATGGAATGACCTCAGTCCAACCACAGAAACCATGTTTTTCTCCCCCAAAATTTCTTTTAACAGCCTTTTCTTAAAAGCACATGTAGATGAGGTAGGGACAATCTGGTGAAACAACAGATGCTTGATAATGGCTAATCATCCTATAATTCCTTTGTTAAACAGTTCTGTTTAGTATAAATTCCCCCCTCTCCCAGAATCCACCATGGCCAGAAGAGATGGAGGGAAGAGTTGACAGCTGTGAGAATCCTAATAACAAGTCTTTGGTATAACTACTTACTGATCTACTTATATTATTATCTTCAGTATAGGTTTCATGAGAAACCATCTTAAAGATTTGAAAAAGATGCTGTTCAGTGCAGGTGAATCTTCCACAAAAGCCCAAGGGCAGTGGCAGCAGGTAGCTCTGATATCAGTGAGGTAGGTCATCTAGTTTGGGTTTTAGTCTAAATGGGCTCAGGTTCAGCACCTTAGATAGCTTGAAAATTCAGGCAAAACCCCAGATGAAATGGAAGCCACCCTCCAGCACTGCACAGTGACTAGTTGTCCCTTGACTACAATGTGAACTGGAGTTCTACAATACACTTGTCATGAATCCTGCTCACAAGCTTGTTTCACATCAAGTCAACACATTTCCCCCTTCAACTTTTCCTTCAGAATGCTATCACTCTATATTTTATCTTCTCTGTGTGTCGTTTCCTTCTTTTTAGTCTACACTCATTCCATTTTGCCCAGCATCTTCTCATTTTGCCCTTTTTTTGGCCATGCGCTGCTTCCCTCCATTAGCATAGCATCCCCATTGGGAAGGCTAACTTGTTAGCGGTGATAGTGTTGTGCCGAACACTTTGATTATAATGAGAATACAAGGAGGAACACCAAACAGAAATAGACAATATGAAGGTACTCTGTAATGCTGAGGTTCATTGGAGTCTAACAGTTTCATTTTAGTTCTGACAGTAAATTCATGAAATGCAGCTTCTTGTGAATCATTGCACACCTTACCATATTTTGCCTTTTTAAAATTTATATATGAAAAGACAGCAGACACAAATAATTTTGCAAGCAGGGGCCTCGCCATATTTTCATGGCCCACGGGCTACAATTTTAATCAAGGAAAACACTTTGGGAAGCATAGCATGCTGCTCAGTCTCTGTAGTAATATAGGGCACTAGAAATCAAAATGAAAAACTCCAACAGCTGTGTTGTCCCCAAAAGCCCTCACATTCTCAAAAATGATTATATATACTTTTATTATTTATAGTTATTACACTTTTAGCATGCAAAGTGCTTTCTAGTTCTTGATCATTTCCATTTGCACAACTCTATTCAGAGAATACAGGGTTTTTTGGGGTTTTTTTTTAATGAGAACTGCTAATTTAGAACTGTTGTCCACTATTTAGAAACAGGCTGGCTTTCAATTCTCATAAGACAATTACAAACTTAATTCCCTGAAATCTTGGAAATGGTGGTTATTACAAATGTGAGGATCGCAATGCCCATAGGAACACTGAAGCTTCATATGGCCTATGGACTACATTTTGCCTACTTCTGTTTCACTAAAATATATATCTGAGGAAAAATGTCCCTTCCGAGATGCTTAGCAATTTTTAATTCCACTCATATTGATAGTTGGCTTTTTAGCTAAAATGTCCAGCCATACTTTTTAATATATATAACTGAGTTCATCCATTTCTGATTTTAAATCCAGCAAATATCATTTACAGTGCCTGTGAACTGGCTGAGGGACTGTCCATTGTCACTTTCTTCCCCCTATATGTTCATGAATACACTTTGGAGCTGTATTCAGAGTAGGTAGAATCATTGGCCAGAATCCTGTTTGGGACTTAACCTTTTTATAAGTGGACTTAGATCTTCAGGAATTAGAATTGGGTAATTCTGTAACATCCATACCCAGTCAAGGGCTCTTATCACATTACTACATAGCAGAGCTAGCTGTATACATTTGGACCGGTCCTGGGAAGCGCAAATGCTAGGGCCTTGTGTGCATCAGGACACCCTTGCCAGTGTCTCATTATGCATCTACACAATTTGCTAAAAGGATTTCTTACCCCTCAGCTAACTATATAAACAATTATGTAATGTACATTGTGATAGTGGATTCTAGCCATTTCTTTTAAAAAAAACTTTTATTGAATGTAATATAACTTCATAAAAGATTGAATTTAGAAAAAAAATTACTGCCACACATCTGTTTCCATATCCTTTAGCAGATAATGCTTGTATAAATTATAAATTTACCTTGAATTGATAAGTTATAAATTAAAATTAGAACTTACCTCCAACATGTGATGGAATGATGAGCTGGGACTTGGAAGACCCAGGTGCAAACCACAAAATTCCCTGGAAGACTGTGAGCCAAGCACTTACTCACTCAACCTGATCTACTTCACATGGGTTTAGAATGGATAGTCATTCTGCTGCCTTGAGTCAACTGGAGGAAAAGTGAGATAGAACTGTAAGCAAACAGACAAACATTACTTCCACAAATAAAAAGGGAGAAAGAAAGGGACGAAAAAGGGATATGGTAGAATTTTTGAGACCAATTTGTATTTTTTTCCCCCATGGGCTTTCATAGCTATCAATCCACTTTCTGAGCTGCACTGAGAACTGACAAAATATAAATATAAATGCTAAAATATAAATATAAATAAGCAAGCCTTAAAGACGTAGATAGATATCGTTTCCTCTTCATTTTTTAAAAATGCTACAACAGTCTAACAGGGTTATTTCTTTGAAAATATCCACACCTAAGAAATTGTGGGACACTTTATAGTTGTATCTTGATTTGATCACTTAGAACATGTATTTCTGTGAACAGGTAACAACATGGGAAAATTATAAGAAAATAAATATGCCATTTCATTCTAAACTGAGGAAAGGCATACCAAACTACAAACAAGCTTGCACTGCTGCACTGCTCTGGCTAAGCTGATATATATATTTAAACAAGATTAACATCTTTTAAAAAATGACTTATTCTTTTCCATAAGTTTAGATAGATAAAAACAGTGCTGTGATGAACATCTGGAGCTTTAATGCTTAGATAGGTGCTAATTTTTGTTTACTTGCTTTTGTTTCAGAACATTTCACAATGCATAACCTTTTAGTATCAAAAGAACTGAAAGTTTAAGTATCAAAGACCTTTAGCATTAGCTGCATCATCCTAGCTAATGAAGACTCTGGTGTCCTTAAGATTTCCTGGGAACATTAGTAGAAACAAACAAGGATTGCATTAAAATGATTAGATATTAATCTTCTTTAAGGAGAGATCAGTGCACTTAGGAATAAATGACCTTAAGGAAATTATATGCTCATGGTGCATGGCTGCTAAAATGATAGAATGTTTTTATTTTCCCCTTATTATGCAGTTCTTTTCCTTATTTGCCTTATAATTGTTCTCTGAAATATAGCTTTTGAGAATAAATACTTGCATTGCCATCTCCTGAAAAAAACTGACAGAAATTTTAAAAATAAAATTGCATTCTCTACCCAACAAAATGTTCTTCTGTAAGCCAATTTTACACTGTGTGAGTTTAGTATATTAGAATATATGGTAACATTTTAGCCTAAGTTAAATCCCCTTGATTTCAAAGACGTTATGTGGTTATGAATTTAATTTTCCCACTGAAATCAATGGCACTTAAAAGGGGCTTAATTTTAGCAAAGTTGTATACCGTTTTTGGCTCTTTACTGCTGTTAAAATGAATACACTGAGGGAATATTAACAATATTTTGATCACTCTATACACTAATCAGGTTCCTTGTATGAAATAAAATGGTGCAGTATTTGCAAGCTGCAGAGAGAGGTGATTGGAAAGAACAACTTGGATTTTGGGTTTCCCATCAGTACTGAGGCCATTGCTGCTGCCAAAGCCACTTTTCTAGGTTGCTATCATCATGTCTGGTGTTGCTTGCCTCTTTCCACTGCCACCCCAGTCATCAGAAAGTTCATTCCATGCATTATATTAAAAGCAGTTTTTGTTTAAATCTCCTGTTTCTATGAAACCCTCAGATGTGGCACCATTTAATTTTATATAACGGATCTGATCAGAGTACAGGAGATCTCTGAGGAGCTCTTCAGTCACCAGTCCTGTCTTTGAGGTGGGAGAAACAGCAGCACTCCTGGTTGTTTGTTTGCAAGGCAGGAGTGAGTGACTGGCAAATATTCCAAAATCCAGAAATATCCAAAATCTGAAACACATCTGGTCCCAAGCATTTTGGAAGAGAGAGACTCAACCTGTATGTTAATATAAGCAAATAAATGAATAAACAAACAAGTGTTGTGGGGTTGGGAATTTGAGCCAGATAGTCTTTTGAGGTCACTCCACTCTGCTTCTGTGATTGTATGAACATAGAAATATTGGTTGGCTGTATTTTTTAATGCTTTTTGTTGCTTTTCATTCGGTCTTTGCATGATATGACCAAAGTACAACAGCCTCAATGTAATCATCTTGACTTTAAGGGAAGTTTAAGATTTTCCTGTAAACATTAGTAGACACAAACATGCATTAAAATGATTAGATATTAATTAATCTTCTTTAAGGATAGATTACTGCAGCTCAGGAAGAAATGACATTAAGGAAATTAAGGACCCATTTGTTTGTCTTTTTGGCTGTCCACAGTATTGTCAGCACTCTTCATTCTGTTTCTCCGTATTCTGTTCTGACAGTAGCCTCTTGTTCTAAGTACAGATTTTTCATCAGGACTATCAAATGTAGTGGCATTCCTATGTCTTTAAGAGCACTCCATTGCTTTTTGTGATCTATGCAGTCAAAGGCCTTGTTATAGTCTATAAAGCACATGCCAGTTTTCTTTTGTAATTCCGTGGTGCACACCATTAGCCATCATGTTTGCTATTTGTTCACTAGTGCCCCTGTCTTTCATGAACTCTGCTTGCACCTCTGGGATTTCTCCTTCCATATATGATTGAAATCTATGTTGTAGAGTTTTAACTGAAAAGAAATCTTATTTGCATAAGCAAAACAAATGATTCTGTTATTTCTTCTCCATTATCATACACTATTGTATTTCAAGGAGGGCTCTTTTTTAAAGCCACCATCAATCTGCTTTGAGGGAAATTGTTATCATCATTGTCATTAACACTTGAAGTTACGCATGGAGTTTTGTCAAAGGTCCTTGAGTTCTGTGAGGCACCTGTAGGTTTTCTTGCCAAGCTGTTGAAAGTTTGTTAATTAAATAGACCACTAGTGGAGGTAAATAAATTTAAAGCCAGTTAGATTAGATGTGCATCTGCTTCAGAAATCGATTATGTTAAAGGTTTCAGTACCATAATCTCAGCTTCATACATTCATTTTAACATTCTTATAGGACACAATGTAGTTATGATTACTTAGCAGAGTTTCAGATAAGCCAATAGTCTTAACAAACTCCAGTAGTTTTTGTTAAGGGAAGCTTGAATATATTTCTTCATTTTATTCTCAGAGATTCATACATATGACCATACATATTCTCTTTCACAGCTTTTTCAAGAGACTTAACTTTATTCATTTTGGCCTGAAGCTATGATCTTCATTTGATTTGTGGTTTTGTTTTTGTTGTGGTTTTCTGGCTTATGAATATGAAAGGAAGAAATAACTAACCCCTGAGCACTCTTGAGCCACGCATCGGTTCCATACTATGTCCAGTGTACATGTATGAGTTTCTTTAATCTATCTTTCATTGAACTTCTGCCTTGGGCTTCAGAATCCAATGAAAGCACTGATGTATGGGGAAACTACCTAGTTATATACTGAACAAGACTTTTGTATAATAAGCTAGAAAGCCAATACATAAAAATAAAAAAAAATTGCAGCCAGATTGCCTTCTAGCCCTGTTCAATCTGTACACTTCTACCTCTCAAATGTAAGGTTTCCTCGTCCTAGTGGGCTCAGCTCAAGTCCTTAGTCTTTAATTCCAGCCTTTTCTATACCTGCTACAGCTTTTCAGTCAAGACTGCCTAGCTGGTTCTGCTGACACTGATGGTTGAGGGGCATGTATTAATAGAACAGATTGGGTTAGGGAAGGACATATTGCTTTCTTGTGTCCTTCACATTATGAATATAATTAAAGGAGAAGGTAATACCTCTTTTATTATACCACCAACCTGGATTTACCACAAAACAGGTATCCATTGTGGACTCCCAAATAACCTTGAGCCATTTTCTGTATTGCATTATAAACATTAAGTGTAAACTAGTAAAATACAGTGTGAAGCTTTAGCCAAATGATATCGTATTTCTCTAGAGTGACGTTTTGAAAAAAGCATCAGAGTATATTGCTCAGTACTGTTTATAAAGACAAAAGAATAAAAGCCACCAATAAGATAGTAAATAAGGCAACAGTCCACAGGTCTAGTGAGTGTGTTTGGACTGACCTGCTAGAAGCCCCATGCAAATGAGTTCCATACTAGAAAATAAATAAGACAATATTTTTTGTAGGATACCTTAGGAACTTGTATAAAGGGCAGGGGTAAGGTACCTATTTGTTGCTATGTGCCCCCAAGTTCATTTTCACTTATGATGACTGTATGCTAGGGTTTTCCTGGCAAGACTTGTTCAGAGATTTGCCATAGTTTTCATCTTAGGCTGCGTGTGAAAAGCCCATGGTTACCCACAGATTGTTTCCATGGCTGATCAGGGTTTCAAACCCAGGTCTTCTAGAGCAGGGGTAGGCAACCTTTCCCCTTTAAGGGCCGAGGGACTTCAACTCCCAGAATCCCAGGAGCTATTGGCCAACATGGGACTATTGGCCAACATGGCTGAGGCTTCTGGGAGCTGAAGTCCCTTGGCCCTTAAAGGGGAAAGGTTGCCTACCCCTGTTCTAGAGTCTCAATGCAACACCACCACACCACACTAGTGACACACACACACACACACAGAGGGAAAATAAATAAGATTCAGACATTATATATATATATATATATATATATATATATATATATTTGTTACTATTATTAAAGAAGTGGACCTACACATGGTTTAGTTGTTTCAGTATGTCTGACTGTAATACAAGTTTAATGATAATATATGTGATCATTGGGTCATTGTCCAACATTAAACGAGTGGAAAAGTTTTTCTGTGAATAGTTGCAAAATTGCAAGTAGAATAAGCACAAGTACTTCAAGGAACACCTAGCTCAAAGAAGTCATGCATCATTTTGAGGAACATGTTGTGTATTGACTTGTGGAAAAGCTTCTGCACCATCTTGTAGATCAGATTGTACAACACTTTGCAAGCAGATTCTTGTACAGTCAGAATCCAGCTATTGGATTTACACTTATCCAAAGATGAAAATTCTGTTTTTACAAGCAACACAAGTCTTGAGCTAGCCAAATTGCTCCAATCATAACAATTTTTTGTTTTATTTTGTTAGCTAATTAGAATATGCCAAAGCTAAGGCTATGAATACAATGCTGTATTTATGAATACAGTAAAATCATTGCCTCTATTTCTGATGTTTAGGTATGTGTGCTTTGAACCTATGCAAATTGAATACTACCATCTATAGTATAGGGAAAGTATTAGACGATCTGTGGACTCTGGAAGTTTTTTCCCCCATTTCAATATTTATTAAAACAATGTATATAAACATATATAACATGAACATTAAACATACAAACAACTTAAAATGATATAACTAATCTAACAACATAACATAACATCACAAAACACCACATAACATAAACTTTCATAGTTCTTTGACAGTATGTACAGATCAATTTCAGCTTATCACATCTTCTACATCTTTATTTACACCCTTTCTATTAGCTCTCATTATTCTGCTTATCATTTTAGTCATTTTA
>CM034701.1:150861884-150888360 GCA_020142125.1 Phrynosoma platyrhinos
AGCACTGAGTCAGGACAGTTAAAGTGGATTCAGTTTGCACTATTTCTGACAGTCTACAAAGGCCTTTAGTTCGGTTGAAAGTTCTTTTGTCATCCAACCCAGTTTCTTGAGATATTTCCCATTTTTCCTTCTCATTGGAACAGTTTGAGATTGTGCCTTCAGTATCTCCCCTTTGAGAAACTGCCATCCATCCTGAACTCCCTTCTTCTTTAATATTCCTGCCCACAGGATCACTACTAGTGTTTTCCTAAGTTTGTTGAAATTAGCTGTCCTAAAGTCTAGAATGAGTGTTTGACTATGCCTAGCTTCTCCTTTCCACTGTATAAGAAACTCCAGGAGAACATGATCACTCTCACCTAAGGTTCCCACAACTTGCATTCCATTGACCAGGTCATCCCTGTTGGTTAGGATCAGATCTAAAATAGCTGATCCCCTTGTTGCCACTTCCACCTTTTGGACAAATAAATTGTCTTCGAGGCAAGTGAGGAATTTGCTAGACCTTGGAGTGTTGGCTGAGTTTGACTTCCAGCAAATATCAGGATAGTTGAAGTCACACACCACTACTACATCTCTCCTTTCTGAGTGTGTGGTCATCTGTTCTAGAAAGGCATCATCCAATTCCTCTTTCTAACTTGGGGGTGTGTAGTAGACTCCTACTATAACATCCCTATTGTTTCCTTCCCCTCTAATTTTTATCCAGATGCTCTCCACCTGATTTCCAGGATTTACATCCTGGAGCTCTTCACAGATGTAAACATCCCTGACATTTAATACTATTCCTCTTCCTTTCCTGTTTGGCCTATTTCTCTTAAAAAGGTTATACCCCTCTATTCCTACATTCCAATCCGACCAGGTTTCAGTGATGCCTATTATATCATATTTGCTTTCTTGTGCTAGGAGATCAAGTTCATCTTGTTTATTTCCCATGCTCTGTGCATGGGAGTAGAGACATCTAAGAACATTTGTCCTTCCCGCTTGCTGCCTGTGTGAGTTTTTTTCCCTTCCACTGTTGTGCCCTTGCATCATTTGACTTTTTCCCTCTATAACACTTTTACTATTATTTCCAGTCCATGGTGTACTCCTGCCTTCCAAGATACCTTCCAAGATAATGTCTCCCTCCCCAACATGACTAAACTATTAAAGCCCTCCTGATCAAATGTTTGAGATTATTGGCAAAAACGCTTCTGCCAACTGCTATGAGACACAGCCCATCTCTTGCTAGAAGTCTACCCTGATGGAACCGCACCCCATGATTCAAGAATCCAAATTGTTTTTGGTGGCACCATCTACGGAGCCAGTTATTCCTGTCTGCTATCTTCCTTTTCCTTCCTGGACCATGCCCTTCAACTGGGAGAAGAGATAAAAATCTGTGTGTCCAGCTCTTTCAGCTTCCTGCCCAAAGCCTCATAATCCCTTCTGATGTTCTGAAGACTATGCCTTGCAGTATCATTGGTTCCCACATAGACCAAGAGGAAGGGATAATGGTCAGTAGGCTTGACAAGTCTTGTCAGTATCACTGTCACATCATGGATTTTTGCCCCAGGGAGACAACACACCTCCCAGGACATCTTGTAAGGACCACAAATCACGGCTTCTGTACCCCACAACAAGGAGTCCCAGCCACCACCACATGCCTCCTCCAAGGCTTAGCAGTGGCTGTTCCCTGTGGTGGTACTCTTCCGGTCTCCTGCACTGTCACTGAGGACTGTCCCTGCTGCTCTTCCTCTTCATCCTTGATAAAGGAGAAAGCTTCAAATCAATTCTGTAGCTGCAACCTCACAGAACGATCCCTGGTTCTCCTACTTCTGTGTGTGACTTTCCTCCTGTGTGCATGAAATGACCTCCTCCTCAACAACTTCCTTTGTGTGGTCCCTAGTACTTCTACCTTTGAATGACATCTAATCAATCAACCTGTGTAAAGAATGACTTCCACTATTCCATCCCCCTCTAGACTCTTCCCCATATGCACTGATAGTCTGCTCCATAGGTTTGGAGGCTGTAGAGGAGATGGGAGGAAAGACCCATTCAATGAACAAAGGCCCATTTGTACAGTGTTAGATTTTGCCCTGTTGTTGTTGTTGTTGTTGTGTGCCTTCAAGTCATTTCCAGTTTAGGATGTGAAGCTATTGTGGGATTTTCTTGGCAAGATTTGTTCAAAGCAGGTTTGCCTTTACCTTCCTCTGTGGCTGAGAGAGTATGACTTGACCAAGGTGACCCAGTGGGTTTCCATGGCTCAGTGGGAACTTAAACACTGGTCTCCACAGTCATAATCCACAGTAATCAAACCACTACACCACTCTGGCTCCTTCTTGCCCTAATCCATCAGATTATTCTGATCTTCCAGTAGTTTTGCCCTTGGACCACAGCCTTGGATATTGTAAATAGTCTAAAAGGAATACTTTTTGAGCCCATTGAAATTACATAGAGATGTTTTAATGGAGCTTTCTACATGTGGAGAGTTTTGTGGTGGATCATGTCCAATACCTTGACAAAGGGCCTGTACAGACCAGCCACAAGGTTGGCTTGGGGGTCTACACACTGCACCAAGGGAGCACCCTGATGCTGTGCACCATGTAGTGGGGTGCTCGGTGTGACAGCGGTGTCAGGGCGATGGTGAGGCAGCTGGTGTGTGGTTGTCCCGCCACCGCCCTGACACCACTGTCACACCAAATGCCCCACTTGGTGCAGTGTGTAGACACGCTGCACCAAAGGGGCACAAAAGAGCCATCGTGGTGGCAGTAAGGGCAGCTTTTTGCCACTCCAAAAAGGAGTGGCATTTGCCAGCTCTTTTTGGAGTGGGAAAAGGCTGGCTTGGGAACATGGCACATGGTTTCTGTGGCCTGATCCAATGCTCCCAGGGATGGCACAGAACTGCCCCTTAGGGTCTGTCTGTACAGTCCCAAAGATATCATTTTTTTGCTATTAGTGAATTTTGATAAATTGACCCTTCATACCAGGTTGCAATGTCCAGAAATCACACATGATTTGGGATAGAGTGGAAAATCCAGTAGGTATGTATTATTATTTTTTATTCCCCAGTCTACTATATTTTATCTGATAAGTAGATCCTCCACGAGTCTTAACCTAGTATATCCTGCCTGAAGGATATTGACTTCCATTAATTGCTGATACTTCCCATTTCTAAGCCTCTTTTTAAAAAAAGAAATATACTTTTATGTTGAAAGTTAATTAATATCTGTGCTGTCACATACTCAGAAACACTTGAGGGCAACAGGCCAACTATATTTCATCAGCGTTTGATGGCAGCCCCTAAAGTTATCTGGCAAACCCTTCAAGAGGCAACAGAGCCAGCTTTGGATACTTGGGTGCCTGAAGTGAAGGATGAGAACCTCTTTTCCACATTCATGGAAGAAGCCAATTGGACTGGAAGCTGAATGTAAACACTAGCAACAGGACAATTCCCTTCCCTGTATCTGTAGGTAGTTAGCCAACTGACAGAAAAATGGACTCTGTGTTGTAACTGTTGTTTTTCAATAACTTGCCATCAGCCTCTTCTCTCCTCACTTCATTCAGTGTCTTTTGCAGAAGTGGGATGCCAAATCATTGGTACAGCCCAGAAACTTTATTTTTATTTTGAAAAAAATAGTACAAAAAGAAGGAATTCCTTTTGCTCAGTGAAAAGTTAAAAGGAAGAAATTAGAGAGGATTGTATTTTGAACTACTGTTATTCATAATGCATAATCACAAAGTGCATACAAAATCCAAATGGATCAGAATCAGCTGGTGTAAAGGAACTGCTTATAAATAATGAAGGGCAATGGCAGTGCCTATTCTAAATGGATTTTTGAGAAGTATGTGGCTAAGCTAAAGCATTCAGTTACAAAGTAATAAACCAAATTAGTGTACATTTTAAATTAGACCATTATGCAGTTTGGGAAAGAGTTGCAATAAAGAGCTGTTACAGAAGAAATTGTTTTAGCTATTAGTGTGCTGTCTGCCTGCAGTGCAAAAGGTTGGCAAAATGCTGATATACAGCAAAACAGGAAAGTTAATGATACTAGTGATATTTGTCAATAAAATTAATTTCCTTGAAGCTTAGACATTTAGATATGTGTAACTGGTTAAGAGTATTCTGATAGACCCCAGTGATAAGAAAAGTTTTATTTGGCCTTGTCATAACCTGGTTTAATGGAAAAAGTGAACAAGAGTTACTGCTTGATGCCTAGCTTAAGGCTTAACCTCAGCCATTCTGTTTTATTTAAAACAGCAGCATGAGCAATTTCATTCTCTGCGGATGACTGCTTGATGGCCAAGCTTCGAAGTAGATGTCAAAGTAGATGATGAGTCCTGAGATAGATACTGAGTAGTTGTGGTGTCAGAATCAAGTGACAAACCAGAGATGTAAGCGAAGCACAGCAGCAAGAGAGGTGCCATGTGATCAAAAGTGGTGCCTACTGTACTTTAAGATGTTCCTAGTCAATACAAAGGATGTAAGAGATGAAATTGTTCAAGAACCAGAGGATTCTTTCAAATTGTTCTGCCATCAGCTAAAAACCAAAAGCCCAAAACCTTATAACAACACAACACACTTTTTTGGCTTTTGTATAGGATGGAATTATTTTCTGACTATGCAATGACCCAAAGTCCACACTCATTTCACCATCTAAACCATGCATCTCTCCCAGTATGGCCATTTCCAGGTTGTTGGAGAGTGAGGAAATTAACAGTGATGTGTCCAAGTATTTTCTTTCAGCTGGTCATCTGACAAGATGTCCCAAGGACACCAGAGGTCCCTGCAGGCTCCTGTTGCATTACCCCAGTCTCTCTAAATGTTTAAAATGGTTCCTACTTCCCAGATCAGGGGTAGGCAACATATCCCTTTTAAGGGCTGAGGGACTTCAGCTCCCAGAAGCCTCAGCCATGTTGGCCAATAGTCCCATGTTGGCCAATAGCTCCTGGGATTCTGGAAGCTGAAGTCCCTCGGCCCTTAAAGGGGAAAGGTTGCCTACCCCTGTCCCAGATAAACCATTCCAAGATGGATAACTCTCAGAGTATTGCTTTATGCCACAATGTTGTGCAAGTCTTCTCAGATGTAAATCCCTTTGTTGGTCCTTAGTCCTATGTAAATGTACATAGGCTTGCAGCCTCCTCTGGGAACTAATTCCTGTGTTAACATAATTCCAACCATTCTGTCTTTCCTACTTTTGGTTTTAGGCTACATTGAACAGCCTTGTATGATACCTTGCCCATTTGATTGCAAGTTAAGTGACTGGTCCAGCTGGGCACCTTGCAGTTCATCTTGTGGAACAGGAGTGAAAATTCGGTCTAGGTGGCTGAAGGAAAAGCCTTACAATGGAGGACGTCCTTGCCCCAAACTTGATCCTAAGAATCAGGTGAGGTATATCAAGAAAATAGTAGAGCAATTTTACAGTGGATCAGTTAAGCATGTTTTCTGGTTGTAGTAATAAGATAGTTTCTCTTTCTAGCAATTATAGCTTCTTAGCTGGATGTACCTTTTCCTTGAAAAGTATTATTTCCTTGAAAAGACAGATTGATGCTGCTCAACTTTCAGAAGTTTCTTCCTTTATTCTCAGAAATAATCCAGACTCTTCAGGCATTATGAGTTAATATTTAAATTACACTTCTCTGTAGTTTGCAAATCACTCATCATAGTCAATGAAATCAGCAAGAATTTTCTGGACCAAGTAATTTGTGAATAGTAGGATTTGAAACAGTTTGCAAAGACTGATCTTTTAATCTATCCCTTGTTATTTTTTCTCTCTCACTAATTCAATTTCATTCTGTTGAAATAAGTTTCTCTTTGACAATTACAAGGTAATTTTCAAGTGTGTGTTCTATTAGGCAAAGTCATCAATATAAATGAGTATATTCAGTTGGAAAATTAGGGGTAAAATATTTTTCAATTAATGTTGCAGTTTATAATGTTATAAAGGAACTTTGCAGTTAATGCAGATGGGAGACTTATGGTTTCATACAATTTAAATGTTTAATGTTTTTAAGGCTATTGAAATGAAATCAGCAATATTATCCCTTCTTATGCTGATTAGTTCTTTTTTTTTTTAAAAAAAAAAAGTCTTTGCTTCATTCCATAATCCTTATGATTCTTACCCTGACATCCCAACTTTTCTTTCAAAGCACCTATGCTTACTTTTAGTTGTAAGGCTGTCTTGAGTTTATCCTCCAGGTGTTTTGAATTTCAACACCTATAATCATATTAAGAGTGGTTATGATATTTAGGACTGCTGGAAGTTGAAGTTCAATGTATCTGAAAGGCCAGGGGTTCTATACTGTAGATAGCACCAACTCCCGTAGTAGTGCCTCTTTCTCAGTCAGGGTGCATCTACACTGTAGAAACAATGTAGTTTGATACCACTTTAACTGCCATGGCTCTATCCTATGTAATCCTGGGATTTGTAGTTTTGTGAAACATCAGCACTCTTTGGCAAAGATGGCTGAAGACCTTGTAAAGCTACAGATCCCAGGAATCCATAGGAAGGAGCTACAGCCCTGAAAGTGATATCAAACTGCATTATTTTTACAGTGTAGATGCACCCCAGTCTACTTAACTCAACTGCAGACTGCCAGAAATAGTGCACATTAAATTGAGGCACTGCCCTGATTCAGTGCTAAGGAATCATGGGAACTGTAGTTTATTGTGGCACCAGAGCTCTCTGACAGAGAAGGCTCGATGTCTCGGAAAAAAATACAATCCCCATGATTCCCTAGCACTGAGCCAGGGCAGTGCCTCAATTTAATGTGCACTATTTCTGGCAGTCTGCAAAGGCCCAGTGTTACTATGAGTTAGAAGTTGCTTCTGCTTCTCTTCCTCCTCCTTTGCTGCCTGTATGCTTCTGAAGAGGAAAAACCAGTGAACAATACCTCCATGAGCATATTTTGTTCAGTATACTTGTTGCATCTTTCAAGAATGAAATTAGTGAAGAATTATATCCATAGCCCAAATCATTGTGATTTTGATGCTGCCTCTGCTGGTGTAATAAGAAAAAGTAGCATAAGATGTTGTCTCTATCTTTGGTCATGAACTTATATTGATCATGTTTGACAAAACATCACGTTCTATACACTAAACACATTTGTAAATTAACATATTTAAAGCAAGATGTAGCTCAAATTAGGTTTTTAGCTTTTTGTTTTTAATTATGGGAACTGTTTGGAAGAAGAATAGCATTTTAGATAAAAGGTTCATTTTTTTCAAGGCGACTCTGCCTAATAGTGATAAGTTTAGGTCATTCCAATTTTGTAATTTTTAAAAAATTTCTCTTCATTATTACATTTGTTTTTTCTTTGTTAAATTTTAATCCTGATGGTTCATTAAACCATTTTAATTGATTTAATAGGTGTTGTATACTATTTACTGGGTCTTCCATTGGGATAGTAAAAACTTGGATTTTGATTTGTGCTCCTTTAACCTTTACTTCCTGGATCCCTTTATGTTCTTCTAAATTATTTATTAAAGTTTCTAAGACTAGTATAAATAGCAATGCAGAAAGGGGACATCGTTGCCTTGTGCCTTTGTTGATTTTTGTAGGTTTTTGTCTTCTCCCCATTTACAATAATATTGTCTGTTTGAGTTGAATAGATTGCTTTAATCCACTCTAAAAATATATGAGCAATTCTTATTTTCTTTAGCACTTCTATCATCAAGGACCAATTAACATTGTGAAGGCCATTTCAGTGTCTAGAAAGAACAATGCAAATTTTTTATTGGTATGAAAATCAAAATGTTCAATTACATTAGTACATGTCTTATATTCTCATTTAAATGTATTTTTGATAAGAATCCGCATTTGAGTAAGAATCCACACAAACCAATTTAACATGACTTTTTTAGTCTGTTTGACAATATGTAAGCAAATAGCTTATAGTCCAAATTTAATAAAGATATTGGCCTGAAGTTAAATGGAAGTTGATGATCTCTATCTTCCTTCAGGATCAAGATTATGTTCATTTCGCTCCAGGATGGAGGCATTTCCTCCTCTCTTATTCCATTCATTGTAGTTAAAGGTGATTGTATTAATTTTTCATTACTGTTTTTGGCATTTTAATTGTGTCTCAGATCTCAAGTAAGGTAATTGGTTGGTTTAAGGCTGCCATTTCCTCTTCTTGAATAATTTTAATATTTTCAGCTAGAAATTTTTTATTTTTGTTCTCATTGATTTCTTGTCCTTTAAAGAGATTTGTGAAGTACTTATAAAAAGATGTTTTAATTTTCTCCAAATCTGTATGAATCTCATCCCCTTCTCATATTTTCATTATCAATTTCTTATCTCTTTCTTTCCTTGATTTTTGGGCAAGACATCTTCCAGATTTGTTTGCATGTTGGAATTATTTTAATTTGGCCTTCTTCATTTTTTTTGTTCTTTTTGCAATATCTTTGTCTCCTTCAGAAAAAATGCATATTCTTTTTGCCCCTCATGTTTATATCTCCACACATCTAAAAGTCTGTCTATTTTTGGATTTATTACAGCATTCCAATCCCCACAAATAATAGTCTCACAATCATTATAATCTTGTAGTATAGTCTTTATTCTTTGAAAAAAATTGACTTTCTTTTCCTACAGAGCATAAATTGAAACAATTTTTTTTATTTGAACTATTAGTTCGATACCAATGTAGTGTCCTTTTTCTGTCATTTAATACTTCTTTAGATTCATTTTTTAAAAACTTAAACAGCAATGCCTTTTTCGGCTTTGCTGCAGAGATGTAGCCAATTCCTAATTTGTTGTTTCTGAGGAGTCTTCTATCTTTTTTTTTTTTTTTTGTGTACATGCATTTCTTGTAAACTTATTATTTCATATTTCTGTTTCCCAAGTTGATGAAATACTTCTCTTCTTTTATTTTTGTCATTTATTCCTTTAATGTTCCAAAATAGGATGTTAATATTTTCTGTCATTTCTATCTATTTGATTTTTTTTCATAATTAATTTGTTTCTGTCGGTTTTTCTCTGCTCTCTGATGGTATTTCTTCCTCTTGTGTGTTGTCCAGTTTCCTTTTGGGTTCATCTTGATCATCTTTGTCTGATATGCTGCTTAAATCTTCTTCTGTGATTTCTTCCTCTGATGGTAGAGGTGTCTTTCTTGCATTGTGTTGATCTCTTTGTTTTTTTTCTTTTCTTTTTTACTACTTCCATTTTTTTCCAATTTCTGTTCCAATTTCCCCCCAGAAGTCTTTTGCCTTTGTCATTGAGTTTCATTTGAACTAGTTTTGATTATGTTGCACTGCGATCCCTTCTAATTTTCCCCATTTATATCTTGTATATATTTCTTCAACAGATTTGTTAGGAATTTATATTCCTCTCTTTTCTTCAGTATACTTTTTGGTATATCTTTAAAAATCCTGATTTCTTCTCCCTCCACTACAAATTTATTTCTGTAGCTTTGTTCCAATATCTGGTCTCTGTTTTTTTTTTTTCCCCCTTATAAAATATATTACAATGTCTCTGGGGTATCCCTTTTCTTTTGCTATTTGAGAGTTGATTCTAAATAATTTCTTGACTTCCCAGACAATATTTTGGTTTGGCATGTCTATGTATTCTGCTAGAGCTGGGAGTAGTGTTTCATAAAGGTTTTTGGATTTATGTTCTGGCATTCCACGTAGTTTTAAACAGTTCCCTCTTATTTCTCCCCTCTCATCTGCTGTTATTTCCCATTTCCGAAGCTTGTAGCCTCTGTGGAATCTATTTATCTTCCCATGCCAAGGAGATATCTGTGGCCCTTTTGCTGTTCTTTGTTGTTATTCTTTGTTGTTCTTTTCTCCCTTTTTTCTCATTCCTTTCACTTGCTTCCGAGCATTTAATGGCTTCTGTTTGGGGTGGCTTAGAACAGCTGGGAAGCTAGCATTCTCTGGAACTCTGGAGCACACACGAGAACTCCTCGCAGTTCAGACACCAACCAGAAGTCCTCGGTTTTTAGCTTTTTAATTATTACTTTTTAATTATTACTCAAAGCTATGCCATTGTGTGCATGTACAGTACTATATGCTAAGTTGTAGAAATGAACATTAAGCATGGATGACCTTGTTTGTGTAGAACAGTTGGTGTGAAGTACAACATTACAGTGTTTGTGTAACTCCTGGTCACATTGTGAAAGAGGCCCAGACAGATCTTAGACATAAGCCACTGATCTATATACAGGCTCTGGTTGAAACTAGAAGTTCTACAAAGGTTTTGGAAGAGACATGTACATTTGAGGATCACTTCCATATCTATTGCAGCACAGCAAGTAGGCCATACAGCTGTTTGTTTTACAACTGGCCAGAAGAGCCCACTAGTTCTTTGTTGGTCTAAATCAGAAGCTAGAAAGCAGGTTTGCTGTTGTTGTTGTTAACTACCTTCAAGTCTATCCTGACTCTAGGTGACTCTGTGAATGAGACATCTCTAAGGCTCCCTGTCCTCCACTGCTCTGCTTAAGTCCTGTGAATTCATGCATGTGATCTCCTTCATTGAGTCTATCCATCTAGCATGCAAGCTTCCTCTCTTTCTATTTTCCTCCACCTTTCCTATCATTATTGTCTTTTCTAATGAGTCCTGCCTTCCCATGGTGTGACCAAAGTACAACTGCCTCAGTTTGATGATCTTGGTTTCCAGGGAGATTTCAGGCATGATCGATCTATTCAAGGACCATTTGTAATTCTAGATATTTTGCACCACAATCCCCATAAGACTGATCAACATTCTCCACTCAGGTATCAGATCCTTGCTGATTTTGCAGCAAGGGACAACCATATGAAGCAACTTCAACTTGTTTTACTCAAGTGTGTGAAAAGCAGGATTCAAATCATCCTTAGAGTTATTCACATTCTTTCCATTTCTGCATCTAGGTTTAGACAAATCTTTTGAAAAATTGCACATTAAAATACACAAGTGACAGTGTAATAGAAACAGAGCCTAAGGAAATACAATAAAGGAATGCTCAATAAGATAAATAATGCCCATATCTCAATATATTTCTTTATGGATCTTGGAGATCACTAAACAGGTAAAAATGAAATGCCATGGCAAAAATTACAGAGATGCTAAGCTCCTGGAAAAGATAGTGAGTGATTCACATTATCCACAAACATAGTAGAATGTTTATGTGAAAATTCATACGCATTGCTTTTGTCGGCTTTCTAATTTCAAAATCATTTTAATAATATTTTTAATTAAATTATTAGACATAATAGTGGATAAACTTTGCAGGAAAGTATAAAACCCAGTAAGGAACATAATAATGTTTTGAACATCCTCACCAAAGCTAATGACACATGGATGTTTTTGTGTGTGCCTTTAATCTTGATAGTGGTATTTTCCAGAATAGCAGTAGATTCTATTGCTATTTGAATATTATGGAAGAATAAACCAAATGAATACCATGACATCTTATTGTATGCTTGAGTATACTAATTGTATCTAAAAGTCTAATGGAGAAATGTCTATTCAAAACTATGATTATAAATTAGTTTAAACATATATATCCCCAATTGTCCTTTCAAAAGATCCCAGTGGCTTACATTACAGTCCTAGTGATTTTCATCCTGACATTGACCAAATCTAAATGTTGTTAGCCTTGCTATTGCTCCAGGATAGGATATTTCCAGTTGTGAAGAAGAGCTAAGTTGCTGCTGCTGTTGTTGTTGTTGCTGCCTCTGAAGAAGAAGAAGAAGACATATGTGGAGGAATTCTCACTGGCAGTCAGAATAATATGAGATGGATCTTGGCCCTTAAATATGTTTTCTAAAGACAAATGCTCAAGTTTCATTAGTATTTCCTCATTAAAATATTAATGAGTGTAGGAAGCTGCTGTTAAGCATATCATATGCCTTTTTTAAATAATGGGAGATTAAATATGAGCTCTGAGACTTCATAGCTTGATTATTCCTTTCTGTTTTTCTAAAGTCTGCAGCAGAATACATATTTTTAACTTCTATATTCCCAGTTTATATATTTCATTCTTGAATTCTTCAGCTACAGATTCGTTTCAAACTTAGATACATGCTGATTAAGGTGACTGGCAACACATTTTAGAGATCTTATCCAAGAAAACCCTGTAAATTCATGGGGTTGCCATAAGTCAATAGGCAACTTGAAGGAATATACATACACACACAGAGGTGGTAGAATACCAAACTATTTGCAGTTTTGTATTCTAAAGATTTGTGTGTCCACCTCTACCTCAGTGAAATAGTTCTTAGTGACAGTTCTCTCTCTGCTCAGGGAAAAAGTATGCCAAACAAGTCTTTTTTCATAATTTTTATATTAATATTTTATTATAAATTTATGAATTTATGCTCAGTATATACAATGAACTGAATAAAGTTTACTGTCTCTGAAGCATCCTCAAAAATTAAGATCACAGTAATAAGAACCAAATGGTGACATGCTGCATTCATTCTTTTTCTACTGATAATTTCTGGCCTTTTTCAGAACTTTAGGACTAGTCATAGTGCCTGCAAAGAGGAACCTTCAACCTGCATATTGGTCTACTATATGCTCTCTATATAATCAAGGACAGAGGATTTGTTTCATGAAAAATTTTAATTTTACCCTTATTCCAGAATGAGAGGAATAATTTTCTAGGGTTGCATTCAGTACAAGTCAAAACTGTACATTGCATAAACATGGCTTAGGAAGCATAACTATGCTAAAATGTATTTACAAGCTATCATTTATAGCCTTCAGTCAATTCAGAAACCTTAATTTGAACCAGATAGGAAGAAGACCATTTGTAACATCAAGACTGGAGCGCTAAGTGGTCTGAATATGAAAGTCTATTAGTGTCTATTTCTTTACTTATGAATCTATCTTTTTAACTTAAATCCACTTTTCTCTCAATTAGGTTCTTTACAATATAAGGTATTATATAGTTAAAACAATATATAGTACAAAAGTTTTAAAAGTGCAATTAAAATATTCAGACCAGTTAAGATATTTTCAAAGCACAGTGAAGAAAAAATGCTTCACATGCCATTAGAAAATATTTTTGCCACCACCATTTAAAAGCTGAATGCTTGTGTGAAAAAATAGTTTTGGCAAACATCTATATAAGGAATCTAATACCATCTGAAGAAAGTCTCTCAGCTACTCTATTTGGTGTATATCTGTCCTTTTCTCTCCCCATTCTCAAGAGTATGTGTCCATATACATGAATACAGACACCCTGTCCAAAAATTAGTATAATAACTACATTGGATGATATTATCTTCCAGCTTTTAATAAAATTTCACCAAATTAAAAAAACAACTGGAGAAGGTTAAACAGGCCAAAGGGGGAAAAGTTGTCATTTTATCTTGGCCACTGAAGTTCAGTTAGTTTGGAGCAGTATTTTAAAGAGAACAACTTGGTTCCTGTCAAATCTCTAGTGGACAGTGTGCCATGTTGCTAGACTTACCTGGCTTGGATGTCATAAATCAGCATAGTGGGGAAGAAAGGGGAGAAGAAGAGAAATGAGGAACTTTAAGAAATAATAAGGAAAAGGAGTTAAAATTTAGTGTGAATAAATCGGACAAACAATGAAATTTATATCTTGGAATGTAAAAGGTTTGAACTCAGGTCAGAAGAGAAGTAAAATTTAGCACTACTTAGGAAAAATTTAATTACACATAATATGCCTTCAGGAGACCAAAATAAAAAAGGAGAGGAAAGATTACTAAAGAATGGGAAACTAGGGAAATAATTTGTTTCAGTCTCACAGAAAAAAAAAGGAGTAGTAATATATGTTAAAACACCAACTCAAGCAAGAGAAATATTTAACAACAAAAATGGACATTATACAGGCATTGAAAGTGAATTACTAGAATGAAAAATATTGATTGTAGGTATCTGTGGGACACTCAAAAATAAAGATAAATTCTGTAGAAAAATTAAAACTGAATTATTGAACTTTTATTATGAAAGAAGAATAATTTTTTAATGGTGTGTTGGAACCAAAAATAGATAGAAAATCAGAAAAAAAAGATTAAAATGGGCCAAGGAAAACTTCCAAAATCTTTTTTTAAAATATTGGATCAATTCTCACTACTTGATGATGTAAACAAAAATATGATTTGACTATAGAATTCACATTCTATTCAGATAGAGACTCCTTTTTCTCATGTTTAGATACGTTTTTCATTTCTACCATTTTGGTTAAAAATGTCATTATCATGGAAATAGTACCAAAAAGTTTGACAGACCATAATCCTATTGTACTAAATTTTAAAAATAAGAAACAAGAATATTATTGGAGACTGTTACAGAATTATTACGGAATGGTCAGATAATTGAAGAAGCTCAGAAAAATTTACAATTATATTTTCAGGAAAATATAAAAGAGGAAACAAAAATAGGAATTGTCTGGGAAGTGAATAAGGCTATTATCGGGTAGGTTCATAAAAAAATATAGAACTAAGGAAAAAAGAAATGAAAAAATTAAAGAGATAAGTGATGAAATTAGTAAAAAAGAAAAAAAAACTAGAATAGGGAAAAAAATAAATAAAAATCCAAAGGGAAATTACATTACTACAGAAACAATAGAATTAGACTTAGCCATGGAAATAAAAAAAACCCACCAAAAAAACCCTATTAATAACTAAACAAATACATTTTGAACAAGCCAACAAACCCAGGAGGTGGTTGGCATATCTATTGAGGAAAAAAAAAAGCTGAAAAGAGGATGATTAATAAAATAAATGGTGGTGATATTATTACAAAACAAAGAGAAATAAAAAATATCTTCCAAAGGTACAATTCTAGGATATACAAAGAAAAAAGTTTATAAAAAGGAAATTAATGAATTTTAAATAAACAAGATATAAAACAGATTAAGAAAGAACAAAAAGAAAAACTTATTAGACTGATTGCAAAAATGGAAATTTAGGAGGCAATCAAAAAGTGTAAATTGAATAAAACTCCTGGTCCAGACAGCTTTACACAGTAGTATTATAAATTTTTCATACAATTATGGTCACAATTTTTAAAAAAAAACTAAAAAAATGTGAATTCAATATTAGAAAATGGGATTCCACAATCATGGGGTGAATCAAATATTTGTCTAATTGTGAAGGAAGATAAAAAGTCTTAGAACATCAAAAATTTTAGGTCAATTTCTCTATTAAATACAGATTGTAAAATTTTTACTACAATCATGACAACCTGAGTGAAAGATATTTTACAAAAATCAATTGATAAAGAGCAATGTTGATTTTTCCCAAATCGGTATATGAAAGATAATTTAAGGATACTATTAAACACTATCAAATTGGCAGAAAGACACCCAGACAAAAAAAGTGCAATGATATTTTTAGATATAATGTAAGCTTTTGACTATATGAATTGGAATTTCATGTTTGAGATTTTAGAAAGAATGAAAATGGGAAATAGGTTACTCTCTTGGGTTAAAGAAATATACAAAAACCAACAAGCTAATATTATAATTAATGAGAGAAAACAAAATTAATAAAGACACAAAGAGGCAAAAGGAAGGTATGTCCTTGATCACCATTGTTATTTTTATGCATAATTGAGATTTTTTATTGATTTAATAAGAAAATATGTAGAAATTGGGCTTTTGAAATTTTAAAAAGATGAACATAAAATTAGAGCATTTGCTGATGATGTTGCCTTGACTTTGGAAGAACCATTAGAAAGTATATAAAAAATAAAAAGATACTACAAGAATTTGGTAGACTATCAGGATTAGAAATAAAGACAAAACAACAATAGTTAAAAACATAACTAAAAATAAAAAAGGAACTTAGGGGGGATGCAGCCAGACACCAGGTGCCCCAACCCCTTCCTGAGGATGTCATCAGAGCACCCGTCATTGCACACAGCAGGTGCTCCAATGATGTCCTTCCGGCTCAGAATCCGGACACGCTATATAATAATAAATAATAAATTTTTATTTGTAGCCCGCCCCTCTGCTAGGCAATCGGGGCGGGGGACAGCAATAGTTAAAACAGAACAGCATTAAAACATTCCCTCTCCCCATAACCCCCTACCTCCCCCCTCCCCATCCCCCTAAAATAGAATTAAACCAAAGAATAATTAAAATACAATATTAGTTAAATCAATAAATTAAAAACAAGATTTTCCGAGGAGACAGACAAATGGGCTAAGCCAGAAGGAGCGCAGAAAAGGTGCCCGCCGCCTCTTCCAGCACCTGTTTTGGCTCCTCTGAAAGGAGAAAGAAGCATAGGGCAGCCTCAATTCCAATTTGTGGCTTCTCGGGGCAGCCCATGGCCGCCTGTCTGTAGAGGCCCTTCATGAAAAACTAGGCTTTGAAATTAGTAAAAAAAAAAAAAAAAAAAAAAAAAAAAAAGTGAAATGTTTAGGTATTGTAATAATTATGGAAAAACCTGGAATGAAATCAAGAAGGATTTAATGAAATGGAAGGACCTAAACCAGGGGTAGGCAACCTTTTTGAGCCGAGGGCCAGGTTGCTGTCCCTCAGACAATTGGGGGCCCGAAGCACAATAAATAAATAAATAAATATTTTTTTTAAAAAAATTAAAAATTTAAAAAATATGCATGCACACTCTCTCAGCCCCAGAAAAGCCATGGCAAAACCCCTGTGGAGATTTTGCCAAGAAAAACCCAAGAACAAGTAATAACAACAATAATCAATATCATGGTGGGGGTGGGGGTGGTGGCGGCGGCAGCAGCAACAGGACCGGCCTGTGGTCAGTCCAAAGGCCTCAGGGGGCCACATCCAGCCCCCGGGCCTTAGGTTGCCTACCCCTGACCTAAACTTATCATATTGGGGAAGATAACTTCAATAAAAATGAGTGTGTTGCTGAAACTTTTATTTCTCTACCAATTTTGATAATACATAATAAATTAGTATTTTAAGAATGGCATAGGGAAATCTTTAAATATATTTGGGCTGGGAGGAAACCCAGGATAAAAGAAAAAAAAAATTCTACAAGATGCCAAGGAGAGAGGAGTGTTATTAGGTGAAAAAAAAATTATATCTAAAACTTATAAAATATTACTGATAGGGTTATGGAAGAGAAATTGATAAAAATACCTATGTTAAAATAGGCACAAAACATGGGACATACAATTGAATTGGACAAATGGGAAAAGGTTTGGAAGAAAACAATAAAAGTCTCACTATCACAAAACATTAAAGAAAACTTATACAAAATGCACTATAGGTAGTATCTTACCCCCCCTCCCCCAAAAAAATTCTATCAAAGATGTATAAACGAGTGAATAATGTGTGCTGGAAATGCAAAAAGGAAATTGGAACATTTTAACACCAATGTTGGACATATGTTAAAATTAAGAAATTTTGGAAACACATCAATTCATGGAGAAAATAATAGATCTAAAATTTCAAATGAAACTTGAGATTTGTCTATTAGGTATGATTGAGAAAAAATTATGGAGGGGGGAACACATGAATGATTTATTATATGACAGAAGTATCTAGTTTATTACTGGCTCAAGAATGGAAAAATTATAAAGTGCCAACATTGGAAGAATGGTTATCAAAGTTATCAGATATGGCAGAGTTGGATAAATTAACATGTCTCATGAGAAGTGAAATTTGGGGAAATATGTAAAGGAATGGGGACAGATAAGGAAATACATGTGATCAATAGGGTATACTGATAAAATTGGATATTTGGGATTATCGAATAATTATATTATGTTATATAAATATATTTATATTTTGGGATATTAAGTGTTACTCCTTTATATTAGTAGAATTAGATTAGAATTATAGTTGATAAGACAAGAACAGCTAAAAAAGGAATATGCAGTAGTAACATGGAATTCTTCTAGTTTAGGAAGTTAGAATTATTGGGATATATTAGTCTATATGTTTGAATTATGTATGTTTGTATATATATGTATATGTATAACTTTGAATGGATTGTCTGTTTTTATGTTTTTATGTCTTTTAATGTGAAAAATATATTTTTTTAAAAAATCAGCATTACAACAGCTAACACTGAGCATGAACTTATTCTAAGATCTTTAGTCTAGGGAACAAAGGCACACAGTAGGATTGATGCTTTCTTTGCCCCTTTGTCAGCAGTTTTAGTCTTTTCTGTCACCCACTCCCATCTCAACTTTTCATAAATACACTTGGAAACTTTTAAACTATACACATCCTGCTGTAAATATTTTTGTTGCTGTATTATTTGGCAATACTGAGTGTCATAATATCACTTGTGACCAAACATCCTATTTCATTCCATTGCTGATTCATCCAGTTTGTAGGATTGGCTCTTGTAGATTTAAAAAAAAATAGGCAAGCTTTAGTCAAGTAGGAATATAAATATTCATAGAGCATAAATATCCCTAGGAAGGCAATCTTTATGAAGTCCATCAAAGCCCCATCCCTCAGGCTTTTTCAGTGCCAAAACATAGGCTGAAATAGAGGACAGAAAGTCCAGTTGCTCTCTTAAAACATTGTCTACATGGCCCTTCACTGTCTCTCTTTATGCTTCTGCATATAGGAGTTGATGCACACCAGCTCAGTTTTTCAACATTTTATCCAGTGTTCTGTGACTAGGAACTCAGTCGGTAGTGGTAAGAAATGATTTTACTCTTTGGTAGGAACTGGCTTTTCTACTGTAGTTCCTACCAATTCTATGGTTACAGATTATGGCATATAATAATAGAGTATCATTGCTTCTGGTTATGCAAATTAAAATTTGTCATACACAAAGAATGGAAAAGACAACAGCATAATGTGTCAAACAATGCTATAGGATGAAACTAGACAACTGTGGTCCTCTGTATGTTTTTTGGCCTACAGCACTAATCAGCTATAGCAGAGACAAGCTACAGTGATCAGTCATGGCAGATGTAGTCTGAAAACCTTTGAAGAGCCACAGTTGCTCACCCCTGCTGAAAGGCAGAACTTTGTACACTACAGTTTCAAAGTAGTTATCTATGGGGTGATACAGATGGGACAAAAGGGGCAACTTAGAACCACCCCTTTTAGGCTGGATCAGGGCTGGGGCAAACAGATGCCCAGCACCAATCCAGCTATCTTCTGCCTCCAAAAGGAGCAGATAAGATCCACTCTTGTTTAGGATGGAAAGAAGCTACCACTTCTGCTGAAGAGTTGGCTTTTCCCTTGGAAGTGGCATCTAAGCATCACACCCCCAAGCGGGAGAAGCCTGCCAGCATGTAATCGCTAGTCCAGCCTCTCTCCCACTTGGGGGCATGGCGTGTCTAAATGCCACGCCCCCAAGTGGGACTAAATAGGCTGTCTGTTTTGGCCCCATATGGCCTACTCAGATGGCTCATCTTGATACTATAGGGAAAATCTATTAACAAGCTTGGGTTCAGTATTTACTGAGGGTAACACAATCCTATTGCATGTTTATTTGGAAATAAGTCCAGTTTGACTTAAAGTGTTCACTTTAATTCATTAGATACTGCTGAAAAACAGCTACAGTCAACCTTCCACATCTGTGGCTTTCTCTTTTCAGATCTGATTATTTGCAGATTTGATTAACATGTTCTCTCTAGGAATCTCTAGGTCTTCCAGTGTGACTCTATGGCCAACTTTTGCCAGAAGTTGCACTAAAAGACTTAACGATTCCTATAGAGAACACTTCTTTAGCCATCTGTAGGTCCTCCAACATGATTCTGTGATCAGCTTCTGGTAGATGCTGGCCATAGAGTTGCACTGGAAGACCTAGAGATTCCTAGAGAGGTTCTCTCTCAGGCTAAAAAAAAAGTGTTTTTATATTTGTGGTTTTCCCAGTTTCATGGGAGGGTCCTGTGCTCCTAATCCCAGTGAATGTGGAGGGCCCACTGTATTGGCAGTCTACATCTAGCAGGATTTCACTACTGAAGTTGTATATAGATTCTGTAAAGGCAGATTTTCATTTTGTTTGCTTGTATCAGAGTGGTTCAAGCTGTGGATTTAGCACCCCCTTCCTAATGGAGGAACAGAAATTCACCTTTGAAACAGTTGGAATAATTTTTATTCAAAATTTAACACATAAGTATAGGCATACTTATAGGTTGCAACCCCTCTCCCTCTCACAAGTTAATATAAAAAAAGTACTTCTGACCACTCCCACTTATGTTTGTTTTGTTGCACTTTTGGCAGTCTGTAAAGCCCCCAGAGGGCCCTAGTGGCAGAAAATTGACCCCCAGACCCATGACAGTTACACATTCCTTGCCTTTACTGTAATTGCTTAGGCGATAGGAGATAACTGAAAAACTCTAGTGGCAAACATATCAGTACTATATTATCTGTAACAAAAGTCAGCATTGAATTTTTGTTGCCACATGCTTCTACTCTTTCCATGAGCTGATGGCAACAATAGCAGTGTATATGTAACTGAATTTGTATCCCATCATGTTTCTGAAAATTAAATTGGAACTTTTGAACTAAATTCAATTTTCTGCTGATAGAAATTTCACAACATCCTTCCTCCTTCCTTTCCAGCCCCTTTATATTGCACCCCAACCAAATTTAGAAGGAGTTCCAAGGTTTTGGGTACATAGCTGCAGGATACCTAATTTTGATTTGTGATAACTATCCTCCATAGGAACCTATTTAGTTGGTGTGCTGTTCATCTGGATTGGTCCTTGGCTGATGGTTTAATAAAATTAAGAAGTTTTAGTTATTTTTATTATTTTTCTTGGGATCTTGCTCTGTGGTGAGTGAGAACTAATAGGCACAGTTCCTCACCTTGCTGACTATAAGAATATGATATATTTCTAAATTGTCAGCATTAGATGGAGAATCTCATTAAAAGTTTAGAACCCAATCCCAATTACTGCTTAGAATGGTTGTCAAATGCCATAGCCATGTCTGATGTGTCAAGGATATTATTTCTCTCTAGAGAGAGAGAGACAATTTGGTGGCATAATGGCCAAAAATTCATTGCACATAATAATTTTGAGACCTTTTGCTGCTTTTACCTGTTCTGCATATTTGGCCTTATGGAATGCAACTATAAGGTTTCAATGCATTGAACTTTCTCTTGTGTTAAAGTTATGGAGGGGAAAGTTCTCATTTATTTCTACAACATTCTTCTGACTGAAATTATGGGAAGATGATGACATGATTTGCTGACTGCCAAGCATAAGACTGTTCTATAGAATTGTTAGCCCTTGTTTGTGATCCAGGAGCCTTAAAACAGAGAGTCTTCTTCTTCTCTCGTGATGCCCAGCTGGTACAGGTCAAGTCTGGCTTATCTGAAATGCTTGGGCCCAGAAGTGTTTTGGATTTTAAATGTTTTTGTATTTTGGAATATTTGTATATACATAATGAGATGTCTTGTAGATGGGACCAAGACTAAACATAAAATTCATTTATGTTTCATAGGCACCTTATGCACATAGCCTGAAGGTATTTTTATACACAGCATTATTCATAAGTTTGTGAATAAAACAAAGTTTGTATACATTGAACTATCAGAAAGCAAATGTATTACTATGTCAACCCCTCATGAAAAAAGTTTTGGTTTCTGGAATGTTTCAGATTTTGGAATTCTAGGTAAGGGAGACTCAACCTATATTTTGTGCAATGCACTCTGCAGTTCACGTGAGATATTGGTGAAGAGGAAGTCTTCCTTGACTGTGACTCATTTGGATATTGGGTGTACAGCCTGCCCTGGATGGAGTGGCACTCCTTATGGGGACAGGTCCATGAAAATCTTATTTCTTAATACAAGTTCTGTGCCCCCTTGCATTGGCATGCTCACTGCATCATAAAAGGTTTCCCCTTTGACATGCTTGTCTAGTTATTTCTGACTGTAAGGGGTAATGTTCATCTCTGTTACTAAGCCAAGGGAGCCAGTGGTTGTGGCCAGCAAGACAAAACACTGAGGCACACAGAATTATGTTACCTTCCCACCAAAGTGATACCTGTTTGCCTGCTTTATCTGCTTTCAAACTGCTAGGTTGGCACAAGCTGGGACTGGTAACAGGAGCTAACTCTGTCACGTGGTCATCAGAGTCAGTGTCTTAACTGCTAAGCCACTGAGTCCCTCTGACTGCATCGTAGGGATGGCAGATACATTATTGAGGTTGAGTTCTATGTTTTAACACTTTATAAAGTACATTTAAGTTCCTTTAGCATAATTGCTCTTATTAATGTGTACCATTTACTAACTAACTAGGGCTGATATGGGCCAAAAACATCTGGAAATCCACAGCTATCCAACTTTGATATAGAGTATGTAGACTGTAATATGGTGACTCTGGTCTTTCGATTACTGCGACTAGAAGAGACCAGTTAAAACAATTGTTGAATGGTGGCTCAGCACATAAGTGAATCCAATTGATTCAAAGGATTTACTCTGGTAGGGACTGACTATAGGATTTAGATTTATGAGTGTTGCATCTTGAGACCATAATCCACAACGCAGTATCAATATACACAGAAAATATACTGTCCTTCAATATCCAAAGGAAGAATGATTTTCAAAATGATGAACCATTCAATAAGTGGTGTTGCTCTGGATCTCCAACTTGCAGCAACCCAATTCTAGAGTTTTCTTGGCCAGATTTACTCAGAGGAGGTATCTGTTGCTTTTTTCTTAGGCTGAGAGTGTGTGACTTGCTTATGGTCACTTCCTGATGTTTCCATGGTTAAGTGGGGGATCTGAGCCCTGGAGTCTGGGAGTCCTAATCCAGTGCCAAACTACTGCACAACACTCACAGATCAAATAAACTAGGAACTTGCAGCATATCTCACAAAATGGGCGCTAACTGAAAGGGGTTAAACTATTTTAATATGTTACAGATAAGCTGAAATAAGGACACAGATTTGAAATGAAAGCTTTCATAATACCTCCATTCTTGCTATACTGATAAACATTCTTGGGCTCTTTTATAGACTAATGCAGGGGTAGGCAACCTTTTTGAGCCATGGGCCGGGTTGCTGTCCCTCAGACAATTGGGGGGCCGAAGCACTAAAAATAAATAAATACATAAAAATAAAAATAATTTTAAAAAAATAAAAAAAAATGCATGCACACTCTCGCAGCCCCAGAAAAGCCATGGCAAAACCCCTATGGAGATTTTGCCAAGAAAACCCCAAGAACAAGTAATAACAACAATAATATCATAATGGTGGCGGTGGCGGCGGCAGGACCTGCCTGGGGCCAATCCAAAGGCCTCGGGGGGCCGCATCCGGCCCCCGGGCCTTAGGTTGCCTACCCCTGGACTAATGTGTCAGAAATGCAGTTTGAGAAAATAAAGAGAAACTGAATTTCATGGGAACTTGAAGGGGTGGAACTAAATAAGAGACTGTGCCTTGTCATTTTATTTATCATTTGCCTGCTTAGGTGAGCATACATCAAGCATTTCCGCATATTCTGTGATTTGTTGCCTAATTAATAATAAATTATGAGCCTTTTAATCCTGATGTATTTGTATATTCTAGAAATCAGCTGGTAAGCATTTATCATTGTAATTCAGAAGTTCATTTTTTTCTGTATCAGTATTCTGTATACCATTTATTAGGAACAGTCCCTAATAAGTAATGCAACACATTGTAATAGATGCAACAACTGTATCAGGGATGAACAAAATATGGTCCTAAAACTACAAGTGATCCTGAAGGATGACTATAAACTCCTGGACCAGGGGTAGGTAACCTAAGGCTTGGGGGCCGGATGCGGCCCCCTGAAGCCTTTGGACCAGCCCCAGGCCGGTCCTGCCACTGCCGCCCCCTGCCGCCGCCCCCGCCCGCCATGATGATATTGATTATTGTTGTTATGACTTGTTCTTGGCGTTTTCTTGGCAAAATCTCCACAGAGGTTTTGCCGTGGCTTTTCTGTGGCTGAGAGAATGTGCATGCATATTTATTTATTTATTTATTTATGTTTGGTGCTTCAGCCCCCCCCCCCCCCCCCCCATTGTCTGAGGGACCCCGGCCCCCAGCTCAAAAAGGTTGCCTACCCCTGCCCTTGACCATCCAGAATCATCACAATTTTTTAATATTTAAAAAATATGTTTTTCAAAACAAAGAGTAGATTTTCAGCTACTTCTCATTCTTCTTGTTTGGCATTTTGGGCAGTCTGTATGGTCTTTGGAGGGTCCCCAAAAAACTGGACTTGTGATACTTGCCTTCTCTGATGTACATTGTGAGGCTACATATCCCCTCACCATTTTGTGCTGCTTTGGATTTCTCACTGCCATTGGCAGTGTGACACTGAAAAGAAAAAAACAAGCACAATGTTAGTGTCTGAACAAGGAACTCTTGTATTAAAATGAGGTGCACAACACTCTTCATGCCTAGGAGCCAGTTAATGCTCCTGGACATCTGGGCTATATCTGCACCACAGAAATATTGCAGTATGACACCATTTTAACTACCATGGCTCAAGGCTATGAAATTCTGGGGTTTGAAGTTTGTTGTGGCACAGAGCTCTCTGAGAAGGCTAAATGTCTCATAAAACTACAGATCCCAGAATTCCATAGCCTTGAGCCATGGCAGTTAAAATGGTGTCATACTGCAATATTTCTGTGGTGCAGATGTAGCTTTGGGAGAATTGTGAATTGGTTTACAAAGAGTACAATCCCTGTATTGCATTGTTTCAAGGCAGAAATATTAAAAGCAAACATGGTATTGACTGTGTTTTTGTTTGATGTCACCCCATCAAATTTCAGTGGAGTGCTAGGAAGCAGTAACTGTTGTGGGATCACAAGGCAGGCCATCTCTATGGTCTGTGGAACATGTCAGTAATTTAGTGATATACAGGAATTACTATTTATGAGTAACATTGGTACAAAAACACTACTAAGGATTCTGTATGGTGTGATTTAAGAGGAAGTCATTGAGGAAGGTGATACCATGAGTTACCACATTAGTTGACACCAATCCTAATGACACCACTGGGTGCAACTTTTATGTGAGTCATGCTACATGATCCAACTGAAGTTAAGCACTTTAAAGCCCTATTGATTTTATTAGGAGGATGTTAAGCTCATGAATGCTTTGCATTAGAAGCTATGAGTATTAAAAGAAAATAATCTCGGTTTGTTCATGTCCTGATTTTCTGTGATTTACAGGAATGTTGGCTACATTGTATTCTTAAAGTGAAATTGAAGTTTATATAGGAAATAAGTCTTGGAAACCAAATATTTTATCAATATATTACAGTAATTAATTGTTCATGCCAGTACCAGTTCTGAAGGATCATCTACATGTATGAGCATACTAAAGCGAGAAAAGACACCAATTTGGTTTCCTTTTTTATGGGGAACATATTCTCTCTCTTTATAAAAATTGAACTAAATAATTCTGTGAATTATACCCCTATAATTAACTGCTTACACAAATAGTCCCAATAGTGTTGTTGTTGTTGAATGCCTTCAAGTTGATTCCAACTTATGGCAACCCTAAGGGACCCAGTCATTGGGTTTTCTTGACAAGATTTGTTCAGAGGAGATTAGCCGTTGCCCTCGCCTGAGGCTGAGAGACTGTGACTTGCCCAAAGTCACCCAGTGGGTTTCATGGTCAAGCAGGGGAATTGAACCCTGATCTCCAGAGTCCCAGTATGTTAGCTGTTAAATCCATGTAGCCAGTAGCATTTGTGTTGTCATTACACAGTTTCAAGAGTCACTGACCATCATTAGAATCCATCTGCCACTGAGCATAATGTAACTGCTTTAATAACTTTTTGACATAACAACTGCATTATGTAGGTGGGTGGTCATTTGTAACAGTCCGTAATCATGTGGGGTGAAGCTTTTCCACACTTTACCTAGCATTAGCCACATTCCCAGAGCTTCTCATAAACCTGGAGGAATGCAGAGGCTGTTAAGTAGCACTCAGAATACAGTGTGGCCAGACGTTACAGATAAATATATCTCTCTCACACAGTTAAAGCTACTACGTTCATAGTGCTTGCTGTATATGTGCATCCACTGATGTGCATCCATCTACTGAGGAAATAAGGTACTGTTTTGGAAAGAATATGCAGAAGCCAGGTTTGTATAGTGATTAGAGTTTTGGACTGCATTCTGTACACTCAGCCTTGAAACTCTCTGACCTAATCCAACAGCTGGTTTTTACTAAACCCACTGAATTCATGGGATGTTGCATTAGCATTGAGCAGTTTGTCCAATAGGTCTATTCTAGTGTGCACTAGCAATTTGATTTAGATTACTAGGTGACCTTGAGGACATTCTCAGGTTAACCTACTTTGCAGGGTAGTTGTGAGGGTAAAGTGTAGAGTTGGGGAGGTGTGTATCCCAGTGCTATTCAAAATGGTGGCCTGAAGACCAGTGATGCTTCATCAGCCCATAGCTGCCAGTCCTTTGTTTCCAAGGAAAAAAGAAACAATTGTAGCTAACAAGCACAAATATCATGCTAGCTAGTTCATGGCATATTGAGAAGGAAAAACCCTACCTGTTCCTGACATCAGGTTAAGCTTAAGAACCCCTGGTGTACACAATCTTGGCTTCAATGAAAGAAATATGAAAAACAAATGTAGTTACTATATAAAAACAGGAGCAAAACATATTTTTATGACATACCGTATTTTCCTTCGTATAAGACTACTTTCTAAGCAGGAAAA
>CM034701.1:150915989-150942248 GCA_020142125.1 Phrynosoma platyrhinos
ATACTGCAGAATTAATGCAGTTTGATACCACTTTAACTGTTATGGCTCCATCCTATGGAATTCTGGGATTTGTAGTGACACCAGAGCTATCTGACAGAAAAAGCTAAATATCTCACAAAACTGGAAATTGCATAACAATGGACCATGGCTGTTCAAACTGTGTCAAACTGCATTCTTTCTATAGGGTAGATGCAGCCTTACATACAGAGCAGGCTCACATTAGAGAAATGTTTAGACTCGACTTAATTGCTAGACAGCATTACTTTCTGTTTGAGCTCATGTCTGTTACTTAGCTCCGTACCACAGCTGATGTCTCTTAGAAAATGGGTTAATTGTTACAAAAGTCTAAGAAGAAAATAATAACTATCAGATGTACCTTTTTTTCTGGTGTTATCTAAAGTTCCACTATCTCAGCAGATACTAATGTAATACAGGTTGAGTATCCTTTATCTGGAATTCCAAAATCTGAAGTACTCCAAAATCCAAAACCTTTTCACTACAGCACATGTAGCATCGTATGTATCTGTACTGTATTTGCAAGACTGCAGAAGATATGGCTAGAGAGAGAGCTGTGAGGATCTTTGAAAAGGCAGAAATCTACACCTCCCACCATTTCACAGATCCTCAGACTCTCTCCAGACTTATTATGTCTCATTATGTATATGTAGGTACAGGTATTTCAAAATCCAAAATATGGAACACTTCTTGTCCCAATCATTTCAGCTAAGGGGTACTCAGACCTATAGTGGGTTTCAGCTCCTTAGAAAAGAAGCTTGGTAAAGACTCCTTTGGCAGTATCTTTTTGTTTTATCAATATACAGACATGCCTCTGCAAAAAATCTTGCAAGCCATACTGTGGGTAGTTTCAGAGCAGAGGTGTGCCCATGCAGATGCCAACTAGGTACAGTCATGCCCCCCTTCACCCCATGCCCCCTCTTTGACTATATGTTTTGTGTATGTTGTACTCATCTCCAAGAGTGGTGTCATGGTTTCCCTTTTGGGCATTGCCACCCTCCACGCTTGGGTACGGCAGCTCCGTTACTTTTAAATGTGCTCCTGTGTTTACATGCACAATTAGGGTTAAGGTTTGGAAAAAGCATCCTTTTAGAGCCACTCTGGTGTCAGTGCATTTATATATACATGGGAAGGTGTGCACTTTCTGTGAAGAAGTGGAATAATCCAGCTCCTTTTTAGTCTGGCTTTTCTCCCCATAGCCCATCTGGGGTGCACTTTCTGGCTGGCTTCAAGGCGTACATCATCTAAATGCCTTGTCTTGAAGCCAGCCAGAAACCTCCTTATTTTGACCATCTGTTTCACATTTATTATTATTATTATTATTATTATTATTATTATTATTTCCCACTTTCCCCCTAAAATTTGGATATATAGTGGCTTACAAATTAAAAAAAAAAACAATGCAGCTAAAAATTTACAAAAGTGGGCATTAAAAGAGAGTTAAACTACTATATAGTATTAAAACACATCACTCATTTAAAAAATAAAATGCAGTTTAAAAAATAAACGTATTTAAAAATAGTACACATTAAAACAGTTTTTTTAAAAAAATCTAAAACATTAAAACAATACAAATAAAACTATATAAAGACCTTTAAACTTTTAAATCCAGAAGCACAATGCATTCAGAGTCCAACCTCAACCATCTCTAAAGGCCTGGTGGCACAAAAATGTTTTAACTTGCCACCAGAAAGACAGCAAGGACAGGGCCATCCAGGCCTCTCTGGAGGGGTTTCCACAGTTTAGTAGAAGCCTCTGGGAAGGATGTCTCCCTTGTTCCCAACAAATGAGCCTAATCTTAAAACCCTAATGGGCTCATACAGGGATAATGGTCCTGGACCTAAGCCATATAGGGTTTTGTAGGTCAAAACCAGCACTTGGATTGTGCCAGGCAATGAACGGGCAGCAAGTGGAGTTGCTGCAACAAGGGAGTTGTATGCTTCCTGCAGCCAGCCCCAGTTAAGAATCTCACTGCAGTTGTTTGGGCCAGCTAAAGTTTCTGAGCACTTTTCAAAGGTAGCCCCGCATAGAGTGCATTACAGTAATCCAAATGGATGTAACCAAGGCATGTACAACTGTGGACAGGTAGACTTCTCCAGGAGTGAGCAGAGTTGGTGCACTAGATTTAATTATACAAACAAACTTATGGTCACCACCAAAAGCTGACCCTCCAAGAAAACCCCATGATGGGTTTGTCTCAGGATTGCCAGATGTCAGAAACAACTTGAAGTCACACAATAAATGAGGGTTCAGTCATGACACCACAAAACTCATTTTAAGTAGGGCCAACATTTTTCTTGATGTTCTGAGATAAGAGCTTCACTTTTGGCCCAAGTCTGCTGTTGTACAAAATTAGGGACCCCATATGAAGCCTCATGACCTAGAGCAGAAGCATCCGTTGATACTGATTCCCCAACTGTCTTTCAGAGGTATTACAGAAATTATTGAAGTGCCTATTGAAGTGACCAACAAAGAAGGCAGGTTAATATGTGGGCTAGCAAAAGATTTCCAGTTTTTGTGTATCAGCACAAATTACAATGGCAAATGTAGCAGAACTGTATGTGCTGCTTTGTTGTACTCCCAAAGCACAGGATGCTAACTCAGCTATAGTGTAGACCACTGTATTTTGTCCATATTGCTGCTAAAGTTGAGAGTTTTATCAGCATGAAGATAGAGAACACAGATGCTTACAAAAGCATGCTATCATTTTCACAATATATCCTGTGAGTCTTTCACTTTATTTAGCCTATTCAAAATTGTGAAAAGAGACAAATTGTTCTTGGATGGCTGAGGAACAACCACCTCATTTACTACCCTTTTGTTGCACAAGGAAAGTTAAATCCCTCTTATCCTGTCAGCTTGACTTAAAGCAGGGAGATTTTTTTCTTCCTTTTTGTATAGTAAGCAGCACTTCATTAGTTGCTCATCACTTTCCACCCCTAGAAATTCTTCACAGTTTTCTGTCTGAATGAAAGTTATTCACATATACAAAAATGCCTTTAGCTGGGTTGTGGAATGTTGACACACTCCTTGGAAATGTGAAAATTTACAGAAAATTTGCAGATGCTTA
Organism: Phrynosoma platyrhinos; assembly: GCA_020142125.1. NCBI lineage: Eukaryota > Metazoa > Chordata > Lepidosauria > Squamata > Phrynosomatidae > Phrynosoma > Phrynosoma platyrhinos. Next base: position 150,919,075 of record CM034701.1, read on the forward strand.
CCAAGCAGTGAAAAAGAGAAAATCCTTGAACTGTATTATTAACCCCACTGCATCAGGTTCACTTGCTTTGTCCTCAGCCATTTTCTGCTGATAGGAATGGGAATGTGGCCCCAACCCCCTTGAGTGTATTTGAAAAGAGATATTGTAATATCAAGATGCCTGATTCTTTCTGGTTTCCCATGCAAGAGAAGCTGCTGCACAGCCACTGGAAATCTTATCCTGACTCTCCATTCTTCTTTTCTTCATTGGAAACTGCAATAGAAGCAGGAGAGACCGATTAATGTTTGGGTGGATGAACCAGGCCTGTTTGTTAAGAGATGTGATCCTTCACAGGTATCCTAACTGCAGAACAGAACACTCCCTGAAAGTTGCTTGAGGTCTATAGACGACCGAAGGGACCAACCCCCTCAGCAGACGAGGGCGTCCAGGACGCCCTGCGCCGGCACGCCGCGGGGCCGCTGCCTCCGCATCTCGGCGCACCGGCGGCGTCCCTGGAAGGAGCGCTAAATCAGCGCTCCTTCCTCAAGACAGCGAAAGTGCGCCCTAAAAGCGGCGGGCGCACTTTCGCTGTCTTATCCCCCGCAGCTTCCGGGGCGACCTCAGGAAGAGGAAGGGGCGCCGAACGTGCGGCTGCCCCTCCTCTTCCGGGCCCGGAAGACGACTCAATTAGTCGTCTGCCGAGGCCCCAAGTTCCTTTTAGCAGTCTGCTGCTAGCCCAGCCATAAAGAATAGGAAAGCATTAATTTCCAGTCTGGTCTTAAGGAAGAGACCATTCACTGGTATTATTGCACTTTCTGCATACCTTCACCTGAATCAACTAGAGCAGACCCACTGGATAAATTACTGAATCATAAACCAACACTTCTGTAACTCCTGTTGATATAATGGATCTGCTCTGCCACTAGACATTGGATTTCAGCCCTTGTACCTTCATTCAGCAGAAATGTCTCAGAGTTACAGCAGGCTGTCTTAAGTACCACTTGAGTATCTTCAGCAGCTGTGGCACATGTCCAGCTACCCCTAAGCATACCTCCACTATACGTATATGGAAAGAAACTCATGTTACTGCTTAAGGAGTCTTTCTTCTAATAACACAATCTGCAAGGTCCAGTTAAATATATGAGTCACTATGTTTCTTCTCTTTTTGCTTTTACCTACTTATGATAGATAGACAGACAGACAGACAGATAGATGAAGGAAAGCTGAATACAAGACAAGTACATGCTGGGTCTCTCTTATCCAGAATTCCAAAATCCAAAATACTCTAAAATCCAAAACTCACCACCACCACCACCCAACTTCCCTAAGATGTAGGAATAGTCATAAACATGGACAGCTTTAAAAATGTCATTGGACAAATTCATGGAGAGGAAGACTGTGAATGGCACCAGTTTGTGTGGCTTAACATTACTACATTATTGGTGGAATTATGCAGGGTACATGAACATAGGTGACTGAGATCATGACACCTTTGCTTTCTGATGGTTCAGTGTACACAAACATTGCTTCATGCACAAAATTATTTCAAATATTATGTATAAAATTACCTTCAGACTATGTGTTTAATGTGTGTATGAAAAAAATTCCTGTTTAGTCTTGAGTCTTGTTTCCAAGCTATCTCATTATGTATATGCAAATATTCCAAAAACAGAAAACATCCAAAATAGAAAACATTTCTAGTCCCAAGTATTTCAGATAAGGGAGACACAATCTGTAAAAAAAAGTACTTCTTCAGACACTACAGAGTCAAACTGTGGAAGCCATTTTCACAAGATGCAGGAACAGTCATAAATGTGGACAGCTTTAAAAAGAGCATTGGATAAATTCATGGAGAGGAAGACTATGAATGGTTACCAATTTGTGTGGCTCAATATTAATACATTACTGGAGGAATTATACAGGGTACATGAACAGTTTTGCAACAGCTGTTGGCTTTCTATAGGCAACTGAATGGCCACTGTGGGAACAGAATGTTAGACTGGATAGGTCTTTAGACTGACCCATTACTGCAATTATTTTATTCTTAAATCTTATTTCATATTTTTCTTGTTGCAGGCTGTATTGAAACTGATTGTTCATTTACCATGAATCATATTTACTTTTTCAGTCGTAAAACAGTGGGTGAAAATACGCCTGTCTCTAGAATTTGCAATACGGTACAGCTGCAGGCTAAGATGCTTTGATGTAAATCTGATAAAGCTTGACGCCATTCTTTACAGTTTAGCAAAAACGTTCATTTTATGATGGTAAGAACAAATTGAGCTTAATGTATTTCAGGTTGCTTGTTACCAGTAAACAATGTAAAAGGAAAGAATAAATCAACATCTGGATGTTCACTTAGGAGGGAATGCAAATAATATAAGTCATCATTCTTAGCAGAGTTAATCCTCAAGATACACATCCTAAGCTTTTCCATTTTACTTCTCTAGCTGAACAATATGTTTGTGCAGTATTTTAGACACAGATAAATTGGGTGACCAACAGATGCTGTGGGTCATCCAGGGGATGGGACAGAGTATTGTAAATGCCAAATTATCATGATACATGTAAAATTTATATACTTCACTTTAGTAGAGCTTCTAAGTTCATTTAGAAAAATGAGGAAAAATGTTCACCTACCACAGCTCCTGAACATCCTTTACCTACCATTAACAAGATTACAATATTGGTACCAGGTGGCGCTTCCTAGTGGTGTAATTCTACAAGTGTGCCATCACTGAGAAGTTGTTTTTCTAGTTGCCATCTGTCTTACTTCAGATTTTAAGACTTTAAAGATGACATCAAAACGTAGGCAGATTGGGATGGATGAAAGCATTCATTCAGATAGAGATTTTAAGGGTGAGCATTAGCATTTTGCATTAAGTTCAGAAATTGATCAGAAACCAATACTGGTTCATATGGTTGGTATAATATACCCCAATACTGTCAAGTTACTACTGGCTCAGTGAAATCACCTATTTTTTACAGCTTGTTTTCAAAGAGAACAATGATCCTAGAAGCCTCCAAGGTGAGGCAGGCGAAATGGGAAAAAATGGAAAACATCTTGTCTATTTGTATGATTTCTGTATGTGGCTTCCAGATAATCAGAAGGTCGGGAACAGTCTGTTGGTGTCTTCTTGTCTATCACATAGTTTGTTGTTAACTGCCATCAAGTCGACTCTGACACATGGTTACCCCATGAATTAGACACCTCCAGATTACTCTATCTTCTACCATGCTGCTCAGGTCCTGCATGCACAGAGCCATGACACACATGCATTATGGTAACTGCAAAATTCATCATATGAGTGAGGCTACACAGTGTGCACCAGTATGGTTCAAGCAACATAGTCCTGCCCCTAAGGTCCACATGTACATGAATCTTTGTATGGACAGGGTTTTCATGTAAGTGCATTTTTATATATGAAGGCCTCCAGATAACCATGAACCATATATTTACTCCCAGCCTTGTCTGGGAAAGCTGCCAAATGCTGATAGTCACAATCTAAACAATAAAAAAATAACTTCTCATGAAGCTTGTGAAGTTAAAGCAAAAGTAAGGGCAAAGTACAATATGAAAGGTCCATGGAATCAAGTCAAAGGGTCCAAACCAAAAGTGTAGTCAAGCAATTCAAGGTCAAGGGTTCCAGAGAGGCAAGGTGATCAGGCAGTCTAAGAATCAAAGGTTCAGGCCAAGAAGATGAAGAGAAGGTCAAGGAACAAGCATGCTTTCACCAGCAAAGTCAGTCTTTGACAACCAGTCTGGCATCCTTCCCTTGCTTATATAATCAGCTCTCATGACCTCAGTTGTTTTGAGATTAGCTGGTGTTTCTCATTAAGCCTCCTTGAGCAACGGAGGCATGCCTTTTCAGACCTTCTCTGGCTGAAGGTAGGTATGTCGGCCTCCTCCTCCTCCATGTCTCCTGTGCCTGGAAGTTTTGCTTCTGGGAGGTTTAGATGCTGAGTCTCTTTTGAGGCCACAGACTCTGCTGGAGCTCTCAGGGCAGAACTAGGGCCAGACTCAGGTTTGAGCTGAGGCTCCAGCTCAGCCTCAGAGTCCTCCCCAGAGTCCTCAGCCAAGCTGGGCATGACAGGCCTTCACACATATAAATGTATTTGTATGCTGTACAAGCAAACATAAAAGTTAGGACTATATCACATATCAGGAGGGATGTCTAGTAAACAGAGGCTGATGCCACTTCCTGTTAACATAGTGAATTTTCTAAATTGAATAAGTGTAAATAGGGTGATGATGACCCATGATAAATATCAGTGAAATCTTGATGAAAGATTTTATGAGATTCCAATTCCATGGAATCTAGCAGTGTCTGAAGACAAAGAAACTAATGTTGTATTACAAAATCTGTGTTGCTAAACTGACAGCAGGCTTTCTAGGCCAGAAATAATCCCTGCTGGAATGTATGTGTGTTTGCTTGGGCATCTGGGAGAAAGAAAATTTGTATAGGCCATATATTTGCTTACTTTTTTAAGAATTAGGACAACTTGGGTTGTGTCACTGTCACATCCTTTTTTTCCTTACAAAGATAATTACAGTATTTGAAAGACTTGTCAAAATGTGAAGTCATAGGCTTTCATGGCCAGCATCCATAGTTTTTTGTGGGTTTTTCGGGCTGTGTGGCCATGTTCTAGAAGAGTTTCTTTCTGACATTTTGCCAGCATCTGTGGCTGGCATCTCTGAAGATGCCAGCCACAGATGCTGGTGAAACGTCAGAAAGAAACTCTTCTAGAACATGGCCACACAGCCCGAAAAACCCACAAAAAACCTGGCAAAATGATTTCTAGAAACAGATTGTTGAAAGAGATTTTTAAAAGTGTTGATGGTGCATAGTCTTCTTGAAATGGATAGCTTTGAATACTGCTTTTACAATGAAGGTGAACTATTAAAGATACAGAAAGTCCTTTCCAGTTCTCTGCTTTTGTGGAACAAATTTCACATTTCAACCCAAATCATTGTTATAACTCTGAAAAGTAGTGTTGGGAAAATACAGTTGGAAGAAGCCAAGAAATGATGTTTAACAGTTCCCATATCTTCAGTTTATTTCATGCAGCCCACTCCTTGTGAAAACTAGGTGGTATCCCTGATCAGGAAAGAGCTTCATGCCAAAGATGTTACTTTGACTGCACTAGATCACTGTAGAGCTGTTTACAGTATCATGTTTCCTTTTCAGCTGAATTCAGCTTAACAGTGCTCGAGTAATTAGGCTTCCCAACAATCATCTGTGAAAGTGTTTTACTGATTGACTCATCCAAATGGTTAAATGCAATTGATACTTATTAGACTTAATCCTACAGGGCAGTTTAACATTTAGGATTCTACAATCACAGGCACCGCAGGAGTGGGAGCTGTTGCTTTTCTTTCTCTTTGGGGATTTTTAAAATTTTTATTTTACTGAAGATATTACATACATAACATGTTAGGATTAACAAAGTATGATCAGTTTTTATTAGCACTGTTGGTAGAATTGGGTTCTTTTGTGTTTCATTCTCATTCTGGTGCAGCTGGGTTCTGCAAGAAAAGAACTGTTGAAGTCTAGTGAACCCATGATTAGTCAGATCACTGAAATCTTACAATATAACTATGCCACAATGGCTGCCAAATATAATTAAACCTTTTGGAATATTCTTATACATCTCATCTGAAATGTGTGAGGTTTGATATAGCATTTCATTAGCATACAAATGCTTTATTCTAATGATTATAGTTAATATGGTGGGTGGGTGGGAACTGCTACTAATGATATGTGCATAAAAAGTGCTATGTATGTGACATTTGTAAGGCAACATTTGTACCTCTTGTTGTTGTTGTTGTTCTGGTGACCCTAAGGTGAACTTATCATGGGATTTCCTTGGCATGATTTGTTCAAAAGAAGTTTGCTATTGTCTTTCCCTGAGGCTGAGAGCATATGACTTGCCCAAGGTAACCCAGTGGATTTCCATGGCTGAGTGGGAAACTGAACCCTGGTTTCCAGAGTCATAGTCCAACACTCAAACTACTACACCACACCAGCTCTAGGTACATTCATACCTGGGGGTGAAATTATGTACATGTCATATATCATACTTATCTCATTGTCAAGGAGAATATTAGCATTTGTGAAGTCATAGGCTTTCGTGGCCGGCATCCATAGTTTTTTGTGGGTTTTTTGGGCTGTGTGGCCATGTTCTAAAAGAGTTTCTTTCTGACATTTCGCCAGCATCTGTGGCTGGCATCTTCAGAGAAACTGTTCTAGAACATGGCCACACAGCCCGAAAAACCCACAAAAAAAAAACTATATTAGCATTTGTTTGTGTTGTTGTTGCTGCTGCTGTTTTACTTTGAGAGTCTCTCTCTCTCTTTTTCTCTTTCTCTGCCTAAATTCAATTGCTACTTCTAACTAGGGTAAATGCTTTGGATCATAAGAACTTACAAAGGTCTTGAGCTATCAAGTTCCCATTGCTTTTGTGAATCTACTGTAGTTGTACTGTGAGGGACAAATGGAGGGGCACAAAATTGGGCGCACGCCCACGGTGTGTGTGCCCACTCACTGCCGCAGACACGTGCTTCCATTCAAGCTAATAGGACTTAAATATTTGCGTTTTTTTCTTTTTCATGGTGTGTGTGTGTGTTCCGGAACAGATCCACCATGAAAAAGGAGGGAGCAACTGTAATTCGCACCATCTCAGTATTTGCTAATTGCACAGCATTTGTCAATTTCTACACTATAAAAAGCCACAAGAAATTGCACAATAGGCAGTGGAGAATCAGTTAGATAACATGATTAAAATGCAATAAACAATAATGTAGCATAAATGCATGTTAAATCACACAAATTATTTCATGGACAAAGTCATGAGAATTAATTAATTGAACATTTAAGACACAGTTTTCTGAATCTTTCTTCAGTTACTGGAACCTTTTACAGCTGGTTAACTTCAAATATTTAGAAAATATGTTAGGTCATCAGTACTGGGATTATTTGATTTATACCTTTCATTTAAGATACTGTTTCATTACTGCTAGAGTTATATGATTATCATAAACTTACAAGATTACAAATTTACTATTTAGTTATTTCAATTGATACAAAGTATTGTGTCAGAGTGTGTCTAGAAGGGCCAAAGAAAACAGTCTAAAGGCCTAAGCAGACTGCCAGAAATAGTGCATATTAAATTGAGGCACTGCCCTGGCTCATTGCTAGGGAATCATGAGAACTGTATTTTTTTCTGAGACATTGAGCCTTCTCTGTCAGAGAGCTCTGGTGCCACAATAAATTACAGTTCCCATGATTCCCTAGCACTGAGTCAGGGCAGTGCCTCAATTTAATGTGCACTATTTCTGGCAGTCTGCTTAGGCCCTAACCCAGTTTTCACAGTGAACTGTCCAAATGATATACTGAGCAATTCGGGCTGAACCTGGGCCTTTTCATTGCCTCACAGCTTTCATCGCGAGATAAAAAGTGGGATTTATCCCAGTTTTGAGTGGAAAGTCCAGATATTCATGTTTGTACATGGACTACACTCTATAGCAATGTTGGTGTGAGCCCAAGGGGAGGAGGTCATTCGCATGCATGGGGGAAAAGAAAAACAGATTAGTCAAGGCCTTGGATCTTGGATATTATCATACGGAGACTTACCATCATTAAAACATCCCTAAACTGTCTGGCAAGCACAAGAGTGTGATAGCCAGTCGCACTTGTCCCTGTGATTAAATTGTCATGGAGGCATCCCCTCACCTCTCCCATTATTAAAGTGTTTGTGGAGCCTGCCATTTATCAATAACGGAAGTTCCCAGTATAATCATGGGGTCAAGATTTAATCACACCCTCGCACTTGCTGAATGATTTGGGGACATTTTAATGACAGTAAGCCTCCTTGTGATGGTCTCACTGTGGCTGCACATAATGCTATTTTTTGTATCAGGGTGAGTTTGAAAGGGACAACTGCATGTGGACAGTTCTCCAAACTCACCTCAGTGTGTGTAGACAAGCGTATGGTCATAGCAGATCAAGGTAACCTGAAGGTAAGATGGACTTTCCTCTCAGTGTAGATGTGCCCTCAGATATTACAGGTAGTATTAGTCTCTGTCTTTTTTCTTTTAAAGTACACATGGTAAATCACATTCAGGTCATCAGTGCTGGGACTAGAACAAAACCAGATACACAAAGTTTTCATTGCTCCAGAACTCAAAGGATGGATTGCACACCTGTCTAATTTGTTAAGTGTATGGTTGGGAAAAGGAGGCAAACAGGATGTCACCAGCATGATTGACCTGATAAATTTTCTTGTACTTTAGGTAGGCATTCATTGCCCTTCAGATTTTTTCTGTAGGGGGAATGCTTACACTAAGCTAATGTGATAATCTTCATTAAGTAGTTCTATATTCTACATGCTAAACTAGATAACCATGCAAAGTGTTTGTTTGTTTAAATCAGGGGTAGGCAACCTTTCCCCTTTAAGGGCTGAGGGACTTCAGTTCCCAGAAGCCTCAGCCATGTTGGCCAATAGTCCCATGTTGGCCAATAGCTCCTGGGATTCTGGGAGTTGAAGTCCCTCGGCCCTGAAAGGGGAAAGGTTGCCTACCCCTGGTTTAAATCATTCATAAAAGCTGGAATCCAACATATACATTTGGCTACAGTATTGTCAATATTTGGATTTCAACTTTTATATAATCCTATAGCTTTCTCAGGGCAGAGAGTAACCATACTGGCCTAAATGCAGTTCTTAATCCAATCCAGTAAATGTTGACTTGCCAAATTTTCATTGATTTCAAAAAGTGAGTCTACTCTGATTGAAAGTAACAATGGGATTTTTGTGTTTGTGTGATATGCCTTCCACTCACCTGTCACCTTATGGTGACTTAATTTATTGGTGGTTTCCCAACCAACTACTAACCAGGTTTGATCCTGCTTAACGTCCCTGATCAGACAGGATGGTAACTAGATGAATATTTAGGCTCTACAATTGGATTTAGCTCCCAAATTTAATTATGGATTTAAAAGAAGCCAGTTTTCTTCAAATTATCCTGACAATATTTTGCAGATGTATTCTATAAAGTCTGTTGTCTGTGCTCAGTGCCTAGTTTGCATATGGTTCCTAAAATTAACAAATACCTTCTGGGAAGAAAACCTTCTGTGAAGTAAATAACGGTCAATCAAGACCTTCTCTTTGTAACTGCATTTGAATTAGCAGTCTTTCTCCAAAGTTAATGCATATGACCTGAAAGAATTATAGTAATTGAACAGTAATTATAGTAATTATGACTTCACATCAGCCTTGCACATTTGCACTATGTGATATTAGGAAGTAAACAAAGTTCTTCTACTTTCTGAACTCAAAGATTACTATTACTCAGTGAAATGTCAAGGGATGCACCAAAGCTGTGCATGAAGCAACCGAAAACAGATAGCACTTTTAACACACAAGCTGCATCTACAGTGCCGAATTAATGCACTTTGACACCATTTTAACTGCCATGTTTCAATGTTATGGAATTCTGGGATTTGTCATTTTGTGGGATATTTAGTCTTATCTATCAGAGCGCTCTGGTACCACAACAAACTACAATTCCCAGTACTCCATAGAATGTAGCCATTTCATTAAAAGTGGTGTCAAACTGATTTAATCTGGTGTGACAAGAGCACTCTCTGCATCTGCACTGCAGAAATAATGCAGCATGACACTGCTTTATCTTTCATGGCTCACTGCTATGGAATTCTGGGATTTGTAGTTTTGTGAGGTATTTAACCTCTGTCAGAGACCTCTGGTGGCAAAACAAACTATAAATCCTAGGATTCCATAGGATGGAGCCATGATAGTTAAAGCAGTGTCAGACAGTTCAGATTCAGATTAATTCTGCAGTTCAGATTCAGCCCCAGATAGCAGTTATCTGTTGAATCTGTCAAGCAAAAGCCATGGCTCTATGGCAGTGTTTTAGGATTTATATGAATTAAGTGCAGGAAGTTTTCATAGAGTATTGCAACTTCAATAGACTTGGTCACTTAACGCACTGTGATTTTATTATAAGACCATCTTTTGATGGAGCTTCTCTTTCCTGTTTGATATTTTATGTCTTTTGGAAGCCCTGTCAATTCTTTTTCAAGCACTTTGCCTTCCTGTAAGAGAGGCCTTGTTTTTCTCTTTCTTTCACAGACATATTAAGAATTTCTGGAAAATTTCTTCACAATGCTCTGTACTTAACCTTAACTGCACAAGTTGGCTGAAGGATGTATGCTCTTTATTTTATAAATTATGTGCTCTTTTCCTGTGCTCTGTAGAGTTTCTTAACTATTTGTGCTTCCCAGAAAGCCCCCAGGAAGATTTAACCTTATGATTTTCTTCCTGGGGTTTACCTGATCTGAATCCTTCTAAATTCCTGAAAGATAAGCTCATTTTGTCATTTTAAAAAAAGTAATAAAGATAAACAAAAATTAATTTCAACAAGAACAGGAATTACAAAAGCCCTTCCTCATTTTTCAGGTGCCCAATGCAGAGCACCACTAGAAAGCTCCAAAGGAACAGACCTTGAGGTTAAACCCTCTAGATCAGGGGTAGGCAACCTTTCTGAGCCAGGGGCTGGATTGCTGTCCCTCAGACAATTGGGGGGCCAAAGCACCAAAAATAAATAGATAAATAAATAAATAAATATATAAATAAATAAACATAAAAATTATATATATATATATATATATATATGCATGCACACTCTCTCAGCCCCAGAAAAGCTATGGCAAAACCCCTGTGGAGATTTTGCCAAGAAAACCTCAAGAACAAGTAGCCTTAGGGCCTTAGGTTGCCTACCCCTGCTCTAGATGGCTGCTCTGGAATCCAGGAAGGCCAGAAAGCACAGGAAATTGGCATACGAGTTGCAAAATAAACAGCACATACACCTTGGCTATATTTTTCCCAAGCATGGAAGCTCCTTGGCCATGCACTCTGAACACTCAGACATTTCGCACCACTTCCCATAATTTTCACATACAGTTTCTGTTTTCTCTTCTCCGGTGAATGGTTGAAATTAAATAGGTAGAAAATGCCGATACTGTACAGTGTTAATTGTTTATCAATAAAATGGGGAATTATTTCCCCTTTCTAATGAGGGACAGAGAAGAAAGAGAGAAGCTATAACATATTTTATACTTCCCTACACAAGTACTAATTTGTTTATTTGGAAATCATAGTGCTACTGTTAGCTGAGCCTGCACGTCGTGGAGTAGTATATGTGAACTGGATGCAACCAATGCTCTTACTTAATTTGCAAAGAAATTGCCATTATGGTGTTCTATAGATACTAATATTTTGTTATGCCTTTCTTCTCTACCTCTTCTACTCTGATGCCGTTTCCTGTGGTAGCACTCACTTAAATTTCAACTTGGCTCATCTGTTAGCAAGCACTTACCTTCAGTGGCTCTGCCTCTTAACAACTTTCTCCTTCCTAGAACATTGTCTCCTAGAGCTATTCATGTCTGTATGTCATCATTCCATTTCACCTCCTCACTTCTCCAATCACTTTTGTTTTAATTAACGTTTAGATGTCCCCTTTGTTCTTCATCTATCTCTTTCCACTATCCTCTTCTCATCATTTTTAGAGATCTGTTATCTCCCATGTCCTTCAGGCATGCAACCTTGGGTTCTTTTCAGCTTTTCACTTTGTCTGCTTCAACACCTAAGCTGCAACAAGTTCCCTTCACACAAACAACATTGTATACAGCAATTTATTTCTATGTAGTACCACTATCTGTTGCATTTCAGAAGGTTGGAGTGAGAAGAGATATGCGGCATCCTGCAGCAAAATTAGATCTTGGGAATTATTTTTAGCAAGATGTCCTCGATGTGACTCTTAAGGAACACTGGAATGGGGATTTGGTGCTTTCCATATTATTTTCAAAAGTGGGTTGATCAGACAATCTAATATTGCACACTGTTCCAGTAGTATTTCACTCAGGTTGTAGAACTTTCAGGAAATTTAAGACTATAGCTGCAACATTTGTTTTACATGTATTTAAAATATGAGATCTTTGTAAACTGTACCGTTTTTACAGTTGCAACAGGTATTGTCAGACATCTGTTTCATTTCAAGCATCTGAAGTAATTTTCTTCTCATGAATTCACTCTTAATAACAGTAGCTTAATTTATGAGAATCCAGTGCCATCTCACTGAAGTTGCTGATATCTATCTACCTATACATGTGCATCTATGGCCAAGATCCAGTGCTATACTTTAGTAAATTATATCTACAGAATTAGAACTTCCTATTCCTCCCCTTCAGTAGTCAGTAATCTGTGGTGCCTTAAGCCCCTTGCACTAGAGGGCTTTCTAGCCTGCTGGAACAGGTTTTTAGAGTGTATGGGGGCAGAGGCATCACTAGGTTGAGTGTGGGAGTGCAGACCACACTGGGTGACTTTCCCACCAGCCTCAACAGACCCCCCCCCCCCATGGACCCTCTGGAAGCCACAGTGCCACTCTATTCAGCAGCAGGACAGGGACAGTGTCTTCCATTCAGAGTCTGGTGTGGCTGCTGGGCAAGTAGCTTGCCAGACCCTGAGCAGGCCCTCCAGGCCACTGCTGACTGGGGGCAGTGGTGCCTTTCCTTCAGAGTTTGGCATGGCTGCTGCACTAGATCCTGCACGGGCTGTCTGGAAGCCACAGTGCTGCCCTTCTCAGCAGCAGCAACTGCTAGGGGGGATAGTTATTTCAGAGTTTGGCATGGCTGCTGTGTGCTTAAGGGGTTGTCCAGATGCCGCAGCAGTCTGACTGAACAACACCCATCCATCTAGGGGGAGTGAGGTGAGCGAGGCAGCAGGAGAAAGGGTAGGGCAGGGCAATCTACCTCTCCCCCACAATCCTTTCTGAGACCAGCACCATATGTCACCAACCTCAGTGATGCCACTGTATGGTGGGGGGTTACAGATGGGACAAGTGGATGCAATGGGATCTAGTATGAGTATACTGATGGACTCTTGCCTATATATTTAGGTGTTTGTCACTCACAAAAGGAGAGAGAGTGAGGGACCCAGATGAAATGTCTGTAACTGCAAGAATCAGAACCTAGAATAGTTGATATTTTTAAATGGTAGGGATCATCATCTTATCTTTACAGCAACTTTGACTTTCACAATCTGTTAAGTTATATGGAAGAAGATTTGAAAATGTTACTCATTCACTGGTTAGACATTTTGTTTAAAAAAGAAAGGAGAATTCAGGAATCAAATGCCACCCTTCCATTATAGACATAATAGTTTAAGCAGAGTATGTACTCTTTCAATATTCTCCTAGAGCAATAAAACTAATGAATATATAATTTTCTCTCCTTTTTGCTTGTCACGCCTTGCTAACATGGACATCTACAAAGGCTCAGGTTGGTGATGCAATCTGTCTTCATCTTTATTATTCTCATTGAGTCTAGGAGATTCTCTCTGATATTATTCATGGTAACTAAGCCCACCATACTTCATGCACAATACTACAATCTCTCTTTCTCATAACAAACTCCAGTGATGAGGGCTGACATGAGTGAAATCAAAGCTGAGAGGCCCCTGGGATTCAGGATGTTCAAGTTCAAGGGAATCTAAACCTTTGCATAGGGGAGAGAGAGAGAGAGCAATCAACCCCACTCCGGCTCCCTCCCCAATAGAAATCCAGGTCAGTGAAGGCAGGGCATGGTCAGCAACCACAGAATTTGTAGTGTCAGATGAAAAAGAAAAATGATGACATTGGGATTAGGGATGGAATGGAAATGACAGGAAATGGAAGACTGGAGACCAGTGTAGATGATTGGGACTATCACTGCCTGCTAGAAGATGAAAATACACTACACTAAATATTTTTTTTTTGCAAGGGCCCATTTCTACCTCTGCACAAGGTTTTGCTACATAACTGGGGAATATCCAGTTGGTAAGCCTTGGGAAAGACTGGAAGAGGTCTGGGAGTTATTGGGCCTCAGCAGACGGAGGCCCTGGAGCCGCCGCCGGATGGAGCGCCGCGGGGCTGCAGCCTCCGCATCCCGGTGCTCCTGCGGCAGCTCTGGAAGGAGCGCTAAATCAGCGCTCCTCCCTCAAGACAGGGAAAGTGCACATTAAAAGCGGCAGGTGCACTTTCCCTGACTTATCCCCCGCAGCGCATCCGGTCGCTGTGGAGGGAGGTTGCCCCGGAAGCGCCGGCCATGCAGAGGGCCGGCAGCTTCCAGGGCGACCTCAGGAAGAGGAAGGAGCACCGCTCATGCGGTGGCTCCTCCTCTTCCGGGTCTCGGAGACGGCCCTATTAGCCGTCTGCTGAGGCCCATTATTTCCCCAAAAGTAACTTTCCTAAGCTCTTGCAGATAGAGCCTACTCTCCTTTCCTTTCTGTTGTTGAGCTCATCCTTAAAGTTCAGCTAGACTGAGAATCACAGAGCATGTAATTTTTAAAAAAATCTGCTTAAATTTGCTATGCTTATCTTACTATGTGAAGACATCCCACATAGCAAAGTGGAAGAAGCAAAAATGACAGTACCCAAAGATTCTAAAATCAGCAGAAGATGTACAGATGCTCAACAGATTCCCAAATAATATGTCTGTACCTTAATGGAGACATTGTACACAGCAACAAAGGCCCAAAACACATTGCAGAAATAATCCAGTTTGAGACTGCTTTAACTGCCCTGACTCAGTGCTAAGGAATCCTGGGAATTGTTGTTTGTTGTGGCACCAGATCTCTGCCAGAGAAGGCTAAATATTTCACAAAACAACAGCTCCCAGGACTCCCTAGCATTAAGCCAGATCAGTTAAAGTGGTCTCAAACTGGATTATTTCTGCAGTGTGTTTTGGACCAAAGTAACACTTTTATTTAGGGGCTGAAAACGGTAGTGAGAATAACATTCCCCATTGCACATATCAAAGACAAGCCACTTTGGATGAAATATTTTATGGATCATAAAAGTGAGGTGCTTTACTTCCCCTTTTTTTGTAATGAATAAATAAATAAAATACCTTTAAGAGAGAGCTAGCCATTTGTCATTTTAAAAGCATATATAAAATACACCACATTAATGTCTTGAGGCCTTTCATATAATCTAAGATTAATTGCTCTATATAGAGCAATCAGCCTGTACTCTCAGCAGCACATGATATGATCCTGAAAGATGCCTACTATTGCTATGGAAGATGCAGGAAGGATGCTTGGTACCTTTCTTGCCTTCTGCACCAAACAGCATATGACCCTTTAGTTACAGTAAATCTGCTGTGCTATTTCCCCCCTGTGTTCCTGTTGGTAATATTACAGTCACCTCACAGAAACAAGAAATCATTAGTGTTTGAGATCTGCCAATATTTTAGAATATGCAATTCATATTTAACCTCTTGAGTCAACCTATAAGTGCAGCCAACAGTGGTAGTGTGGCCTCTGGGGGAATTCTTCAAGGAGGCTATAGTGCATTAAGAGGGGAGGCTGGGAGTAGGGTGTGATGGAAAAGGCCACAACTCTGTCTTCCTCAGAGCTGCAGGGAAGGTGCCAGCTGCTATAACCCTATCAGCCCAGTGGTAGAGGCTTTCAGGAGCAAGCTGCTTCAGTACTGTCACTTTAGTTAGAGTTATTTTCTCTCCCCCCCCCCCCCCCCCCCGCCTCACCCCCGTTGATCTGTTGACAACATTTAGCAGTGCTCCAGCTTGGGGAAACACAGTGGAGTATACAGGCTGGGAGCTTGTTGTTCACACAAAGCTTTAAGGGGTCTCATAACTCCTGCTGCTACTAATTAGAGGCCTGGAGTTTATTGAAATGAACAATCACTCGGAGAATATTTTATCCCATATTTTCACATTTAATTACACCAGCTCGTTTTTAAGCTCCATGGAAGGATGCCAGCACTTTAGCACATTGTAAGCGGATAATCAAATCAAAACAAAAAGAGCAACCATGAGATTTGCAGAAACTAAAACAGTCTAATGCTATTAATAAGAATGGATGGATGGATGGCTTGTAGTCACCAAGGTTCTAGTTTGAAGTCAGGTGGAGAGACACAGAGAGAGCTCATTTCTGTCAATTGTGTCTTATTCTTTGTTGTTGTTGTTTTTTGCTTTGAAAAAAATAATAATTACCAAGGTGACCAGAGATGCACATCTCTGAATATTTAACATCCCATTAGACTAATGTCTAGAGACATATAACTGAAAAAAGCAAGCCTTTAAAAATCTGCCTGATAATGTGAAAGAAAAAAAAACCCCAAGAAAAGTAGAAGAGTAGAATTAATGGTTCTAAATCCAATGTTAGTCTCAATTCTTCCTCTGTGAATTTGCGTGAGCCCTGAGATTCTTGTTTTAGTCACCCCATCTCCACAGGGACGTCTGCTGGAAACACAAAGGAGGGCTTTTTTGGTGGCTGTTCATTTTTGGAAATCCTTTTCTGGGAAAGCTGGAACAGTTCTCTCTTCTTGTCCTTGTGTAGAAGCTGCAGGCTTTTCTGTTTTGACAGGTTTTTGGGAGCCAATTGCAGTGGGTTTCAAGAGTGTGCTGTTCTACTGATTTTTATCTTTTGCCTTTTTAATTGGTTCATTTTAAATTGTTTTATTTGTAGTTAATTTAGTCTGTTTTTAACAAGAATAATAAAGTAGGCCCACTTCCCTAATGTTATTCCCACAAGAACCCTGTAAGGTAGATTAGGGTGAAACACCTTACATCATTAAGTGACATTATGGCTTAGCGTGGGGTTGAACCACAGTATTGCAGGTCCTAGTCTGACACTATAACCACTATGCCACACTGGCTCTTTTGTGAATGAGTGGGACTTAAATACATGTCAACTTACCAAATTTCCATTGAATTCCATTGCTATAGTTGGGACTAACAATTGGATGTAAGCCATCAATAGCAAATAACTGTTATCATGATTTCTATTGCAATATAAAACTGTAAGAAAACCAGAATGATGTAGTGTTTTGAGCATTGGATTATAACCCCAGAGACCATGGATCAAACCTTTGTTTGGCCATGGAAACCACTGAGTGACCTTGGACAAGTCACATACTCTCAGCCCCAGAAAAAAGCAAAGGCAAACCACTTCTTAACAAAACTTGGTGGGAGGGAACAAATCCATGTCAGCTTTGCTTTAGGGTTACCATAAGTCAGAAACATCTTGAAGGCACACAATAACATAAAGCTACAATGTACCACTTCAAACCAACCACATGTTGTTACCTTCACATTTTGCTGATGGGAAATGAGGACAAATGAGACACACATATGCTGGCATTTGAACCCAATTCTCACTGGCCTAAATGCAAAAGCCAATATATTTTTCCCCTTCATTGCCTAATGTTATCTTTCCTGGATAATTAGTCAATCCATGATAGCTTTAATATTAATAATATTTGTTTCTGGAAAGGACTATCAGGAACAGAGATTTAAAATGTCATGATTGCTCCTGAGATATGTGATATAAATTTTCTACCCTTTGAGATCATGCGTATTTTGAAGCTAGGAACAATTTCAAATTATTCTGAGGAAAACTCAAATATAGTTCAAGAGAGATTTGCAATGTTTTTGTTCATTTTACTACAGCAAAGGCTCACCTAACTTCAGTGCAACACATTGCTGTCTTCAACCAGCATAATAAAGAATTGGATAGAGATGAGTATTTAAAGAGCTTCAGTGGGAAGAGATGCATCTATTTGCAAGCAGAATGTCTCAGGCTTAGTTTCAGTTTTGAAGTGAAGATCTTTTGCCTAACTGTGCTGGAAAGGAACTCTGCTTCTGACCAATAAACTCACTGTCCAACAGAGAATAATAGGAGCTCTATCCAATACTAGGGAGCCATACCAGTATGCACACATACATTATGAATTTGCATATGAGAACAAACTTGCCTCACTTTGGTAAAATTCAAAGATATAGTTGCGTTAGTCTGTAAAATCAGTATGTAAATTGATCTTGTAGCACCTTTGAGACTATTGGCAGCATGAACTTTTGTAGACTTCAGTTTACTTTCTCTTTATGTATCTCACTTTGTTTGTGAGATTCCTCCTGCCCTTTTCAAAATGCTTTGCATTTCATTTATAAAATGTTGACTAACAATGGCTGGTGTGTTGCTATGGGTTCATAACCTAGAGTTACGGATCCATAACTAGTCCATATTAAGTAAGATGGCACAGTTGTAATGAAGATCTACATAAATGCCACCCCAATCCACCTTAAGAGACATCCACCTGATGGGTGAAAGTGAAAGAGATCCTTTCAGTTACTTCCACCTTCCCACCAGCAAGCAAGACTGTGACAATCAGAAGCAGGACTCTTGACATATGTCTTAGTCACAACCTCACTTGCTAGTGGAAGTGTGATGGAAATGGCATCATCCTTGGACTTCCTCTTAGTGTGGGCCTCCTAAAATGGGCTGGGGGGAGGGTTGTACTAAGAGATGCTATGCAAATATAACTAAATAGTTGGTCTTTGTTTCCAGTGCATATTAACACATCTAGGTGTTTTTCCACATTTATACCTCAAAAGGCTGTGAAATAGATTTTTTTAAAAAAAGAATATAAATCACATATGGTTCATGTTGCAAAATTATGGAGGGGGAAAATCAGTTACCCAGGATCTATAGGGTTGTTTGAATAACTATAAGCATTCATGAAAAGTTTTAAAAAACAAAAAAAAAGCTTTGCTCCAAGAGGAAGACAGCACCAAAAACTATTTACTTTTTGTAATGATAATTTCATGTTGACTTGTCATCTGCTTCAAGTTAACATAATGCAGTATCAGAAAACATAACCCATGTTGATAGATGTATGATATTCTCTCTTAATTTGATATTTTTAAATTTTGTATATAGACAGATTTAGCCTTTGGATGTGTGGACCATAATGTTCATTGAATGCTCAGATTTGATTTACAGTTTACTTCAACTTGAACTGGAAACAAATGTATGAATCAGATAGTTTGAATGAAAGCAGGGGGTACATGTTAGCTAATCCCAATACAAATAAATGTACTGTCTTTAACTCCAGTATTTCTTTTTATGCACAGTGTAGCTGTAGTGGAGATGAATTGGCACTCTTTGGAACTATATTATGTAGAAATACCTGAAGGATATGGCATCCAGCAGTGATTTGGAAGTAACTTGTTTTTATGACAATCATAGTGAGAATGTGTGGAGATTAAGGAGGGTTGCAGACTGCCAGAAATAGTGCAAATTGAGTCCACTTTTAGGGTTAGGGTTAGGGTTAGGGAATCATGGGGACTGTATTTTATTGTGGCACCAGAGCTCTCTGACAGAGAAGGCTCAATGTCCCAGAAAAAAACAACACACAATTCCCATTATTCCCTAGCACTAACCCTAACCCTAAAAGTGGACTCAATTTGCACTATTTCTGGCAGTCTGCAACCCCCCTAAGATGCTAATTATGGCCCCCAGAGCAAAGTTTTGTTCAGAATACATGCAGAGGAAGAGCCTTGCCAATGAGATTTTGCTGTAAGGTTTCTCAGTATAAATGAGAGAGTTTGCACTCACTTGATACTGTTTGGTTAATTCAGCCCAGTATGTCAGGTTCATTACATGCCCACCTCTCTTAGACTGACACTTCATTACTCACAATGGGTATGGGAATCACAGATTGCTTGATAGACTTCATATACTGTGTGAATGGAACCCAGTTCTCTGCTTTAACAGGTTTGATAATGTGTTATCTCAAGTGTGCAGAGCTGATCTGGTCTGGGAAAAACACAGAAACATGACAGTTTAGTCGAAAAAATGCAAGGGGTACTCTGGCCTTGGAGGCATGAGCTTGGCATCAGAGTAGAAGAGAGAATGCTAGTGAAGACCCATGAGGAACAAAAAAACAAACAAGCCTCAGCTATTTTTCTCAGGGCTGACATACAGCATTGTGAACAATGCTGAAGCCAAATAACATAGATTGCCTGGATTCCCAAGCCGTTAGAGAATTTCAAACAAAGCATGCAGAGAGTTCTATGGATCAGGAGCTAGATCTAGACTGGGTCAAATGTGACCTAAAGTTGGATTCCAGCTCTTAAATTGATGGTTCAGGGAAGATTTTTGCCTCTTGAGATTTGTCTTTTTGTCAATATTAAGAAATCAGACATAATGTTTCTCAATACTAAATGGCAAGAACAAAGAAGAATACAGAATATAAATGAATTGAAATTGACTAATGTGGATAATATAATAAAAGGTAATTATAATCAAGTTGGGGAGGGGGGGAATAGCCACATAAAATGGAATATCCTCACAAGAATAAGAGTATTTAAAATGATGATGCTCCCAAAATTATTATATCTTTTTTAAAACAGTTTCAGAAATAATTCCTTTAAGGGTGATTAGAAAATTGGACAAGAGTATTCAAGAATGGATAATGGGAAAGAAAAAAAATCTAGAGTATCAAAAACATTAATTTATTCACATCAAGAAAAAGGAGGATGGTGAGTCCCATCTTTGGAATTATATTTTGAGTCATCCCAGAGAGTTAAATTATTAGATTTAAAATATGAAGGGGGTAAAGATGGGTTAGAACTGAGAATATGTGAATAACATGGGTTTTTCATCTATATTTCAAAGGCAACCAAGTAAGAAGATTGTGGATGTGACGAAGGGCCCCTTTCTATCAATACAACATGTATGGAACATATGTTCTAAAAGTATTAAAATTTAAAATGATACGCATTAAAATATCTAAACAAAGGAGGAAAGCAAGAGTTAGGAAGAGTAATTAAGATAGTAAAAGATACAATATATAGAATTATAGGGGACTTATTTGATGAAAAAGGGAAACCCATTAGGATTGAAAAATTAACTGAACTACTTAGCAAGAAATATTGGCTTCGGTTAATGTCAATAAGTAGAACTTTACAAGAAATAAAAGGAATAAGTGACAATACATCACAGTTTGAGGATATACTCAAAAAAGGATTAGGAGAGAAAAGAGGTTAATAGGAAAGGTTTACAAGTTTCTTTTGGAGGAACAATTTGGTATAAAAGAAGGACTGGTGGGTATAAGGGAGAAAGAACTAAAGATAAAACACTGAAATCTAACATTTTGGCTCTCTCAGATAACTAAAATTAAAAATATAAAAGTAATAGAACAACAATTAAAGCTAATTAGCAAATGGTATAAAACTCCACATGAGATAGCAATGATAAATAAAAAAACTTTCTCCAAATTTCTGGCATGGATGTGGACAAAAAGAATATACATTCAAATGTGGTGGAAGTGCCCCATGTACAAAAGTTTTGGTTAGATGTTATACAAGAGATAAACAGAATAATGGGGAGAAACTTTCAATTTGATAAGGAAAATTGTTTAACTCTGAATTTGAAAAAAATCAGATTGAATAAAACAGAAGACTACATAATTTAAAAAATGGTAAGGGTAGCACATGCTGTAATAGCAATGGGATGGGAAAATAAATAATGTTGGGGGGGGTGGGAATTGGTCATATTATATTTCAGAATATCTTTTATTTGAATATTTAAGGGAATGAAAAGCAAAATATAATGGTCAAATAAACAAAATGGTTCGGTGGGGTAAATGGGGCTGTTGGATTCAGAAAGTTAAAGCTGAAAAGGGGTACAATGAAGTTAGAGAAATTATTAATAAGATATTCCACATTATGGATACTGGGTACTAATTTACTTGGAGGGGGAGGAGGGGGGAGGATGGGCAAAAAGTATGGGATGTAATAGTGATATTTTGTCATTTTATTATATAAGTTGTATTATGGACCATAAAACTTAGAAGTAAAAAAAAAAAATTAAAAAGATATTTGCCTTTTGCTATCTAGTTATCCAGAGTAGCATAGAAGATACTTCTGCATTTTTGATGTGTAAAAAATAACAAAATATATATTTTAAAAAAAGGCAAAGGAGGACCATCAAGGCTGTGAGGCTTAGCTTGGATTATGCTGTGAGTTAATGTTTTATCTTACTGAACTGGTAGGCAGGAATGCTTCGGGGTCAGATTGTTTTTCCTCCCAGAGCTTTTGACTGGCCCATTCAACAATACCAATAATCATGTCCATTAGTAATCTTGAAGGTGACATGGCAATTTGCATAATTTCCCCTAATTCAAAAGGAAACATTCCTTTAATTAAACCAAGGCCAGGGTAAGTATTGGAACAATGTCTGATAAACCAATAACACATAATGCTCATTAACTAAGAGTGAGCACATCTGCAGGTCCCCTGTAACAGATCCACTATCCTGTTACCCATTGACTTTGCAGCCAGTCAGGAAAAATCAAGAGCGAAACACCTTGAAATCAGGGAAGCGATGAGGTACTTCAGATGTGGAAATGAAGCAAAATTGTATAAAGAGCTGTGCAACTTTCTTTTAGATAAAAGTATTTTGAAGATCTGGGCATTTGTATGAGTTAGTGGGTATGCCTACAGAAGGTTTTCCTTCCAGTCCCTGAAGATAACATCTGCAGATCTCATGTGGGACAAACACAGGGTTGCACAGGTAACACCGCACCTGCAAATATTTCATTCATTAAGTGTAATGGGAAACTGCCAGAGACAAAATGAGGCACTCTTGTAAAAGCATGCCTATGTTCCAGGGAGATGTATGGGATCTAGCAGAGTACACTTTATAGAATGGGTATATATAGAATTTATGGTAGGTACATTTCTCTAATCATCAGGCAACCATTAAAAAGGAGAATTGAACACATGAGTGGGAAAAACAGCTGATCAATGACCATTTTGTTGTTTGGCAGCTATTACAAGAACTGTCAAGAAGTCATTGGATACATCTGTGAGCAAACTCACTTGCAGACATAAATATCAGATGTGGACTGATTACTTGGCAAGGATAAGAAGGAATGCAGGGCCATCTCAAAAGTAATGCAGAAATTGTGACAGTTCTGATGAGGAGGGACTCTGTTGTTGTTTGAACAGATTCAAGGAAGTTTATGTGTAAGCTAATTTCTATTTAATTCTGGAGGAATGCCCCTGACTGATGTGTATGTTAGGGATGGACAGGTCTGGTTTTGGTCTAGGTCAGCAGTAGATTTGAAGGGAGGCAAGCAGACTTCCTGTCAGTCAGCCACCATGGATGCAATAGATTTTACCCCCCATTAAATACATATAGGTTTACAGCCTAGGGATTTCTTCCACAACTGATAGTTAAGTGCAGTGAACTAAATAAATTCTTAAAGAATTGAAATTTCAAGCAAATGAACCTTAGTTAACATGGTTTATCTGGGTTAGTCAAGGGGTCTATGC
>CM034701.1:150964482-150983102 GCA_020142125.1 Phrynosoma platyrhinos
TCTGTTGAGATATTATTTAGATCATATTTTGATATAATCACTGGTTTTAATTTCTTCTTGAGTCTTACTCTTATTTTTGATGAGTAGTTCATGATCTATGCCACAGTTGGCACCTGGTCTAGCCTTGGCCACCAGTATAGAGTTTCACCATCTTTTGTTTCCAATTATATACTCTATTGGATGTTTGTGTTGACCATATGGTGATGTCCATGTGTGTTGCCTTCTTTCCAGTTGTATCAAGAATGTGTTTGTAATAAATAGGTTATTGGCTTCACAAAAATCTATCAAATGCTCACCTGCTTCATTTCTTTTGCCTAATCCAAATCTGCCTACTGTTTTTGATTCTTCTTTGCTTCCAACTTTTGTGTTTCAACCTCCAATGATCAGCTTGTCATCCTGTGTTGGTGTTCTGTCAATTTCTTCCTGTACACCTTCATACAATCTATCAATTTCTTCCTGTTTTGCCTCTGTGGTTGGTGCATATACCTGAATTTTGGTAATATTCATAGAGCCTTACTGAAATGATTCAGTCTGATTTTGCATTGTGTCTGCTGGCTCCTTTTGCCACATCTTTTCTTAGTATGAAAGCCATCCCCTTTCTTCTTTTCTTTTAATTCCCTGAGTAGAGCACTGTGTAGTTGTCTGATTCATAGTGGCCCATTCCTATCCATTTTAACTCACTCACCCCCTGTACTTCTGTGTTCATGCATTTCATTTCCATTTTTACTATTTCTAGTTTCCCTTGGCTGATGCTTCTCACTTTTCACATCCCTATCTTATGTCTAATGCTTCTTTGGATGCTATTTGCCTTGCTAAGGGTGTCTGCTATTTATCTTGCCATCTTTCTTATGCCCTTAGCTAATCTTGCAAATGTGATATCCCTTTATTTATCCCTCCTTCCCTTTCTATTAATGCTCTGATCCTGCCTGTGTCTTATTTGGGGTGTCTCATTATAGGGTTTACATTTATAGGGTTTACAATCTTTCTGGGTATGTTATTACCGAGGTAACCTATCCAGACTTATAGGTTGTGTAACAGCAAAGTGCCAATATCATGTATATTTCTATCAGGCATTTATTTAAAGAGTATGTATGATCTCTAGAAACTTCTTTCTGGTCACCATAATACAGACACTATCAAAAGCTTAAAGACTCTTCTTCCTCTGGAGAATGTGTTAACATACAGGCTTCCCCCGCCTTTTGACATCTCACTTTCTGACAACTTGCTTTTCCAGTGCTAACAAATCACACACAAGTTCCATCAATTCAATAGGAGTTCCACTCTTTTCTTAGTTTTTCTTGCCTACAAGGACAACTCACACACATCTGTACACAGATAGTGTGTCAATTCATCAGATAGGCAGGAGCTTCTTGTATGATTATTATTATTTATAATTTTGTTGAGGTATTGTGGTTGCACTACATCTTTTCCAGCTTACTCATTTTAAATACATATTCTGTTAAGATTCTCGGATTGTGAATGGAAACACACTTGCGTGCCATGTTTAATTTCACAACATGTAGATGGGGGCTTGTAAATCACTTTTACAGTGATCCACTCATTAGCTAGAGATATGCAAAGGGATCTTGTAGCAACCTTGCCTTGATTTGAAGTTGATTTAAATCTATGAAAACTGATGCTATCAGTTTTTTTTTTTCTCTCAGTCTCTAAGGTGCTACAAAATCCCTTTGCATACTGATCCAGACTAACATGGGTATGTGTTTGAATGCATTAGCTAGAGGTAGAATGGGGTGAATTAACAGATGGATAGATAGATGAGATGGATGAGGCCAGAAGCATGGGCTAGATCAGGGGTCGGCAACCTATGGCCTGTGGGCCGATTCCGGCCCAGGCCCCCAAGCTTATCGGCCCCTGCCACCGCCGCCACCTGCCACTGTGGGTTTTGGCCACTGCGCAGCTGTGCACATTGCACCTGCCATTTTGTTTTCCACGCGCGGCAGCCATCCCCCCCCGGCCCGCTGGAAGGGAGCTGTTCTGTGGACCTTCCCCCGCCTGAAAAAGGTTGCCTACCCCTGGTCTTTTTAAGGATAAACAGGTCTTTTTAAGGAAGATGTGGGAGGGGAGGACATTAACATACTTTTCATTTCTAATAATAATAATACTAATAATAATAATACTAATAATAATAATAATAATAATAATAATAATAATAATAATAAATATTTTTATCCTGCTCCTCTGCAATGAAATTGGGGTGGCTTACAATATTAAAATCAAGACAAAATACATACAAAACCCCCAAACCCTCCCACCCCTTAAAAAGATATTAAACAAAGAACGATTTAAAACAGACTAAATAACATAGATCACAAACAACATAACAATCATAATAACAGCAGCACAAAAAGGGAAAAGATAGATTAAGTCTAGGTCTAGGGACCAAGAGAACTATTCAGGAAAGGCCTGCCAGAAAAGATCCTTCTGCACAGTATCAATATGAGACTTATCTACTTTCTCATGGACATAATGGGCATGTCTACATAGGCTAAATAAAATGGTCTCCCCAAGTTCTCATAGTGAGCTGTCCAAATTATGTATGGGACAATTGGAGCTGAATACAGGCCTTTTAATTGTCTCAGGGCTTTGATCCAGAGGAAACCGTATGGATTTATCCCTGTTTTGAGCTGAAAATCCAGATGTTCGTGCATGTGTGTGGACATTTTTGTGGGGCTGGGAGAGAAGTTTAGAAATACATACAGTCACATCATGAGGGGAGGGGAAAATGGAGGAGCCCTGGCTGTATGGCTGTGTATACTGTAATTTATCAGACCAGGGTGAGATTGGAAGGGATAACTGTGTGAACTGTTCTCCTGAACTCACCTCAATATATGTGGTGATCCTGTAGGCAAGCCTATGGTTGCTTTGGATTGGAATAACTCTAAAGTAAACTGGATTTTCCTGTCTGTGTACACATGGGCAATATCATACAAATCAAATAAGGAAAACATTTTTAGTATAACATACTGCAACAGAAGCAAGTATAGCCAAATGTACATCTGGAGAAAAAAATCTGTTACAGGTAGATATGTTCCAAGTGTGTCAGGAATTAAATAGCAGAATTGGTTATTTTCAGCAGAATTTTTGAGTTGCTATGTGATGTTGTCTGTTCAATCTGTTAATTAGACTGCAGCTTTACTTTTTGCTTTATGACTAGGTAGGAACATAAAACCAAGGCTTTGGCCCAATTTACACTACACAGTTACAACAGTCTGGTACTATTTTAACTGTCATGACTGCATCCTACAGAATCCTGGGGTAGCATGAGAGCTCTCTAACAAAGAATTATAAATGCCTCTCCCTAAACTGCATATCCCAGGATATCCTTGAATGGAACCATTACTATTAAAATGACATCTTAATGGTATAACTCTGTAGGGTGAAAAGGGCCTTCTATATAAACAATCTGTAAATCTAAGAACTAAAAGCCATACCAGGCATTCAGATGGGCAAACAGATAAGAGGACAGACAGCACTAGGGTAAATTCAAAGAAAAGTAAAAATTGCCATAAAGCAATCTGGAAGGTTGTCTCTGGATATTGACATATTTTAACCCACCATATACTTTAAAACTACAACAGAAAAATAAAACCTAGATGACCATGGGTGAAATTAACATTTAAAGAACATACTCAGAAAACTTGAGACAAATGCACATGCAAGCCGAAATGCATGCACAAGCACACACACACACATATACTTTTCATATGTCATCATGGACCAAGGCAAAGAGTATCCACACCATCTGAGAGACAACACTTTGAAGGAAAAGCAGTCCTGCGTTCAGTTGCAAGATAATTGTGTTACTCAGTTATGAGATATTCAAACAATGTCCATACATGTAAATCAGCTTCTTACAGTTGATTTGCACATATGTTTTCCTGAACATGATTTGCACATGTTTTCCTGGACATGCACATGGTGATGGGGAATAAAGTGGCTTGGTCAATTCTAACTTTAGTTCTCAGTTGTATATCTTTACACTTTAGGATCTTGCCTAATTTTTTTCATAGCTGCCCATCTCATTCCTAATCTTCTTCTGAATTTTTGACTGCAGTTTCCATTCTGATCAATGTTTGATACAGAGTTCAAAGTACCATCTTGTTTAGCCCTAATTCTGCTCCTGTTAGTATTATATTGTAATAATAATAATAATAATAATAATAATAATAATAATAATAATAACAATAATAATCATCTAGTCAAATATTCAGTCTTTTTTCTTTCTGCCTTTGGACTAGTTTGATAATTGTTGCATCAGAAGCGAATGTATGTCTTCTCTGTTTCAATAAACATTGGCAAATTAAATGGAAACACATTTTTCTTCAGAGATTTCATATTAGTTTCAGTTACAACAGTGTGTTCACACACCATCATTTGATTTGGTACTTCTGCACAGGCAACTGAAAGGCTATCGTCTTCTGCTAAATATACAACATTGAATATAACATGGCAGTACATGCAGTGCTTTGACTCTGCAATCATTTGACTTGGAAATTTAATTAATTGACTTCAGTCAAATTCATCAAAGCATTCTTAAACTGTGTTAATATGCAAGTTGCACTACAAGTCCCTGAAATAATTATCTCAGATTTATTGTATCAGTTGTCAGCCTTCTTGCTTAAAACAGTTGATAACCCTCACTACCAGATCTGTGCGGCCTCTGTCTTTGCATCAACTGTTAACATTTACTGTAGCTAATTCAACAAAATTTGATAGCAGTTCATTTAATTATGCAAATTTCTAGCACAAGGAACAGAATGAATGAAGGACTCCTACAGCTTCTTGTGGATGAGCCACACTTCCATAGCAGCTATGAATATCAAATAAGTGTATATCTCATAAATAAGATCCATGCTGCTGATATGTTATGGATGATGTTGAAAGCAGAAGCAAAATACAGGCTGAGTTGTAAGATTCCCCCCCCCCTTGACTCACCTATATATCCAATGTAGTCCTACCTAGAGGAGATGGATCAAAATCAATGGGATCTATACTGGTTGTGTTTCACACATTGCATTTATTTCAGTGTACCTACTCCAATTAATTTAAGGCGCTGTAAACTATAATTCAGAAAAAAGAACTGGCAAAACCACTTCTGAGTATTCTTTGCCTAAGAAAACCCTATGAAATTCATGAATTCATGAGTTGCCATACATTAATAGATGGCTTGAAGACACAGAGACAGACACAAACAGAGATAGGACTAATGTGGGATTTAACCATTCACCTTTTTTTGTTGTTCAAAATTTGCAAATTTTGAATTTGTCCAAGTGGAGATTCGAGGTTAATTGACCATGAGGGGAAGCAACAAATATGATAAACATTCTTATCTTACATGTTGGTAAGATTCATTTTAGTATACACCAATTATGTTGTGCTTAAATGGCAGAAGTAATAGAAATGACAACTTTCAGTTGCCATACTAGATGTGACCCTTACACTGAAATATGATAATGTGCTTCAAAACATTTCCCAAGAAAGCTCTGTTCCTCTTTCCTTTTCAATTATCATGAACTCAGTTTATAGTTCATGTGAGCCCCCAAAGATCTCTCCTTCCCAGCACTGGGGTCATGACCTAGCATAAGTGGCATGAAATAAAGGGTTTCTCTAATGCAAGGGTGGACAAGCTTGGCAGGCACAGAGGCCAAATTTACCAGTTCAATCCCCCTCCCTGTTTGCAGACCTCACCAGCTTTAGAAATGGCCATGGTTTGCAAAAACAAACAAACAAAAATAAAACAAAACAACAACTTAAAGCAGAAAAGCCTGGATGGCCTCTCTGAATTTTAATTTTGGAGTTGGAGGGTGTTTGTTTTGACTCTAGGTCTACAAACCCTGTCTAAAGTAAGAAACTAATATTTGGAGTAGAAATCATAGAATCATTGAATCATAGAGTTGAAATAGACCACAAAGGCTATGCAGTCCAACCTCCTGCCAGGCAGGAACTCACAATCAAAGCACCCCAACAGATAGCCATCTAGCCTCTGTTTAAAAACCTCCAAAAAAGGAGACTCCGCCATTCTCCAAGGGAATGTGTTCCATGTTGAACAGCTCTTACTGTCAGGAAGTTCCTCCTAATATTTAGGTGACCACCCTTTTGCCATCCTTGATGTAATGTGATCCTTTCCCCAGTTTTTATGAGACAGTGCCTCAGACAAATAATTTCATTATGCTGTTAAGGAAGAATACATTTTTAAAAAACAGACTTTAATTTCATATCTAGCCACTTTCTAAATGCAAATGGAAAACCATGTATGCATGTATGTCTATATGTATGATTCAAATTGACTGTCTAATGCAGGGGCCAGTTCTGGCCCAGGTCCCCATGCTTACTGGCCCAGGCGGACCCCTGCCACCACTGCCGCCATGTGTTTTGGTCGCCGCGCAGCCACGCGAGCTGTGACTGCCATTTTGTTTTCCAAAGTGGCAACCGCAACACGTGCGGAGGCAGCGGCAGCGCATGCGGGGTGGGGGGGGGTGTCGCACATGGTGGTGGGGGTTGGGCACGCACACGCGAGTGCTGCCATTCCCCCCCTCAGGCCTGCCGGAAGGGATGACTTCAGGGGATTGGCCCCTGGCTCAAAAAGGTTGCCTACCCCTGGTCTAATGTTTGGTAGATAAAATTGATGCTAAACAAATGTACAGAGGACTTCAATGTAAGCAGTACACTTCACACAATCCACCACAGTACTACACACTCCCTGACCCATTCCAAATGTGGAACATTCCTCAACACTGAAAAGAAAAGGGTGGTCTCCACTTGTGTTGATCATCATGTGCACATTAGAACCTTCACATGTCCTTTTGGAACACTGGGATTCCATTAAGGAGAAGCATGCTTTCATTATGATTGAAAAGTATCCCTAGCCCCACCCGCAACACACATATAGTAGCACACTGTTATATATTAACACTGAGAACTCTTCAGTAGAGGAGTAAATATTCACAAACCTTCCTGTTCTTTGGGTGAATGTTATTTTTTGCTGGTTTTTAACAGCTTAGGGAAGAGGGAGGTGTGGGAGAGTTCAGGAAACCATTATGGATTAATTGTGTGGAGCTACATTTTTTTAAAGCACCGCTTATGTTGTAAATAGCTTATTAAATTGTTACAGAATGTTCACATCTGCATGCAGATTGTTATGAATGGTTCATTACACAGTTAAAACTGGTCAAATCCCTTCCCTGCAGAAGCATTTTCTGCAATGCAAGCCTCGAGTTGCACATTTCATTATGAATAGCTTGTTAAACATCATGTTCCAAGTGCCATATGTAAACATTTCAATAAATTACAGGGCCAGTAAGCATATTACAACCTTTGTAGCCTACAGGTATGAGGGCCTTATGAAGGACTAGTTGGAGAATTCTCATGGAGGTTTTCACAGAACCATAGAATCTTAGAATTGGAAGGGACCACAAAAACCAGGAAATGCTGCTAATTAACTTAACTAATCATTAAAAAATATTAACAAACAATCCTTAATTACCAGATATCTTAGCCACCTTATCAATTCTGAGCCAGTCAAAACATCACTTTTTATCACACAGATGCAATAATCCCTTCTAAGTCACTCTAAATATCACTTTTCACCATAGGGATACGATAATCTTCTGCAGAACTCAACATATGAATCCTACCTATCCTGTAATAAATCTTACCATCTTCTATGTTAAATGATAGCAGTGGTAGTTACTGAAGTGGACAGAAAAAACTCAATATACCCTGAGCATGATACTCATTTTGAATACTATTTAACATCGTCATTGAAAAGAGGGAGAATACATAGGGATTGTCATCCCTATGTCAAGAGGACAATTTGAACAGTTCTTGGCTACCACTATAGTAGCCAAAAATTTCATGCTTGTTGCAGTATATTCTGTGTAATGTGCTAAGATGGTATAAAGTTCATTGAATTCTCACAAGATTTTTTAGCACTGGAATTTATGTGTACTGTGAAACCTATATCAGGGGTAGGCAACCTTTCCCCTTTAAGGGCTGAGGGACCTCAGCTCCCAGAATCCCAGGAACTATTGGCCAACATGGCTGAGGCTTCTGGGAGCTGAAGTCCCTCAGCCCTTAAAGGGGAAAGGTTGCCTACCCCTGCTATATAGAGACCACACCTCACCCCCATCCAGAAAAAGAAGCTTACCTCATGCTGCCAACTTCTTCCTTTAGTTAGTCTCAAAGGTGCTACAAGATCTCTCTACATACTATTCTATAGACTAACATGGCTATATCTTTGAATTCTACCACCAGGGATGGGAGAGAAATGTTAATCTCAAACTATCAATTTTTACCTGTGAGAAACACAGGTAGAGCCAAATACAATCTGCAGTCCAAATCTATACATTATTGAATGTGTGATAACATTTCACATATGCACATTTGAAAAATACATGTGGGATAACAAGGATTTTTACAAGGACTGCAAACACATTTCAGTGGGAAAATGTGAGCATTTGAAAGATATACACCAGGGGTAGGTAACCTTTCCCCTCTAAGGGCCGAGGGACTTCAGCTCCCAGAATCCCAGGAGCTATTGGCCAACATGGCTGAGGCTTCTGGGAGCTGAAGTCCCTTGGCCCTTAAAGGGGAAAGGTTGCCTACCCCTGATATACACAAACACCACACATTTTGAAAAATCTGAAGCTAACTACATACACAGTTTTGTGCATGGAAAAAAAGAAAGAAAGCAAGCTCACAGTCAATTGCAGAACTGGCACAGAACAAGCTCAACAGCAGGATGAGAACATGAACAAACCAAGCTTCATCTCCAGTCTGTCCCAGCATTTCAAATGTTTGCAAGAAGTTATAGAGGATGATGACTTCCCAGATCCATCTTTACTGACAACCCTTCAATAGTAGGATGGGACACCATCATAATTGTTGTTGCTGCTGTGTATCTTTCAAGTAGTTTCCAACTCATGGTAACTACAAGACAAACCTATCACAGTGGGGTTTTTTGCCAATGTTTGTTCAGAAGGGGTTTGTCTTTGTCTTCCTCTGAGACTGAATGAGTATGACATGTCTAAGGTCATCTAGTAGCTTTCCATGGCCAATGGGGGATTCAAACCCTGGTCTCTAGAGTTCTAGTCCAACACACAAACCACCACATCATGCTGGCTCCTCTCATAATTAATAATAGTCAAACATTGTTTTGGAATGTGCCTGATTGAAATGAATCCCTAAGGAATCAATTTAGATTGGATCCAAATTGACTTGTTTAAATTTAAACTTCGTTTAAATTGGGTCCCATTTTGGCTCACCTCCTTGAGGCTTCACCTCATCCTCACTGCCAGTACTGTCACGTTTTCCTCAAACTAATTATGGGACTGGGAACTACATTGATAGGGATGAGTAGCTGTAGTACAGGTTTCCTGTGTGAGGTCTAGGAAGTGCTATCTCAGTTAAGTATGCTGTAGTAGAAGTATGGCAAATGCTTTGAGATGGGAAACATTGGGATTACATTTCCCAATCTATCCAGTAGTAGCAGGCACTTCTTAAAATGCTCATTCTAGAACTCAGGCTTTAAACTAAGTATGTCTGTGTTGGCAGGGCATACCATAGTTTCATTTTCCTATCAAGGATAAGTTTAGGATAGGGACCAGATAGAGCTGAATGGTGTGATTAAAGCCTCTTTAAGTCTGGCCTGAGGTTTAATGGGTTCTGATCCCTATTTAGAAACATATTTCCTTTACTGGTGGGACATAGAGGAGGGCCTCTCCAATAGATTGCAGTTCTCAGGTAGATATATTTATAGAGGGGTGCTCCTTCAGGTATCAAGGCCCAAGCCATTTAGGGCTTTAAATGTTGCTACTAGCACTTTGATTTCACTAGAAGATATTACACTAGTTGGAATCAGAGATGTCAGGCAACTATAGGCAAAACAGTAATAAATTACAAGATTGTGTTTATTTATTAAGTACAGTTCTGGAAATGGGTGGAGGGCTTTTAGAGCTTTTAAAGTAAGCGCGCTTTAGGGACAAAAACTGGTTCACAAAAACATATCAGGTAATTTTAGTAGCTCTTTTAATATCATATAAATACAGATAAAGGATTTGAGAAACGTATATTCATGTACTGTGTGTTCTATGTGTGTAAGCACACTGTTCTGTGTTTTTCTTATGAAACTTTAAAAATTCTGCAATTTAAAAATAAAGGAAATCACTTTTATCATTGTTACCCTTAGCTTTGTTGAATTCCAGAGAACGAAAATCAGGACAGAATTTGAAGTAATTTACCTATTAAATTAAATAAGAGTTTATTTACTTGATGACAGCTTAATGGAACTGGAAAGTTGTGCCTGAGTTCTCAAGCAAAAAATAGTTTATAAGCTTTATATGAATGTTATTCAGAGACTTTCTCCTTGCTATTCAACAAATTGTTGAGCAGAGTTGTAGACAAAGTAGATTGCCAGCCACAAAGCTGCTGCTGATATGCCCAGCAACAAACTGCAAATGCTGGCACATTCTGGAACCATACATCTTGCCATTTTCTCATTTAATCTGTGTGGAAAGTATCTCTGTGCATATACAAATATATGTAAGTAGAACTTCTCTGAATGGGTGGAGAGAGAACCCAGATTGATGTAACTCTATTTTCCTTCTCCAAGTAGTAGATTTATGTAAAGAAGTGTCAATAGATAAAGCTGTTGAGGATACCACTGGTGTCCTCTGTTGTTAAACACAGGACTTTTGAATGAGTTATTTTCAAAGTTCAAATCTTTTTGCTCAATTATCTGATACCAAAACCAAATTGCAGTATAAATATTACCACCATCTGTTTAAACAGATGATCCAAATGAATATTAAAATCCATATTTGAGCTAGCACACAAATAGACAATGTTCAAAATGATTCTTCACTTTCTTGTGCATCTTACTGATAACTTGAAGTCATCTTTCTCTCCAGCTTATTCTTGGGTGTTGAGGTATTCTGCCTGAAATCCTAAGTAGAGACCTAACGTGAATGGCAGTGTCAAGCTAATCTCCATTTATGTTCTTAAAATCACAGTTAGGGCATTTTTTAGTTCTCTCATATATACTTGCCCATCTAATGAGAAAATGTGGCTGGAGAGCAACAGCATTATCCTACCAGACTTCTGCAGACGATAATACATAAACACAGTAGGCTATTATCCTCTATTAGATAGTTATGGTCCACCTTCTGATCTGACCCCCAAGATCCATCTTAAAATCTAGGTGGCTCTACTGAACGATTGAGGTCTGCAGCACTGGTGAGCAGGAAACTGAAGGGCGACAAATCCATCCCCCGCCTGTGTTACTAGCAGAAGTAGGGACCTCTGGAGTGTCCTGTCACAACTCTTCATTGCAACACTGCTCACTGATGGAAGGGGCTAGACATGTTAAACTTCATTTCTCTGCTTGCCAGCACCACAAAACTCTATCCCTTGGTAGAGCTACTTAGATTTTAAGGAAGGTGTCAAGGGCATGTGTGATCATCACAATGGCATCACAGTCATAAATGTGAATAGGAAGAAGTTCAGTGGTTGCAAGCCTAACTTATAGCATCATAACTACCTCACAGGATGCCAGGCAGTAATTTTAGTGGGAAGCCATTGTAGTTTTGCTCCTCCTTGAGAAGAAGCTATATATAGATCAGAACAGGTCTTATCATCTTGTTATATTTGGGGAGCAGACCAAGGCAAAGTTATAAGCTTCAGACAGCAGCATCTGCTGGATGTAGGCTGCTGCCGCACTGCAGAATTAGTGCAATTTGACACTGCTTTAACTGTCATGGCACCATCCTGTGCAACCCTGGGATTTGTAGCTTGTTGTGGCACCAGAGTTCTCTGACAGAGATGGCTAAATATATCACAAAACTGCAAATCTCAGAATTCCATTGCATTGAGCCATGGCAGTTAAAGTGGTATAAATTATGCATTAATTATACAGTGTAGATACAGCCTGAGAACAGGATTTTGATTACTTTATTTACTTTCTGTTCTAGCTTGTATCTGCCTGACCCATCTTTAAAGTGATTTTTGAGTCTGGTTATGTAATAAGCTACCATGATATAGAAAAAGAAAACAGCATTGATCAGAGGTGACCCTCCTACAAAACTATTTAAAATCTTGTTTTTATGCTGAAGGTGGCAAAAGTGATAATTTAACAGACAGTCCTTCTCATGTTTCTTTAGCACATTGATTGGTTTTAACAAAACAAAAGCAACCCAGTTGATCACTCTTTGGAAGCATATCTCAAGATGCTCCTCTTTGATTTTTATTGGCAAATCATGTATGCTATTATTCTGGCCTTCAAAGACAAACAATCAAATTAATTGCACAAAAATAATAAAGGATTTGTAAACACTTTGAAACAGGATTAGTTTGCAGGTAATTAAGAGTAATGGCTGATCTTTGATGTGGGGGTGATTATTCCCCAGTGAGCAGCAGAGCATCCATTAAAGTTATTTACTATATGAAATCATACCACAAAGTGCTAGAGAGCTACAACTAAATGTTAACATTTACCTAAATCAAACTCACTGTGAGACCAGAGCTAGGAAGTGGAGTGAGTCTCCCCTGGCAGGTATCCAAAAGTAAAAATGCTTGGGAATCAGACTCTGATTTCTGTCTGACATTGTAATTGGGGCCAGAAACAGCTGCATTGCAGTCAACTGGACCACTGCCAGACTCGTATCAGTGTAAGCCACCACAAATTTGAGTTTCTAGCTCAAGTCTTCCTTTCAATATTTAGGAGGAAAGAATGAGTCTTCTTCCTCCCTCTCTTTCTTTTGTTCTCTCTCTCATACTCAAGTTCTGCCTTCAGTGACAGCTGCAAGGCAAGAAAAGAGAATCTTTTTTGAATGGCTGTCTCTGTAGTTAATGAGCTTTTAAATGGGGAAAAATAGAGCCCTCACTGTGATTTATGGAAAGACATTAATGTGGGGGGGGGGGAGAGAGAGAAATACCCTCAATATTTATAAAAATAGGAAGGGCGAGGTGGCACAGTTCTTGACCTAGCCCCTAGCATTTTCTTTAATCCTTTGTTCCCCCACCCTCCCCCAACTGAGTTGCAGTAAACTTGCTGCCATCAATTAAATTCAATCAACTATATTTAACTTAACTTTTAATGGGCTTATTTCAGTATTTAGACCTGTAAAGCGGGTTTTTTTCTCCATTCTGTTTTATTGCTTGTCTCATTTCACTTCACTTGGAGTCAATAACAGTGTTGCTATTGACATCAAATGCTTTAGAATTTGCTTCTTTGTTATGGCATAACTCTGCAACTCTTAATCAGTTAAGTAACCCCATTAGCTCCAGTGTCACTTGCATCAGTATGAAGTATAGCAGGTTAAGACACATACAAGTATATGCTGACACAAATGTCCTTTATGAGCATCTGAAACTATTAAATAAGTGAGGTTGCTGCTTATTGACTTGGCTGCTGAACAGAGTTGTGCCATATAGTGAGACAGGGATATGCTGAAGTTCTCATCTTTTTTCACTCCAGCCAATGAGCTGAGTCTTTCTAGATTAGTCAAGGTGTCTTACCATGCCTAGAAAATAGATCATCCAGAAACATGACAATTTTTATTACTAATATGACAATATTATCTTTGGACTGGATAAAAAAAAGTTGAATAGACTCATCCCCTTCTCTTTGGAGTGTTACTTTTAGTAAATGTAGGCGGGCAATAGATATTCAGTGCAAAGTTTCATGTTTACTATGCCCAGTGAGGCTTAACTAAATAGACAGCTCAGATTTGAACCTCAGTAGAGGACAATGTTACATTATGACAGTCTAAACTAGTTCATTTCCTGGGAGCGTACATTATCATAATGTACCTGGGAGGGTACATTAGGGTTTAGTCTCCATTACAGTTGTATTAATATAGGCCCAAAATACATGGGCCAAATAATGCATGCCCCCCAAACATCCAGAAGTCACTCTGGCAACACAATGCATTCCTTTGGACTGGATAAAAAAAAAGTGTGGATTAAATCTGACTCCAGGCAGTGCCAGTTTGGAAGCATGGCAGCAGCCCACTTCAGGAGCAGGCCATGCGTTTGCTGTGGTCCCAGCCCAATTGCAGCTAGAAAATTCAGTGTGTCTTCTTCTGGCTAAGATGAGATAAATTTCTTGTATTTATATCTTTTCCATATGAATGAACTGAACCTTGGTTCAGGGTAAAGAGCAGTACTGGATAATGCCATGGCTCTGGATTCTTAAATGCTCAAGTGAGAGATTGATTTTATTCCCTGATCCTTCCCAAGTAAGTGACTGTACCCTATTGTCCTCTACCATATCGGTATCCTGGAACTCCAAAACCCAAGAAGAAACCAATGACTGCATGAAATAGTACCAGCAGGACCCAAAGGAATAGTCTTTATACTTTGGTCTTTGTTCCCTGGCTGAAATGATAAACCTCTGGCAATTGCTCAAGGTTAGTACTGGGGCAACTTTTGCCTTTTTCTTCAGCTGAAGAATAGCTAGCTGACTGCTAGCAAATGGTGCTGACTGCTAACAAATGAGTTGTAAATAAACACATTCTCCTTGTCCAGGGTGCTAGCCTTCACCTTCCACCTAAACATTAAGAAGAACTTCCAGACAGTAAGAGCTGTTTTATAGCGGAATATGCTGCCCTGAAAAATGACAAACCCCCTCTGCAGACCAGGGCGTTTGGGACGCCCTGGTCCGGAGCGCTGCGGGGCTATGGCAGCCCCACCGCGGCGCTCCTAGAGCGACCCTGAAAGGAGCGCCAAAAAGGCACTCCTTTCATAAGTCAGAGAAAGGGCGCCCTAAAAGCGGTGGGCGCCCTTTCTCTGACTTATCCCCCGCAGCGCGTCCGGACGCTGCGGGAGGAGGTCGCCCTGAATGTGCCGGACGTCCGGTGGCCCGGAAGTGTTCAGGGCGACCTCAGGAAGAGGAAGGGCCGCCGCGCGTGCGGTGGCCCCTCCTCTTCCTGGCCTCGGAGACGGCTCACTTAAGCCGTCTGCCGAGGCCCAAAGTCTCCTTCTTTGGAGGTTTCTAAACAGATGTTGGATGGCTATCTGTTGGGAGTGCTTTGGTTTTGGATTCTTGTATGGCAGGGGGTTGGACTGAATGGTCCTTCTGGTCTCTTCAAACTGTACGATTCTATGATCTTCATCTCTTACATGGGCCTCACCTTCACTTGGTAGTAGGATCAAAACAGATCAGAACATATTTCTCATTTTCATTCAAGCTGCATTTTCACATGGGAGTATCTGTGCGTCCAATCAATTTACTACATCTGGTCTGTCAAAGTACTCAGTTGTGATAGCCTGGTTAAGCCGGAGTGCGACTACCTTGTTTACATGACACTTCTACATATCAGTTTAAGAAACTTGTTGATAGACAAGTTCATAGACAATCTGACATTTCCATTTTGCCAGCCTTTTTGTATTTGGCATGTGATATTTACAGTTCTCAATTTCACTCTTTTAATTCATCCCCTGGAGAAAATCATTATTTGAAAATTTTACCATTTGGTTGTTTTAGAGGGTGTCATTTATATAGTATAAAAGATATATTCTGTTCAAGGTGATGGCTTGAAGGTTTGGGGCTCTACCAGAAATTAATTACACTTCTTAACCATAGTATGAGGAAACACTGGGTGTATACAATGAAAGAATGGATTCTGTTTTAACAGTATTGGAAATGGAACCTGAACTGAGTTTGCCAGAAAGTTGCCAGAATGGAACTAGAGTGGAAGAAATTGTGAACCATGATCATAGCTTTCTTTTTGGTTTTACCTTCTTTAGCTCTAAAACTAACAAGCTGAATTGTTTTTAAAGGAAACAATGGTTTGGCTCATTGGCTGTTGCTCTAGCAACTCCATAAAGAATCCCATGACCAAATGGGTGGTTTCTTCTATGTACCAACACAGAGTACCTTTAGATTGCTTTCAAGTTGATGTGAAGGACATGACAGGACATGACATGACATGACATGACACAACATGACATGATTATTCAATGTGTTTCAATGAGAAAGATTTAGTCTGAAAGGTTAACAACCCAATTAACACATCAGTCCTAGCCCATTCTAAACACATCTGTTAATTTGTATTCACATCTTTGTCTCTAGCCATGTGACCCCAACATCATGCAAACACGGACTCGACATGTGTTGCGATCTCCTTTAAAACCCAAGACCTGCCCTGAAAGTTCACAAATGCAACCTTGTGTTCTGAACCAAAATTGTTTTCAATATCAGTACAATTTGACAGGTAAGCACCTTTCATCATACCTGTATCTAAGAGGCGAGAAGATAGAATATTAGAGCTGATAGTGATAGCCATAAGTACTAGAGACATCATTCAAATCCTCAGATAGCTTTGAAGATTGCTAGGTGGCTTTTACCAAGTACTTGTCTTTCAACCATGAGGGTAAATGAAGTCCCTAATTTTGTTTAGTTCCTTATGTTAGTTGTTTGGAGGCTGAGAAAACCAAACTTTCTGAACAATGAAAAGAAATGTAGAAGAGAGAAATAACAATAATCAGCAAAATTTTTACAAGCTGGTCTGCATTTAAAAGTGCTTACCTATTTTAAATTATGTTCTATTTACTGACAGGCAGGATTTGTATTTTCATTTAATATCTCTTTATAGGCCACTGCATATTTATTTAGAAGTAAATCCTTTTGCACTCCATAGTGCTTATTGCTAATTAAATGTGCCTTAGGTACATTTAATCTGTATTCACATTTGTATATGTGCCATTGTAAACCTTAATCTGGATTGAGACTCTAGTAAAGAGCTTATCACATTTTTAATTAAGCCAATTTACCTCTTCCATTTTAAAGTCGAATGCAGGATGCAGCCGAGTATTATCACACAAATGCCACCGATGTTGATGCCCAGCTTCATCCCGCCTAAACCCTAACTAGATGCTATGCTCAGATGGCTGATTTGCAAAGTCAGGAACTTCCCAACTTTGCAAATTGGCCATCTGAGCGCAGCTTCTAGCTGGGTTTTAGGCAGGATGCTGCTGTGCAGCAGCATTGGTGGCATTTTCTGTGTGATAATACCTGGCTGCATCCCACATTCAACTTTAAAACAGAAGAAGTAAGTTGGCTTGTTTAAAAATGCGATAAGCTCTAAAGAAAGAATGTGACCTTCCTTACCCTATACCACATTCCCAACAAAAAATGTGCTTTCCTTCTTATCCAAAAGATGCTATTTAACCAAGGAGGGAAACAGTATTAATGCTATGACTGTAGCCTTTTTTTGTTGTGATCTGGACTTTCTTTTGACATTCATGTTTCTGGTAACTAATAGAGAAACATGCAAGTCTATACAAATTGAACATTTTTAAAGACCATTGGGGGGAGACTTCTATGTGGATAACCATGGTACTTATACCTTGAAGACTGAAAAGACTTCCAATTACCTGTGGTTTATAGTTATTTTGAACGCTACTTTTACAGAATGATGCAATGAGATCATTAGCCTGTTTAGATTGTTTATGCTGGATTGAAGACAACATTAAAGTTTTAAAAGCACTTTATTTTTTTTACATTTTTAATGGAACATGGCTCACTTTGTCAACATTCAGTTGGAAAATGTGACAAGCTTTGCTTTGATGGAGCAGCACTTCAGAAAATGTTTATAACTTTGTTATCCAGTGTGTGGCACTTGAAAAAAACATGGATTGTTTTTAAATGATACATTTATCAGTGCTGGACAGTTTCTAGCATGCTTAAAGGGACTGCAGCATTTAAGAGATACTGAAACAAAAACTTGACCATCTAAGACTATGTATAATTGTTTGCTTGCTTGTTTATTTGTTGTTTTTTTAAAAAAATCTCTACTTGGCTTCCATATGCCCATATCCAACAAAGATAGTTTCAATGTTTTTAAAAATTAAACATTCTTTCAGCAGTGGGTGGCAGAACTAAACGTAGTTATGATGTATCTCTAGACTGGAGCACATGCCAATTAAATGAAAATGCAATATGTGGACAAGGGAATAGGAATCGTCTTCTGAGCTGTGTACGTAGTGATGGAAAAGCAGTGAATAAGAACTACTGTGAGCAGGTGAGGTTTCATGTGTGCCCTCTGTCAATGTATATGTTTGTCAACATGTGTTTGAGAAATTTGGATCACAAGGGACATAATCTGGCTTTCTGGTTTTTTTTTTTCCTTGTCTCATTTGAAAACACTGAAATCCATATATCTGAGACTATGTGAAAGGGGTACATTTAGAATGAAAGGATCCTGATCCCCCATTTTTTTTTCCTGAGCAACAGGAATTTGCAAAGTCTATTCCCTATTTTTTTCCCTATTTTTTTTTTTTTGTGGTTGTCCAAAGCTTTTTTTTTTTTTTTTTTTTTTTTTTAGCAGTATCTTTTTGACCAGGATAATGTTGCTGCTGCTGTTAAGGAGTAAGAAGTTAGAAATTCTTGATGATCATGCAATTATCTACCAACATATTTAAATCTACCTTCTTCCCTCTTCTGCTCTACAAGATCCTGCTCCATAGAAGTCACTAGGCAAATGTCCCAGTCTATTTACTCTATACTCCTACTTTAATGAAGCAGGCTGTGCAACGACTAGATTGCCACTGGCGGAAACATCGACATTTAGCTGACAAGACACGTCATAGGAACATGTTAG
>CM034701.1:150985471-151036543 GCA_020142125.1 Phrynosoma platyrhinos
TGCATCCACACCTGGAAGCATAGGGTGCTTTAAATTAAAGCTTGCCTCATAGGGCATATGCTCTGGATTGCTCAGTCAATTTCCACCGCACTGCGACAATACATTTATACAGCCATTTTTTGGTGCATCAGTATTGCTGCATATGGACACACAGGCAAAGGTGCACATCTTCACTGAAGGAGCAGAAAAAAGTGGCTCCTTTTTGGAGTGGCTTTTTTCAGCATACGATGGCTAGAGAGTGCTTTCTTAGGGGGGAAGCAGACTGGCGGCTCTGCGCCGCCCTGGGAAGGTGCGCCGCAGGACCGAGGCAGCCCCACACCTCGTTCCTGCGGCGCTCCCTCGCTGCCCCTGAAAGGAGTGCTAAAGGAGCCAGTGCACTTTCACTGGCTTTTCCGCCGCAGCGTGTGCGGACGCTGCGGCGGGA
The DNA here is from genome assembly GCA_020142125.1 of Phrynosoma platyrhinos. Classification (NCBI taxonomy): domain Eukaryota; kingdom Metazoa; phylum Chordata; class Lepidosauria; order Squamata; family Phrynosomatidae; genus Phrynosoma; species Phrynosoma platyrhinos. The sequence continues at coordinate 150,985,896 of CM034701.1, forward strand.
GGTTGCCTCCGGAGCGCCAGCTGTGCGGAGGGCTGGCGGCTCCGAGGGCAACCTTGGGAGGAGGAAGGGGTGCCAAGCGTGCGGCTGCCCCTCCTCTTCTCTGCCTCGGAGACGGCTCAATTAGCTGTCTGCCGAGGCCCTTAGAGACTTTTAGGTATATGTCATCTAAAGGCCATGCCTACAAGTCACCCTCAAAGCACCCCTTTTTGCCATTCTGCATAGCCCCTTACAGACCACAGAAAGGGATGGGGCATGCCTGTTACATACTTGTTTGTGTAGTTATGTATTTGCTTGTGGAGTAGGATAAGCTATCCTAGAATCTCCAAGGGATGAACTATTCATGAATCATGAGTGCATTTATTTGTAAAAATAAAAAACACAGCAAATCATAATTTGATATGAAACAGCAAATGATCATATTAACTGATAGCTTAACCTTAAAGTTACTGACCCCATAAACAGATGGCCATCTTGGGGGCAGGGAAAGGGAGGGGCAGCCGCACGGCCAGTGCTCTGAGGAGGACCTCCTTCCACAGCGTTCGCACACGCTGCGGCGGAAGAGTCAGCGAAGGTGCGCCGCAGCCTTTTGCGGCGCACCTTCGTCGACTTGTGAAAGAGCGCCAATTTAGCACTCCTTTCAGGGGCGGCGAAGCTGCACCGAGGGACCGAGGCATGGGGATGCCTCGGTCCTGTGGCGCAGTTTCCGGGGGCGGCCCACAGCCGCCCGTCTGCTTCCCCCCAAATCTCCTCTTAAAGCAATCCTACCCCACAGCCTTGTAATCCTTCCTTTAACTCCCTATCTCTGTAAGCCTCTTCATATGCCTCTGGTTCTCATATCCAGCAACACTCACTTGCTAATGACTTTCTTAAGTGTCTCTACTTACTTGTTAGTCACATTGACTCCGAGCACCATTCTATCATACTCCCCTGTTGTTAATCATTTTTCTGTTGCAGTCCCACTGAACTCAAGGAGTCTTATGAATAGGAAAGTTTAGAGTGTTTCTACATTGTGACTGCCACTGTCCAGGTCAAACTGAAGCAAAATACATACAGGCAGGAGGTCATAAAGAAATGATACTTTAGGTACTTAACTTATTTTTTAAAAAGAAAAGAAAAAGAAAAAAAAGAGTATTGCCCCACTGAAAGCTAAAATATGTCCCAATCTGAGGTTGGATAAACTGGAGTGAATGTGAAAATGCTAAAAGATGTCCCCAGATGATACATTTCAAGTTCCTTTTTCTTTCATTTTCACTTCTATTTGACTATCAGTGACAAGCGACTTATTCTACTTTTCTTTGTAGCTACATTTGGAGAAACCTGAAAAAGTTATTATTGACTGCCATGTAGAATGTGTAGTAAACTGCCAACTTTCTGAGTGGTCAGCCTGGTCGGAATGTTCTCATACATGTGGCTTTGCAGGTAACAATGTCCATGCCTATATATTCTATATCTTCTAACACACATACAGAAATGTATTCTAAAACACATTAAAATAAATATGCCATTTTTGTGCACCGGTATCATTTTACAAAATGATATAAGTAGAGTTTTAGTTCATTATTTTGTATTTTTAGGTAAGAATCTATAGCCTTTCTTTCAAGTCCAAGGCTTTTATTAACATATTCCCTATCATGATGTTATTGATTCAGCTAGATGTTTCAGTGGTGCTTAGTATGATCAAATATGGTATCCTTTTGAAACATTTGGCAGATATGGGACATGGGGCTCTGGTGGTAGTTCTGGTCCATTTGGCTGAATGGTCCCAAAAGGCAGTTCAGGAAACTATTGTTCAGCATCATGACCATTACACTCTGAAGTTCTACAAGTCTCAATCATGTTCTCAGTGCTTTTTAACTTTAATGTAAAGCTGCTGGAGAAACCATCTGAAGTTCTGAGCTTGATGTCTCACCAGTGGATAGATGAAATCTGGATTTTTCTGTCTTTTGCAACGGATGCTAGGGAAGGTGGGAAGGTCCTGAATAATTCTTTGATTGTAATAAGGGATTACATGTGGGTCATAATTTCAGGCTGAATCTAGACATGACAGAAATGATAGTCAACAGGAAAGATGACCTGGGATTGTGATTTCAATCTGTTCTGGATGGGGTTGCACTTTGGATGGAGTGATCAGACTTACAGCTTGGAAGTGCTCAGACCGGCATTGCTATGTGGCTACTGTGGCCCAGAGTGCCTTTGCACACCTTTTTGCTGATATTTCAAATGTATTCTTTCCTAGAGCAAAAGGATTTTGCTAGGGTGGTTCATACCTGAATATCCTCTCAGTTAGAGAGCATTAATGCATTCTTCACAAGCTTCAAAAATTGTTCAGAAACCACAGACAGTGCTTTCTATGCTATCCTCCAGATTGCTTCTGAACAAAATTTAAGACACTGCTTTTGACCTACAAAGCACTAAAGAGCTTGGTGCTGGGCTACTAGAAAGAATGACTTCTTCTATATATGCATGCCCAGAATTTAAGATCTTCAGTTCAATCTGTGTTGCATTGCCACGGAACAGTTATTATCTATTTTCCCTTTTACCCCCACACTTTATTTCTTTTCCTAAAATAAACCTATATAAAACATAAGATATTTATCTGACACCAAACCTCACACTTAACTAACAATGAGCTTCCTTTCTTGTAAGTGAGATCATTTTCATAAAGTTTCTTTGTGGCCCCTGTGGCACACACTACTACCACCTTCCTACTGTTACACTTTAATTCAAGCTAGCTGTACTTTGGGAACTTGTTATCCCCACTTCTACCACCTAAAAAAGTGTCAGGGACTTACACGGCCTTTTTAGTGTAGTCCCACCTCCAGAATAACAAAATATTGGTAGCATGATTTGTGACTAAAACAGAGGCCAAGTGATGTTGGAATAAGAAAAAGAAAAGTTTATTTTACATCAACATGCACAAAAGGTAACTTGTTTCAGGACTTGCTATTATAATCTTATAACATATGTTACAAATTCAATCACAGTACCTCAGCCCCACTGGCTGATAATATCTGACTGGAGAGAACACCACAGTAACTCTCTCTTCAATAGCTCTGTGTGTGTTCAGATTTTACCCTTTCTAAACTCTATCTCCCTAAAATTCAGTTCCCTCAGGAACACATTAAACACAACCCTCCCATTGGCTTAACTTTCCCAACACACCCACTAGCCCAAATCTTCTTTTATACTACTCCCAGCTGAACTCCCATTGGCTGGCTCTCAGCTGCTTCCTGATTGGCCAGCTGGACCTCTGTTCACCACAGCCCCTCTTTTCCTTATTTAATCAACAATAGTCAAAAAGTATGCTACTACACCACTTAATCCATTACTAAAAAATCCCTATTATCATCATCTTCAGCTACATCCATCAGGTTCAACATTTTCACTCTTTACAATGTTTTTATTCAGTTTTTGAACATAAGATTTTCTCCATATTTCCTAATAAAATTAGTAATCTTTATCTTTCTTCATTATTATGGAAATCCTTCTGTTGTTAATAAACCTTCTTTTTGTTGTAGAAAGTTTATTACATTTCCCCAGTTTTTTAAAAATTTCTCTGTATTACCATCAGATGGTAGATGAGTGAGGGCTAAGCAGACAGGCGTCACAGAGCCACCCCGGGAAGCTGCATATCGGAGCCGAGGTATCCGCACATCTCGGCCCCGCAGCGCAGCGTCCCAGCCCCAGGAAGGAGCACTAAAATAGCACTCCTTCCACAAGATGGCGAAGGTGCGCCACAAAAGGCTGCTGGCGCACCTTCGGCGCCTCTTCCGCCACAGCGTGTGTGGACACTGCGGCGGACAGACATCCTCGGAGCGCCGGACATACGGAGGGTCCGGCGCTCCGACGATGTCTTCAGGAAGGGGTTGGGGTGCCCAGAGTGTGGCTGCCCCTCCCCTTCCTTGCCCTGAAGACGGCGCTTTGTGCCGTCTGCTTCCCCTCTGAGTTTGTCCATTTCAGACAGTTCATATAATTTGTTGATCCAATCTTCTAGCTCAGGTATTTTTACTTCCTTCCAATATCTGGCTAATACTATTCTTGCTGCAATAATTAAATGAAACATTATTCTCCTATATTTTTTCCATATTTTCATCTAGTATATTTAACAAATATATTTCTGATTTGCATTCAAATTTTATATCCAAAATTTTGCAAATTGTTTCATGAATTTCTCGCCAATATTTTCTTAATTTTTTACAGGTCCACCAACTATGAGAAAAGTACCTTTATCTTTTTGACATTTCCAACATTTATTCTCAATATTGTATTTTTTTGCCAATTTGTCTGGTGTTATGGACCATCTGAATAACATTTTATAATAGTTTCCCATAAGCTTTGGCTTCTGGTATATTTTAATCTCCCCCCCCCCAAAAAAAATGAATCTTCTCAACCATAAATATATATTAAAAGACATATGATACAGGTGCAGTAGCTTTAATAAAGATAGTGTCTGAAATAATGTAATGTGGACTCCAAATGTGAACGTGTGTGCTTCATAATGGGAAGTGTACAATGTGTGAAGGGAAGGAAGTTGAAGAGTTTGGTTGACATGCATGAGATTTTAGGAGAAAGGGATTAAATTCAATGTTATTTTTTTTCCTGACTTTTTGTTTGTGAGTTACATGGTGATAATAATCATGGTGATTGTTATGATTATTAGCAGTTTTTCAGAGGCAAACTTTAATGGAAATGCTCTGTAAAACATTTCTCTGCCTGTATTTCTAACTTGGGCTTTAAAATACAGCTTGTGGTTTGAATATTATGTGTTATGGTCTTGGGAATATTACAGTCTTGGCTGTGTAATCATTTCTTCATATCTGCTAGGACCAAGAGGAGTGGGAAAAGAGGTAACAGAAGTACTATCCACAGTCTTCCTGCTGTTACAAACACTTTATCATGAGTACTATACTAATCAGAGCTAAGTAAATGTTATTTTCTATGAAGTGAGGGCCTCAGCATTAAACTGTGTGTTAGCCAGAAACAAAGCTAGCTCTGAGCAATTTGTTTGTGAAAAGCAAGGGTCGGCCTCTCTTTTAGGCAAAGTGAGGCAGCAGAGTGCCAGGAACAACTCATTCTGCTTCTCTATCTCACCCATTTTGGTGGCCTCCTGCTGCCATGATTGTGCCAGAGAGACTTGTCCACAGATGCCTGACCCTGAAGGTTGAAGCAGACCACTAGGCAATGTGGATCAGGGAATCTCCACAGTAAGAATCACACATTCCAAATCAACACATTCAGTCTTCAGCTCAAGAAACACTGGCTCAAGAAACACCAGAACCATTCAGATAGATGGAGATCAATACTTCTGACATATGAACATTATCAATACCTGCAATGTATTGATATACAGTCGTCCCTCCCGATTTGTAGGGATCCATTCAGCATCACCCTGCAAATTCGAAAAATCACAAATATCTAAGTCCCATTTGATATAATGGCTGCATGCTCTCGTGCACCATTTTGTTCCTCCTGGCTTCCCATCCGCAGAAATTCAAGACCACCGATGGGAAGTCTGTGAATTAGGAGGGGCAATTGTATTTTATTTTATAGTCGTGTTTATTGTTTTAACCTCATCCAGTGAATCCCTAATGCTTTTGATTCTGTTCACAGACTATTTCTAAAACTACTGCTACATTACAGTCATTTTTGCAGACACAAGAATCTGGGCACTACCAACTGAACACTCTGTAAAACCAGGGTTGAAAAGTGTGACTGAGAAGAACTTGTGGCCCTGTGTTCATTTTTTGCAAACCCCTGCATCTGTACACTTACCCAAAATTCAGTTTCAAATTTAAAAATCACATAAGGTCCAAGTGTGATCTCTCTCTCTCTCTCTCTCTCTCTCTCCCCATCTCCATCACACACTGGGGAGCAGAGTTTGACGAACATAAGTGGCCATTTCTAGGGGCAGGTCATAGGAGATGTTGCTCAAAATTTGAAATTAAGTGTTACTTCAAGGAAGGCTCCCATAAGACTAAAACAGGGTTAGAAGAGATAACATGCACTGACATGACCAATAACATTTCTTATGGGCTTCAGATATGCTATTGGTCATTTTTGTTGTATATTTTTAGAAAAAATTAAGGCAAGATGTGTGATAAACAGAAAGGGAGTACAACAAGGGTAACCCAACAGGTTCTGGGAGAGATCAGATGCCATTTCCCAACTCTTTGAAATTAGAAACCCTTAGAAATTGCCAGAAAGGGAAAGGTATTCCCCGTTGACAAGGTTGTCAAGTTGTGTCCAACCATGGGGGGCGGTGCTCATCTCTGTTACCAAAGAGCCAGCATTGTCAGAGACTTCTCTGTGATCATGTGGCCAGAATGATTGCACAGAATGCTGTTTACATTCCCACTGAAGTGGTACTTATTTATCTACTTGCATTTGCATGCTTTTGAACTGCTAGGTTGGCAGAAGCTGGGACTAGTGACAGGAGCTCACACCATCATGTAGCACCTGGGCTTCAAATTTGCAGTCAACAGAGTCAGCATCTTAACCACTTGAGCCACCGCATCCTTCTTTGCCTACTTTGTCTTAAATAACATAACAGCAGCTTCATTTATATACCACTTCATACTGCACTAAGCAGTCCCTAAGTAGTTTACAATTGTAAGCTGATTGCCCCCAACAAACTGGGTACTCATTTTAGCAACCTCAGAAGGCTGAGTTGACCCTCAGCCCCTGGTTAGGATCGAACTCACAACCTTGTGGTTTGTGAGTGAGTGCTACAGTACTGGCATTTAACCACTGCACCACCATAACATTAGAGGAATAACCCAGGTATTTAATTAGCCAACCTATACAGATACCCATCTTTATATTGCATTCAATTGTTCATTTACCCCTATTGTATGGTAACATCTCCCTCAGCAACCAACCCTAGAACGTTACCAAGCACATTCTCAGGCCATCTGTAGTAGATCATAGTTATGAGTATTGAAAAGTAAGAAATAATAAAGTAATAATACTTTGTTTAATATTGATTCATCCACCCAAAATGTGATGTTTGGGACGATGAGTTAAATCAAGCAATTGATCTTCAGAAGACCTAGAATTCAAATTGTGTGTGCAGATTATACCCCACCACACCCCATGTAGCTATCCTATGGAGAATGACAGTATATATCTGCAGCAACTGTCTGTCCAAAATAAATGATTCTAACATAAAGAGATCCTGAACAGTGAGTCATAACATTTCTATTTATTATAATCCCATATCGATCAAAGTAATAATGATGTATAGTAAATTTTCTTAAACAGGAGTAGTTGTTTTCTTCATTGTTAAGGTTCTAGATTAGAATCTCTGATTGCTTCATCCTTGCATATGAAGATGAATATTCTGCAGTTTTCTGCTTGGTGCAAGAATATTTCTGTTCAGTTTTTATGCAGTATTCAATATTTTGAAGTGTTTGTGAAAATTATTCTGTGCAGAATTACATATGGACATGTGATTGCATGAAAACTGGGGATTTAGTGCAACCCCCCCCCCTTGACAATGTTGTGTGCAAAAAACAGGTTTTCAAACACAAAAAGCTCCTCACTATTTTCAGAAAGGCATGGAGGGGAAATTGTTGGGGGGGGGGGGTTGTGTAAAACTGACTTTTTGCAGAAAGAAGTGTGATTGTGGAAACAGTGTTTCTTGTGGGGAAATTGTGGTTATGAGGGAAAGAAATGCTTTTCATGCAAAAATGCAGTTTCAGAAACACAAGGGCCTGCACACACGGGCCAAATGATCAGTATTCACACATACATACCCCATATTTGCTATATTTGGCATGGCATCTGCTCTTTAAAATTATTTACAGATACCCGTGCTGGATGCTGACCTATGTCATAAAGATAATGCTTTGAACAGTGGGATCTTTTTGGCAAATAACAAAAAGGCTGTCTGAGAAAATATTATTCAGAAACTCAGTGTAGGGATGTAATTCTTTGCTAATTTTGTTTTTGAGAGAAGCAATTAGTAATTTTATCCATCCTCCCACTGTGAGAGTCTTATAAATACTGCACAATTTGCAGAGATTATAATTCAGGACTTCGTACAAAAATGCACAAGTTTTTGTCCCAAAAGGCAGCATATTTTGCATAGTAAAGAGCATTTTCTATGCAGAAAATAGCGAGGTTTTGTTTCCTGTACAGAAATTCTGTAGTTCAAGCCTTACACAGGTAAATTACTTTTCCTTACAGAAAGTGCTATTGGTGCCCAACCCAGAAATAATGAGACAGGACACTAGATTGAGATGAAAACAGGGCCATTTATTAATTGACCTATTTATTAACTTCTTAATAGAACTGCAACCAATTCAATAGAATAACCAAGTGTGGGAAAAACTGCCACTAGTGTCTTTCCCCAGACCACCTCTGCAGCTTATTTGAACGATAACACCTGAGCCCTCAACAATATGCTGGGTTATTTGTTAGCCAACCCACATCAGAAAGTCTAACCATAAATTCCCTCTCCCAATTCACTAAGATTAAAGAGGGTTTTTTGTTGATTTGTGTGATGTAAATGTAGATGTAGCAGAGATCAGAAGACTGCTTCCTTTCATTAGCCATCCTGGAAATGCTGTTCTCTGCATTCTCCCAGCAGCTTTAGTTTTCCATGAAGACACAATTGTAAATCTAAAGTAAAGCTTTATTGTTGCATAGTAAAACCAGAAAAGAACTATGTACAATCCATCCTGCAGATGATAGAAACCATAGGATCACAACGTGTTGTTGTTAAGTTGAAAACAAGGCAAATCCTAACAAAGAGAACAAAAGAGCCCTTGGCCCAACCCATAACTCTACCTCCTGGGTGGCAACCTACACAATGATAGGATAATTAGCTTTATCCCAGCCTCTAGACCAAGCCATAGCTGTGTGTCACTCCCCATGTGACCTGGTTCCCATGTAAACCAGATGAGATCATTTGTTTACCTTCCAGCATCCTGCTTTCCTAGGCTTAATGTCCTTGTTATTCTTCACAGTGTGAAATTGTTTTGGTTTCAAACCACCTGCAGGCTCTTTGTTTGCTTAGACACTTTTCTCAGAAGAGATTTTTCACACATCTTTACATTTCCACTTTGACTGCATATCCCATCCATATTCCAATAGGTTTATCTTTAAAGCCAGACCTAAGAGCAATTTCTGTCTGCCACACCCCAGGTTGCAAAGCCAAAAGAGGTGGCCTAGAAAGGTTCCTTCTACCAAAACAGTGTCCAAGGTGCTTACTGAAATATAATTCCATTATTTATGCCACACATATGGGGTAAGCATCTGCTTAGCCACTATCTCCTACCTCGGCATGAGCGCCTCCTTAACACCTTGTTGCACATCTGTTAAGAAAATGGCATTACCAGTTTCAGAAATGTGAACAACATCGGCCCTGTAGAGCTCCGGCCTCTGAAATATAATCTGGGAGTGGAGCAGATAATGGCCTAGCCCAGCCTCGAGGGCCTTACACATTTCCCTATTAGCCCATCTTTGGGCCGTATCAATGGCAATAGGGTCACCACCGCATTTCCACTCCGCATTTCCACTCCCGATGTGGGAGCATAGCTGACCAAACAATTTGAACAAGTGGCCATGACTGTTTAATACAGGGGTAGGCAACCTTTCCCCTTTAAGGGCCGAGGGACTTCAGCTCCCAGAAGCCTCAGCCATGTTGGCCAATAGTCCCATGTTGGCCAATAGCTCCTGGGATTCTGGGAACTGAAGTCCTTTGGCCCTTAAAGGGGAAAGGTTGCCTACCCCTGGTTTAATAAGTTGGAAATCATGCAGCACCTGCAAAATAAGTGCCTTTGTCTTTAACAAACTCAGATCTTTGCCTCCAAGGTGAACCACCGATACTTGGGGGGGGGGGATGCCCTCAGTGCTCCTTAAACAATAATGGCAAGAGGCTTTGTCAGCAAAGACCCCACTTTCCCAACCAATAGAAACAGGCAACATCACCAAGTCCCAAGTGAGTACCAAAGTGGCTTGTTCTTGCTTGCTGAGCAGCCCAGTATGCTGTGGCCACATAGTAGTACTTGAACTCTTGACAGCCAAGGGCAGGGATCTGAAAAACAAAGACACACCAATTAACAAAGTAGTCTCCTAACATATACAGAAGACCTCCAATGACCAATTAGTTTGATGGCGTCCGGTTAAAAAACCATGGAGGCAGCCACCAAAGAAGCTCCAATCCAAAAAGAATGGGTTGCAAAACAGACATTAGTTAAGCCCATAGAAGACAAGGTCCTGGTAGTAACAGCTCAAATGTTTGGTCAAAGGAGAAAGATCTTGGTGAACAAACAGACATCCCAGGCTGGATCCTCTTGCTTGAATGTATTCAAACAAGGCCTATACTGGACAGATAGAAGTGTCTGGACAAGGCTGTAGAGAGATCTGAGCACCTTTACCATGCTGGTAAATTTTAGATGATCTAATAACTAGGGTAATAGAATGTCTAGTAAACATAAGGTCACTATAGCATAATGCTTTGTCAGACTTGTCATGCTTAACGGCCAAAACCAGCTTGCTAACTCTCAGTACACTGAAAAATACAGTTAATGCTGCAGAATGGAATAATAAAACTTCATATGGTGATACACAAATATCAGTCCATGCAGATCTCAAGCCCTTCAGAATGTCAGGAGACAAAGGTGTTTTAGTATCTCTAACCTGACCTCTCTCTCTAGACCAGCCTTCCAATACCTTTTTAATCTGAAAATCAGTAGTGGTATCATGGACCCCTTGTAGCTTCTGCCAAAAAGCAATGGCAGACAAGTGGCCATGAGTGGACTGAGGAGCCAATTCCGTCATGGAGAAAAGCACAATAGTGCAGGAGCTGAGGCACCAGAAAAGGGAGCATCTTTCCCAATTGGTGTACCACCCAGAACTTGAGGAACTCTTGCACCGATCTAAGATAACTCTTCTTCATACTGGCAATGACTGAGACACCCAGGGCCCACATCACCTCGTGCTGCCAAGGCTCCAAACATGTTCAGGCATTGGTTCTGCCAGCCAAGCTGCCCCAGGGACCAAGTTCCAGAAGCGATCCATCTGTTTATGGGAGAGAGCATCTTGAATAGAATTATCAATTCCTGCAACATGCAAAGCCGTAAACAAGATATCAAAACGTAAGCATTGCAATGTGAACGCCCAGACAAGGTGCATGATCCTCATGGATTTCAATGTCAAGGAGTTGATGACATGCACAACTTCCAAATTATTGCACAAAAAGTGCATAAAAGAATTGGCAAACTCTTTAGCCCATATGGTGACAGCTACTAAAATGAGGAAAAAATTGAGAAAAGCCAGATCAGAAGTTAATCCAGTTTGGATCCACTCCTGTGGCCAAGAATGGGCACACTATCATCCATTAAAATAAACTCCAAAGCCCATCGAGCATGCTGCATCAGATGTTACCCGCAACACATCACGGAACTTGAGTTTCATTGTGCCAGCATGAGATCCCATTAAAGTCTGCCAGGAATTGAGACCAGACTAATAGATCTTCCTTTATAGCTGGCGTAACTCTGATCCTATGGTGTGGCTTAACAACTCTGCAGATAGCATTGCAGAAATGCTTCAAAAATGCTCACCCTGTGCAACCACCCTACAGGTGAAATTCAAATGCCCAATGAGCTCTTGAAATTCATGGAGTGTAACCTTGGACCATGAAAGGAATTGCTGGACCTTATCCATCAAATTGACCATCTTGTCATCTGGGAGTTTAGATAACTGATTGACATTGTCAATAGATATTTCTAAAAATTTCAATCTTGTAGCTGGACCTTCTGTTTTCTCAGGTGCAAGAGGAACACCCAGCTCATCCATTAAGGCCTGAAATTCTTTGAGTAAAAACAAACACATCCCTGAACCAGATGAGCCAATGAACAAGAAATCATCTAAATAATGGACAACCCTCTTAAGATCAGTCCTTTCTTGAAGACCCATTCAAGAAAGGTGCTGAAGGCCTCAAAAGCTGCACATGATACATAGTAGCCCATTGGGAGAGCCTGGTCCATGTAAAACTGGCCATCAAACTTAAAACCTAACAATTCAAAATTCAAAAGATGAACAGGTAACAAGCAAAATGCAGGCTTAATATTGCATTTAACTAACTCAGCCCCCACTCCAAAGCTCCTAACTCGCTGAACAGCATTGTCAAATGAAGTGTAACAAACTGTACACAACTCATGGGGGATAGCATCATTAACTGACTGACTGTGAGGATGGGACAAATGGCGGATAACATGGAACTCACCAGCCACTTTTTAAGTCACAACACCCAAAGGAGAAAACCTCAAGTTAGGAGTAGGAGGGAATGAAAAGGGGCCTAAAACATGACCCTCAGCTACTTCCTTATCAATCTTTTGTCTAACTATATGCTTCATCCCCCTAACAGACTTCAAGTTGTTAGCCAAAAAGTGTCCTCTAAAAAGGAATATGAAAACCCTCATGGAAATCATTAAGCAAATAATGAGCCATCCCTGAATCAGGATAAAAATACAGCAGCCACTGAAGAACCTCAGGCCTGATTGGGCTGTGGGGAGCTCTGTTTGACCTTCTATTATTCTGTCCTTTTTTATTGGAACTGGATTGGGTTCAGCTCTTGATGCAATTCTGAAAGGAATGAGGGATTTTTACAAACAGAGCACTCATGGCTGTATTTACAAGCTTTACAGTTGCAAATACCCTGGAAACTAAACTCCCAACAGATGAGCTTTTGAGGTTGACCTGAAGCATTCTGAGGCCGTAACCTAGAAGGGCCACCCAATTTCTGTATGAAATGACCACTGTGCATACATCCTCCCTGGATCAAGCAGGCCAGTATCATAAGTTGCATCCACAATTGAGAATGAATATATCCCAATGCATAGTGGGATATAAGGCAGCCCACATGCAAAAAGCCTGATCATACAGTAGCCAGACAGGGCCAGCATAATCAACATAAGCCCTGTGAACAATGTCCATATACTGGATCAGGGTAGCTACACGAGTAGGCTGGGCCTTCTCTATAACCCCTGTATAAATGCGAAAACTGTTGAGACAGTTAGAAAAATTATGTTCCAACTTCCTTTGACACAATTTTTCCTTTTCCTTTTCATCCAGCTCTTCCTTCTCCTTTTTCTCCAGTTTACAATAAAGCAAAGTAAAAACATCTACATAATCCCCCCACAATATCTTATCAATAGTTGACTGCAACAAATGATCACCGAATGGTAAAGCTATCTCCCCATATGGAATAGCAGATGGGGGTGCACCCACATAACCAAATTGATTCTAAGGGAAACTCCAGCATGCATCAACAGGTGATCAGAGAAGGGGAGTAGCAGAAAATGGAGATCCAGGCCATTGGCCCTATGCGGGCTGGGAGATGGGCCAACTAGACTGCACTGGTGGTCCTGAAGTTGACACTCTCCCTTCACACCATCCCATGGAGTTGTATGCATCTGCATATGGGCTGAAAACCCCCAAGGCCACGAATATCCCAGAAGAGGTATACTGTATTGCATAAGCAACTCATCTGCTGAAGGTAACACTAAGAACCCAATGGTGATTGTTGGTGATTGGACCGCCTCCTCAGGTTCAACCTGGGAAGGGACTTCTCTGCCTACAGGGGACTGGACAGCTGGAAATGAAGATGTCTCAGGGCCAGACTGTGCCTGTTCTAAGGGGAAAAAATATGTACTTTGATCTCTTCATAGAACTGAGTGCACTTAGAATGCTTAGAAACCTTCTAAGGATGAGAAAATCAAGAAGAGGTGGGAAGCAAACACTGCAGTCCACCACACGCTTCCTCAAGCACCCTAATTCTAGCAAACATCTCATCCATCTCCCTATCAACGGATTCATCACTAGAGGAAGAGAGTTGTACCACTGGGTGCTTAGAAGGCTTAACCAGTCCCTTACCCTTAGAGACCCCCTTACCCTTTTTAGGCACCATTGCAAATCATGCCAGCCAAACAGGATGACAGATCAAATTACTAAGAAAAATTATCAGCCTAGCAGACCAAATGTATATCTGTATAATTGATGTAAATAAGGTGACACTTCAGAAAGTAATGAATAATAATAAAAAGCCCTGGTGGCACAGTGGATAAATGCCTGTACTGCAGCCACTCACTCACAAACCACAAGGTTGCACATTCAGTACCAGCTCAGGCTCAACTCAGGCTTGCTTCCTTCCTAGGTCACTAAAATGAATACCCAGCTTGTTGGGGGCAATTAGCTTACAGTAGTAAACCACTTTAGAGACTGCATAGCAGAGTATGAAGCAGTATATAAATGAAGCTGCTATTGTTATTGCTATTATGATAGTAAAAACAACAGTAAAGTAGCATCAAGAGGTGCCCTCATGAGGCAATTCCTCTGACATCGAGCCCACAGAAAAAACATAGAACAACCTTGCTGGGGGAGGGGGGGAATGTCAACTTAATGATGAAATGCCACATCAAACTTTACAGCCGAGCGGGGCTCACAGGGCAGGCCAAAAGCCAGCCCCAATGTAGGGAAGTAGTACCCTGCGAGTACACAAACTAAGGGCACAACCCAAGCAGCCCGAGCCCCACAGTCATAAGCAAACCCCCCCCCCCAGCCAGCCACACAGCCGGCAGGTCTAGAAAGGAGAAAGGCCTCAGGGCACAAAAACTGGCCACAGCAAGACACCTGGAGCTGGGCACAATGTGTGGCTCAGAGAGGCTCCAAGAGACTCACCAGGCCTCAGGCAGGACCACAGGCCAGAAGACAGCTCAATTAGTGAGGCCCAAAACCTGAGGCCACAAGGTAGGCGCCCAGGGCCAAGCTTACCAATCTAGGAGAAGAGAAGAGGGCCAACAATAGCCACAAGAGCTCCAGACAATTCACCAGGCTTCAGGCAGGCCTGCAAGCCAGAACACAGCTCAATTAGTGAGGCCCAAAACCCGAGGCCACAAGGCAGGTGCTCAGGGCCAAGCTTACCAATCCAGGAGAAGAGGGCCAACAATAGCCGCAAGAGCTCCAGACAATTCACCAGGCCTCAGGTAGGCCTGCAGCAGAGAAAAGCGTTCAGTTAGTGAGGCCCGAAAACTCGAGGCACCCAAGGCCAAGCAACCAATCTGGGGGGAAGAGAAAAGAGGGCCAAAAATGGTTGTGAGAACCAGGCTGGAAGGCCACCCTTCCAGACCACAGCAGTGGCCACAATTGCCTCTTCAGTCCCCCAAGGCAGCAATCTCAATCCCCAAGGCAGTGCTACACATGGAACCCAGAGACGAAAAAAGCCCACCAAGGCTGAGAGCCACAGCACCAACCAACTGCCTTGGCCCTCCAAAGCAGCTCAGCATGGAGCAGCTAAATGAGGATAAGAGAAGAAAGGAAGGGGGAGACAGCAGAGAAACACCTCTCCCAGCTCCAAGTAAGCAAAAAATCACTCAGCCATAGATTGAGGAGATGTTCTCTCTCTTCAATTAATACTCTGCACTGAAGCTCTTGGGGGTGGCAGGCATTAAATTCTGGCTCCATCATGGCATAATAGTCATGGCATGATTAATCTTAACCTGTCTCCTCTCAAAGGAGGGCAGTAAATAGCTCATCCCCCTCCAATTCCTCCATCGTGGAGGTGGGGGATAGCCATTTTTGTGCAAAACCATGTCTGTATTTTATGCACAGTACATCCCAAACTGTGAAGATTCTTATCAGTCGAGGATTCTCCTCATCAAAGTTCCCTGTCACTATTTTTTTTTAAAAAATTGCAATATTTTAAAAATAGTCTTTCCATATCTAACAAAATGCAAAGACTTCTGCACCTCTTGTTGGCCCAGATATAGACAACATTGGATGTGAAAATCAGTTTGCTTACCAAACTGTGTGATTTTGAAATCTCTGAGCTCTGTCATACAATTTTTTGTGTTTTTAACTGAAGAGTAAAATAAAGTTAATTAAACATACCAGTATATATATAAACATGCCAGTAGTGGGTGGCTCCAAAATTATCAGTAAACAGAAAAGTGAGCTATTCAGATAATATTTCTATCTATATCTAAAGGTGGATGAATAGAATGATGGAGATGGAAAGAGAGAGAGATTAAAAATAATAATGATGGCCATACACAATATATATTGTTCATTTTGTTAGATAAATTTATCAAGTTAATTTATTCAATACAATTCAAGGTAGAATTCAAAATTTAAAGACTGTTGAAAAAATATTTATTTTTTTTTAACAGAAAACAGCTTCAATACATGTCCTGCTCATTTACTACATTTCAGGAGAGCATCAGGATTGTCCAGTATTGTTATTTTGAAAACCTGAAAAGCCTTCAAACTTGCGGAGTTGTTGTAGCCAGATGTTGAGAAGTTTGAAGGTGTACTTGCAGACTTTTGTGTCAATGCAGATTATTTTGGAATAGTATAATCTTAAGGGATTCAGTGGCTTAGTGGTTAAGACATCAGTTGTGATTATCAGAAGGTTAGCAGTTTTAGGCCCGAGTGCTGCATGATGGGGTGAGCACCTGTCACTAGTCCTAGCTTCTGCCATCCTAGCAGTATGAAAGCATGCAAATGCAAGTAGATGAATAGGTACCACTTAAGTGGGAAGATAACAGCATTTGGTGCAGTCATGCTGGCCACATAACCATCAGAGCAGTCCTTGGACAATGCTAGCTCTTTGGCTTTGTAACCGAGATGAGCACCACCCCCTACAGTCAGTTACGACTAGACATTCATGTCAAGGAACCACCTTTACCTTTACCTTTAGTATAATTTAAATTGCAGGCATTTGTTGTGTTTTCCTATAGTATATCTCATCAGGTCTCTGAGGAGAGGAATTGCTAGTCAGAATGAGGCATATGGATGCAGATCTTCTTAATACCTAAAAATAAAAAAAATGAAAGTAATGCAGTTTTGTAGTATTGGCAGAGCTGAATTTCTTCTCAGGGTTTCATACAAAATATGTTCTGTAATGTTGTAAGGAAAGAGACAAAGCCAAGCTAAAAGCATAAAGAAGCTCACAATGTCAAAATATACTATCTGCTATTCAAAGTGTTTTAAAGCATGAGAAATGTACCTGGACACTTACTTAAAGAGGCATTCTTCATAAATTCTCTTGTGTAAGTTTCTTTAAGCTTTTGAAGGCTTAAGAGCCCTGAAGGACATAATTCTCTCCTTCTCTAAGGAATGAATTCTTAGAATTGTAACAATGCATTGCAAAGTAATACCCTACGATGAGATCTAGTGCTGGCAAAAATGAACCCATTGAACATCAAGCTAAATCTTACAACTACTAATTCTCCCTAATGAAGCAATTACCACTTAGGTTTTTTGTGGGGGTTTTTTTTGGCTGTGTGGCCATGTTCTAGAAGAGTTTCTTTCTGACGTTTCAGAAACATGGCCACACAGCCTGAAAAAACCCCACAAAAAACCTATGGATGCCGGCCATGAAAGCCTATGACTTCACAATTACCACTTCTTTATTACAAGTAGCAACCCCATCAAGTCTTTTCATTCAATCCATATGGTTATACTACTTTTCTGTGCATAAATCTAAAAAAGGTTGACCATCTCACAATGAAAGCCATCCAGTTAAACCCCTAAAGCCAACTGTGTTCCATCACAAACAAATAAGTAAAAATATAAAGCACCAACCAAGTTTAGATTGTCCACAGTATGGCCTTGATCAATAAAATAATAAGATATTTCTAAGCTGTTACCTGGTTGCACTTTTCTGCACTTCTCATTTTCAAAGTTCTGATGGTCTTTCTTAAATTGAGCAAATTGTAGGGGCATATAATAAGGTACATCTCATAACTGGTGTTACAGTTAAGGAACTCTTTCATGTAAATACTGTGGCTTCTGTCATTTATCTGAGGTTTAATTTTCAATACAATCATTAAGAGTAAAGGTAAAGGTTTCCCCTTTGACAAGGTTGTCAAGTCGTGTCTGACTGTAGGGATCAGTGCTCATCTCTTTTGCAAAACTGAAGAGCCAATGTTGTCTGAGGACTGCTCTGATGGTCATGTGGTTAGCATGACTTCACAGAATGCTGTTACCTTCCCACCAAAGTAGTACCTATTTATCTACTTGCACTTTTACATGTTTTTGAACTGCTAGGTTGGCAGAAGCTCGGACCAGTGATGGGAACTCACTCCATCATGTGACACTTGGATCTCAAACTGCCAAACTGCAAATCTTGCAATTGACAGAGTCAGCATCTTAACTGTTGCACCACCTAATACAGTCATTAGGCACCTTGAATTTTGAAAGGCGGGCTATGACGTTAGTTACACTCAGCAAAACCTTATGACACCACATCCTGATCCAAGATCTGTTAATGATTAAAGTTATAGAGACACCATTCCATATTCAAAGTGGCAACCTTATTCAACCTTTCAAAAATCCTCCAAATTCTTGACATTACTGAATCCAAATTTGGGGAACAGAAGTTCAAATATCTGAGCTAAGCTGTCCACAGTGTGCTGGTGTTTCAATACAACTAACTTCATTTATAACAAAACAGGAAGCACATCAACATTTTGAAACCAGGTTGAATCCAATTTAATTGTCCAATGTTCCCCACACTGTCTCATAGTTCTTGGTAGTTCTTTTGTTCTTTACAGAGGGTCCTTGGTATCTGTTGGGGTTTGGTTCCATGGATACCAAAATCTGGGGATGCTCAAGTCCCATTATATTTAATGGCATAGTAAAATGGTGCCCCATGTATGAAATGGCAAAAATCAAACCTTGTGTATATATTCAAGCTGAGGGTGGTTGAATCCATGGATGCAGAGGGCTGATTGTATTTGCAATCCCTAGTTCTACCACAAAATTATAATTTTCAAATTCTCTTGTTTAGATGACCAAGCAGTTAAAAATATTTAATGTTGCTTTGCACTGATAGTGTAAATACATGCTCAAAGAAAATGCTTACTTCAACCCAAGGCTGAATAGGTTTCAGTAGTGAGGATTCACAAAAAGAAAATATTTTTCTCAGTATTTCCACCATTAAGTGAGGAAAGATTGACAGGAGATGGGGAGGGGAGGAATAACTAAAATAAACTGATCTTATGGATTCCACTTAAGGCAGCATCCCAGAGGAGACTACCTCTTTCAGAAAATTCCTTGAAACCTGAATCACTCACTCCTTTCATTTTGTAATGATTTATTTATACTATCTACAGAAGGATGGGGAAAAAGAGACAAACATAAGAGGAACAGTGTGAATGTTTAACTTATTTCTGATCAAAATAGTACTTAGGGAAATCAGCCTCAGCCAAAAGTATTTTAAATACATGCATGCACATGTTCACAGGGTCTTGGTATGGAACACACTGTGTTCCCAAGTACTATACCCAATTGTAACTCTGCACTAAAGCTGAGTCCTCAGATCCCATATCTTGATTTGATTTCCTAGGGGATGAGAAGATTTGCAGACATTGATACATACAGCCTAGGTTTATCAAAATAGCAGTAAGCAGATAGAAAGCTGGGAGATATTTATGCAATGTTCATTTTAATATTGGAAGTCCCCATTGCGCAGGCTGCAATTCCATAGCCCTCAGAGTCCTCTATGTTTAAGGGGAGACCCATTTTCTTACAAATACATGGCATAACTATTAGGGAGGGGAGGGGAAGGGAGGGGAAGGTTCCTACCAATTAATGGTTAATATAATATTAGGCATGTAAAGAATATCTGTCTTCTGATCCTCAGTATTAAAAAAAGTGTTTCCTTACCATTGCATACTCATTTCCAACATTTCACAGATGAAAACTGGGACATGTGTGACCAAGAGCCATCAAATGCGGTCAACATGGCAAAGATTTTTACTGAGGAGGAACACATGTTAAAATAGAATGCAGCTGCTTGCTTTTGTCTGCATATGTTGGGAGGTTTCAGGATCCTCCTTATTTCTCTCATGGAGCATTAGCCAAGTGCAGACTATGGGCCTCTGCAGACCAGCCCACAGGGCTGGCCTGGAGGCAGAGATGGGGTGGGGCAGCTGCATGCCAGCCACCCCCATGCTGACACCATCCTGATGCCGCACACTGTTATGCACGGCATGCGGTGTCAGGATGCCTTTCCGGCGCAACGTTCAAACATGCTGTGCTGGAAAGGGCACTGAAGAGCCATGCACAAACTCTCAGGGTGGCCTTTTGCTGCCCCTGAAAGGAGTGGCATTTTGCTGCTCTTTCAGGGGTTTCAAAAGGGAGGATGGGGCACTGGCATGTGGTTGTTGTGGCTCCAATCCGCAGCTAGCAAGGGTGGCCCAGAGCCGCCCATCTGCATAACCCCTATGTTTTCATTTTGATCTCAGTTTGCAGCAATTGAAATAAGCTGTAGAAAATGGGGTAAAGTGGGATGAAGAGGTGGAAACTGGGACATTTTTAGTACAATGGAAGAAGTGGGACAACATATGATTAATCAGGACTGTGCTGCCAGATCAGGGCAGTTAGAGGGTTTGCTGTGGGGGCTCCCTGTCAGGAAAATCTGCTCATGAAGGCATTCCTCATCATTTGAGACAGTCAAGTTTGGTGCAGGGGCGTCTAGGAAAAAAAGTTATTTCTTTTTTAATGTAAAGCTTGTGTACATTTGAGAGCTGCATGATGAGGAGCAAGAAGTGATGTTGTTGCCAACACTATAATACAATGACACAGGAGCCCCACAAATGAAGAACTGGTTTTCTCCTAGTTGCTACTACCATTGTTCTCACTCATAGTTTGTATGATACTAGGATGGAGAACATCTCTCTCTGTGGTTATTGAATAGTGGGTTGGCTATTTGTGGAAGATGAGAGAGAGGGAGAGAGAGAGAATGCAATATGATTATGAATAATGGGTAGCAATTGTTACTGTCCAGACATTACAGCAACTTGTTGTTAAAAAAAAGCAGAGCCTTTGTATTTCTCAAGTATAAATTTACAATTCCATTTTTCCCCATTTGAAATTAGGCAAAAGAGTATGCAAATCACAGTGTGGATAAAAGCAAATTACTTTTTAGGATTTTGTCTCCATAGGCTTAACTGAAAAGCCCATTCTCACTATAAAATGTGAGGGTCCCTTATCAATTTCCAGAGGAATGCTGAGGTTCTTGAGAAAACTTGAAACCTGAGAGTAAGTAACTTAATTAGATTGGCTAGAATCCCATGTACAGCAGCAGTTAGGCTGAGTAAATTCCACTAAAGTCTGAGAGAGTTAAACAACCTAGAAACTAGTAGAAATAATCCTGTTCCAGGGAACTCTGCTCTCTTCCAGTTCTGTAACATAATTTCCATTCAAATGCCACATTCAAATGCAAATTCCTGCTAAGGACCAATTAAAAAGGCCCTTTGAATAACACTGGTTTTTATAAAGTTTAGACAGATAAGAAAAATGGAAAGACAAGTAGCATGTGTCTAAAGAAGGAAGAGGAACTTGGAAATCAGATGTATGGTACAAATGGACATCAGATATATGGTACAAAATATGTCCTGTTGTGTGCAAATATGTGGCATAATAACCTCTCTGCCACCAATTCATACCCTTCCTAATGCCTACACTTCATTAAAAAAAACAGTGTTATTAAGTTTGGATTAATTTGTGTTTTCATTACTGAGACTTATATGTTTGCTTCACTAAAGCTTATCAGCTATTCTTAGTTAATCAGCAGTAGCTGATAGAAATGCTTCAGTATTTCCTTAATTAAATTCATTTTTAAGTTCCATCTCTTTAGGCAAAAACATAATAAAAGTGATGACAAAGTAGCATATAGTGCTGCTTTCATGTTCCTCTACAGTGAGTTAATCAATAAAGATAAGGGAGATCATAATGAATGATTGCACAAACAGAAATCCTTATTATTACGCTCATTTCCTCTGCCATAATTAACCTTCATAAAAATGATGGCTTGCAAAGGATATGAATGAAGAGTGTAAGTTATTGTCTTGGGACTGGTTTACCAAGCCCTTGCTACTCTTTTAGGTTAATCATGTGTTTATTTTAAAACATCTCACTGTGCACACTAGTAAATATTTTCCTGTATATGTGATAGACTTCATTAAAAACCCAAACCATGATATAATGGGGAAAACGACAAAAGATTAATAATTATTCTAGTGCTGTGTTTCACAGTAACATTTATTATAAGTTTTCACTTTTTTCATTTTTTCTCTTTCTTTACATCTCTTTTCCTCTTCCCCCTCTTCCTCCCCCCCTGCAGCTAAACAAAGTTTGAGGTTTTTATGACCAAATTACATTTATTGTAGCTGAAAAATTGCAAGTACTGTAATGGCCATTACTGTCCATAACCACTTTTACAATTTTCATTAAGAACCTATTTATTTTCATGAAATATCCCTAACTCAGTGAATAGAAAAAGAAATTAGGTTACCATTTCTGGAATAATAGTGCTGCTGAATGCCATTCATTAAAGTATCAGCAATCTCATTTTGTAATCCTCGACTGCCCAGACACTGAGGACGGCCTGGAGAAGAAATGTTTTCTCTAACACTATTCCAATTAGACAGCATCTTGTTATTGTAATGGAAAGGGCCTCGTGAATGGTAGCAGCAGAAGGCTGAAGATTGTATTGAATAGGCAGGCTTTCAGTCTTTATCAAGTTGAGCAGCCTACAACCGGTCTCATTAAGTGAGGGAGTGGGCAGATCTGCAGTGGGCATATACAGGACACATCCAATTACAGCCAACAGACACAGAGCGTTAATATGCTCCAATTAGTATAGTGGCATCATAGATACTATGGATCTAGCACTGCTTTGCATTCTGAGGATCTCCCCCGCCTTCATGTGTTTCCCCATTACTGGAGAGGGGAAGATCTTGTGAACCCAGAATACACAGACAGAATTTTTGTCAGTTCTTTTAAAACACATGAGAATATTTCTGTGCTAAGGAGTTTCAGTATCATTGAGTATCCCCAATGTGCTAAAAACAAACAAACCCAAACTGTTCAGTATTATTGAGTAACACTGGATTATCTGCAATGTGATGGTCTCCAAATGCTTTGGGCTACAGTACCAGCATCCACAATGATTTACAATGCTGTCTAAGAATGATGGGAAATGTTGTCTAAAACCTGTAAAAGACAACAGTATTCTATGTTTGTGCATTAGAAGACCTTTGATTCCACCTCTGCAATTAAAAGGTCTTCCCATGCTGTTTGTTATTTACTCATTTACACTCCATGCTTGTGAGCATGGAGTACCAGTCCCTGGATATGCTGCTGATGGCATTTTCTGGAAATTTTATCCCCTTCCCTCCAAAAAATATTTCCAAACTATGTGTACAAATGAGACTCAAGCTTCATAATACAGGAAGGTATATTGATATGACCACCTAAAATTGTCTCATAACATGTAAAGAACTTGTGATATGAAAACAAAGAAGGGAAGCTCATAGGAATCTATCGTATGTTAAAATAATATAGGAGGGTGCTATGGGACTAAAACAGAAATGCTTCCTGGCATCAACACTCAAAATATAAAATCCATTACCACTGTCTACATATTCAGCCAATGTGGGAAGGGGTTTCACTGTGTATTTACTGATCTGTATGTGGAAAGATGCTCCATTTAAATAGAAACCTAGTCCATTAAGAACACACACAGATGAACATGTGTATACATGTACACACACTCACACACAGAATTTTGTTTGGTAGAATGCTTTGCAGGTAAATTAGTGTGCATGTGGAAACAACAGGGATGACTTTTTTCCTGTCCCAGTAAAATGCCAGTTCTGTGCCAGTAGTCTGCCAGCCATGTAGAATGTGCAGCCCTGTGGCTGGTCACACATTCAGTATATGGGTCTGTGTATAATTCTTTGATATTGGCATTTCCCCAACTGCTGTTGTTGTTAGCTAGTGAAATAGAATGTGTGAGCTAGGAGCATTAATTGCTTACAAAATGATGCCATGTTACATTTCCCTCCCCCACCATACATTGCCTGAACAGGGTAGTTCTTCTATACAACAACACATAATGTGTACTTTGGACTCACTGATGTTCATCATGCACCTGCTTCAGAAACAGTTTGAACTACAGTAGTGAACAGTCATACTAGTAATGCCAGTTGCTATTTCTTGTGAAGAAAATTGTGTAATATTATCCTAGCACAATTATTATTTTTAAAGGAAATCCTTACTAGGGGACATTTCTCATGTATCTACATGTTGCAGGACATGTTCTGCCATGATTCCACAAGTATTTGAACCTATGCTAATGAAAGCTGTGTTTTGATGTAGCTCTCCATGCAATTATGGATTTGGTCCCCATCTGTATATTGATGATACAGGATATGTGCTTGTGTGCTGCAACAGAACTGCAGAAACATCACTCTTTTAGATCCAAAACAAGGCCAGAGGGACATCTGGACAGATAAGCTGAAAGAAACAAGAGATGAGTAAGGGGGAAATCTCTTGAAAAGAGCAGGAGAAAGAAGGCAGCATACACTATTGCTTATGAAGGAGTGTGAGGGTGTGAAAGATTCTCTGAGGTACTATTCATATTGAAAACCTAAGGAGTCCACAGTTGATTGGGTACAATACACCTGATTGCATATTGTAAGAATGGTAAAACTTTCAATCTAAGAGAAAATGTCACTTTAAAGGGGCTCTTGGGGTTCACATACCAATGGTGAATGAGGCCAAAAATAAAAGGAGAGGACTCAAAATACTCCATATTAACTGTTACCACCTGGTCTCCAAGGGAGAGAGGAAAAGGCAGGCATAGCTCCACCATGCCTAATCCCAGAGGCAATGAATGGTCCTCCCTCCATCTTAACTGCTACCTGACCACAAAGGGAAAGAAGGCACAGTTCTACCATGCCTAGATCCAGAAGCAGACAGAAGACCATCTCTCCATTCCAATTGCCACTGCCCTGGCATTGGAGGGCAATGCCAATGGCATTGAAGGAGAGAAGAACCATCTGTATCTGCTGGCATACTTCCCCACTGCCACTCCTTTCTCCTTTTGTATCATGTCTGTTTAGATTGTAAGTCTAAGGGCAGGGAACTGTCAAATTCACAATCTGTAAACTGCTCTGAGAGTCTTTGTGGCTGAAGAGCAGATTACAAATACTCTAAATAGATAGATAGATAGAGCAGTAATCTAAGCCTTAGTACAGTCTTTTAGAATTGCATGGGGGTGGGGGTGGGAGCTGCCAAAAGCCTCTCTTTTATAGAGAGTTCCCAAGCAGTTTGAGTGCCTGAGGCTGAGTATAAGAATTTCCCTAACAGCAATATATAATATATGTAAGAGCAATCTTCTCTGCTTGTTTAGGTCAGATGCTACGTACCAGATCTGTAATTATGCCAGCCCAAGGAGAAGGAAGACCCTGTCCAGCTGAGCTCACCCAGTACCGAAGCTGTGTTGTAAAACCTTGCTACAGCTGGATCCTTGGAGAGTGGTCCCCATGCAAAGTTGAGGTATCTCTTGTGCACTGGCTGACATAGCAATCCCTTTGCATTGTGGGCACTAGATGAACTTGGTTTGTTATTCACATATAACAGAATGATGAAGCCATTTAATATGTGTTTTAAAAGTTACAGGGCAATGTTATTTTAATATAATTAAAACAAGGAGGGAAATCTGTGTCCATCACAGCAAATTCATCATGAATGGAAGTAAGCAGCTGATTAAAAATAATTTAATGGTAAAGGTCAATGGAATGTACACTTCGAATAGTTCTCAGATGAGTGCCATATATCTTTTTTACAGCCTCAAATCTAGATCAAAGAATGATTTAATTTCAGAGAATTCTGCCACCTAGAAAATTGACTTTTGTACTAAGATCACTATGTAGGCTGTCACAATACAACCAGAGGCCTTGAAACAGTATAGTTTAAAGCTGTTGCATGAAGTGCTGAGTGTGACTTTTCTTCTTTGTGGTGATTACTTTTTTTTAATGGTCTGAAAATGTAAACGCTGCTGTGAATTGTGAAGCATCAAATACATATACCTTTGCTTTGTCATCATCCATGGCCTGTGTTCCCTCTCCATCTTTATGCTGCATTCTGCTTGCATTGATTTGTCATAGACAATTTTTCTGCCCATCCCTATTTCTCGCTTAGATCATGGTTCAGCTAAACAATTTGAATCATTATCTAGCATTAACTTTCAACTGATTTGGACTTTCCACCCTCACTCCCCCCCCCCCATCTGGGATAGAGAATAGAATCTGTTTAGTTTTCAATGTGTTGGACTAATTGGACCACACATGGGAAGAAGGATGGCAGAGAGGAAGATGTGACATGTGCTTTAAAGGCCGGCACACAATAAGTATCCCTACAGAGTTCTCTGAGCAGTGGACAAAACAACTCCCATTCAGGCCTAAACCCTGTTGTTGTTGAGTAAATCCATTCAATCAATAGGATTTATCTATGTGTTGATCTACCATTCAACAATTGGTAGAATATTTCTATTCTAGATGGAACTATCAGGATATCAGCTATAGTCTTTTATAAATGGCTAACCTTTTAGTCCAATTGGCTTTGTATTACTGCTTTTGTTTGCATCAACTTCAGTGCAGACTTCAAGAGTGGTGAAAGAGAACCTGTCTTCTTCTTTGCCAAAGGGGCACTTTTATACATTGTGATGCACAGAATAGCTTTGTACTTAATACATACAGCTCCCTTGATGACACCATAAGTTCTGCAGGGCTGGGCATAAATACAGGATGTAGGAAAGACATCATTTATTTTTTTAACCACTTCAAGCACCCAAAGACAACTTATTTTTCTCAACTTAAGAGCTATTTCTATACCATAAACCTCTGTTATTTCTCTTAGGGTGGACAGTGTGGTGATGGCATTCAAGTACGGAACCTCACATGCATGGTACATGATGGCTCTTTATCAGCATCATCTAAACAAGTAGAAAGTGCATTATGTGGAGAGCTTCCTTCTAAAGACGGTGCCCTGCAACTCCCATGTTCTGTGCCTTGCCCAGGTAAACTCTATAGAATACCTTGTTTTGTCCTTTTGATACCTTGCTAGTGGTGGCTCTGTGTGTGTGTGTGTGTGTGTATGTGTGTTGTTTGCTTTCAAGTCTCTTCCAATTTATGATGACCCTAAGGAGAACCTATTATGGGTTTTTCTTGGCAAGATTTGTTCACAGGAGGTTTGCCTTTGTCTTCCCCTGAGGCTGAGAGCATGTGACTTGGCAAGGTCACCCATTGGTTGGAAATCAAACTCTGGTCTCCAGAGTCATATCGAAACCACTACACCATGGTGGTGGCTAGTGGCTCTTATATCAATGGATAAAGTCTGTATTCAAACTTACAGTGGATTCATTGCCCCAGTGACATGGAAACCACAACCCAACATGGCTCCCTGCCCCTGAATGTTCTGCAAAGTCTTATTTCATGTGATCCTCAGTTGAAATGAGAGGAGCCATCACCAAGAAAGAGAAGTGGTGTAGCATAGGAAAGAAGTAGGGTAAGATGGCAGAGGGACAGAGATTGAGAGAGAAAGAGGTGGCACATGGGCAGTAGTATGGGGAAGAGAGAGAAGTGGTGCACTACAAAAATATTGAAAATATTAGCAGAACGATGAAAAAATATGTTTTTTGACCATTGAGAAATTCTGACAGAAATCTAGTACTAATGAGAATCTTTGTAGTTTGGAACTTATTCTGCACAAAATTCATATGTTGTACAGAAAATGGTGTTTCTATACAAAAATATTTTCTGCACAGAAAATGCTGTGATTGGGGATTTCTTTTGTGCAAAATTCACATGTCCATTTTGCATCTAAAATAGCATTTTCTGGAAGTAAAGCAGCATTTTCTGCACAGGAAATAATATGTCTATGTGGAAATATTATTTTCTCCACAGCAAATTTTGTGTGCAAAACAGCCATGTGTGAAAGTTGTGCAGAATAAGTCCTGAATTGCAAATGCAGCTTCAAAAACTGTTTTTCAAAGGCTTTCTTGCAGTGGGGGAAAATGTTTAAATTACAACTGGCCCTTTATAACCCCTAACCCTAACCCTGTGGATGTCCAAAACTGTGGGGCCTCAAGTCTTGTTGGTTTTAATGTTAACCCATCGTGCAACATGCAACCACTGGGGTGATGGAGTGGGCAGGGCTATCTGCAGATTCTCAAATATATGTATGGCAAGCCTGCTGTTGGGGTGGATCAACTGTACTTGTTGTTTCCTTCAAGAAGAAACTTAGTGAAAAATTATATCCCTAAGGTCAAGGGAGAAAAAAGAGAGAAGAGTGACACACATAAGTAGAGTGAAACGGTGTGGCACAGGGGAAGAGAGCCAGAGAGAGATTGGGATGTATAAAGAGAATGGGAACACTGCAGTGCCACAAACTGCTACTTTCAGCTCTGGACACAATCAATTCTGGCTCTGTCCACCAACATGTCCCTCAATCAACTATTCCCATGGGTCATGCTTAAATAGGAAATGGATTCCCTGCCCTTGCTTTCAGTCAAAGTAAATCTCCTTAGTTCTGCATATTAGCTTTTTGTCACAGGTATATGCACACTTATAGCATACTATAAAACCATTCCAAATTAGATCTCTATTGTATTAGGAAAGACAGTGTAAATCCTGATAAAATCCTGATGTAGGATAATTGAAACTAAAAGTTAGAGGGCAGCAACCAGCCTGACGTCCGTAGGAACTGCTTAATAGAAAAATGTGTTGCTCTATGATTCTTCTTCACTTCAGTAAAGTTTCCAGACCTCAGGGCCTGGTCCTTCTTCTCCAGTCCTCATAGTTAAGTGGAGGAATTTCAGGATGAGAGTACTGCCTTGAAAAGTGTATGTATGCATATTTTCCTCCCTTTTTTAGACTTTGCAACTATAATAGATGCTTAACTTATCATTTTTTATGAAATCACAATCTCTGCCTCTTGTAATAGCACCCTTATTACATGTCCAGGCCCCCCTGCTGTGGATATCACATAGGGTTGTCCCTTGGTCTTAGGTAATGGTGCTGAATTCTCAAGGCCTGAGAAAGTTCTGACCTGGCAAGCCTGCACTTCAGAACCTATAAGGTTTGTCCCTTCCTGTTCCAGATTTAGGAAGCCCAACCAAGAAGGAAATGGCCTAAAGCCATAAAACTTGCATTCTATTCCACAGATTCACTCCAATATTTGATACACTTGGCACATTGTTTCTCAAGTTTCTTTAACCCTTCCAGAAAAGATCCCAATGTCTGATCACTGAAATACTGCTCTGCTGCTACTATAATCTCTGAATTATTTGAAAATGCCCTTCCTTTCAAACTTTTTCAAGGTTTGGAAAAAGGAAATACAGTCAGCCTTCCATCTTCATAGGGGATCCATTCCAGACCCTCCCCCCCACAAAAATGGAGATTCACAAATATTCAAGCCACATAGACTTGAATGGGGCATGCTCCCACGGGCGCTCACAGGCATGCACCCCATTGATTTTAATGGAGTTCACTCCTTCATGAATATGCAAAACAGCAGACTTCAGGTCTGCAAGAACAGAAGGGTGACCGTAGTCAAATGGAGCAAGATCTGGTCAGGAGGGTGGTTGGTATTATATATGCACCCAAATGCCAAATTCTTCAAACTGTCCATTGTCTTGCCAGCCCTGTGAGCAGGTGCACTGTCCTGAAAAAAAACACCTTTCCATAGCTTCCCTCACCATTTTTCCTTCAGTGCCTCCTTTAATCACCACAGCAAGTTAAAGTAGTATTCTTCATGAATTGTTTGGCCCTTCTGAAGATAGTCAGTCAACAAAATACCTTTCTTATCCCCCACTGCAAAGAAAATCCTGTGACCATGACCTTTCCTGTTGACCTTCAAGTTTTGAGAGTCTTCGGCCTTGAGGAACCCAAGTGCTACCACTGCAAGGACTGTTATTTGGTTTCCAGATCATAGTGTGTAACCTGTTTCATCAACAATGATAAGTTGTTCCAGAAAATCATCACACAATCACTCAAAATGCTGCAAAATCAACTTGAAGGTATCCACTCTGTTTCGTTTCTGATCAGAATTCAAACATTTCAGCACCCACTTGGGCAACAGCGTTTGCATAGCCAGCTGCTCATGAATTATAAACCCAATGTATTCCTAGAATAACTTTGGTGTTTCATTAATTGCTATAGCTGAGATTTGTTGATCTGCCAAAAGCAGATTCAACAATTTCAAAAGTTGACACAGTTGGAGACCTCTCAGACCTTGCTGCATTTTTGGTCTCAAAATTCCCATGCTGAAATTTGGCATACCAGTTCTTCACAGTCGAATACAATGGGCACCTGTCACTCAGTGTTTGCATCGTGCACTCATGGTTTTCTTTTTGGAGTTTTCTTCTGCAGGAAAAGGATCTTCCTAATGGGCCAGAGCTCTGCATATAAAAATTCCACATTTTTTGTTGAAATGATTCTATCAGTGATCTGAAAAATTTCAGAAATTAGATCTATGATCCTGCAAATTGGTAATTTTCAATACAAAATAACTCTTTCAAGCTAGAGTGTCAAAACTACTCAGTTTTGAGGAAGTGGGTCAGGCCAAGAACTTTTCAGCACCCTTCATAACATACAAATGATTTTCTAATATGTCAATGGATGCTACCCTCAGCAGACTTAGCCAGCATAGCTACTGGTGAGGATTAATGAGACTTCATGTACAACAACATATGGAGAGCCACAGTTGTCCACGCTTATACTAAGGGGGAGTGCCAATACATGTTTGCTAACTGAATGTGCACTGAAGCTGAAATCATGGGAATAGAAACATTATACATTATTCGCATATCTGCTTATGCCAGACTAGGAGCATGTATGCTACATATACTTTGTTTTGTTTTTATGATTTATTTAGCCTTTCAGCTCAAAGTTCCCCCAAGGTTGAATACAATGTTGTTGTGTGCCTTCAAGTTGTTTTCCAACTTATAGAGGCCTTAAGGTGAATCTAGCATGGTGCTTCCTGGGGCTGAGTACATGACTCACCCAAGGTCTCCTAGTGGGTTTCCATGACTGAGTGACGAATCAAACCCTGATCTCCAGAGTCATACTCCAACACTTAAATCACTATACCACCAGTAAGTGGCTCACTTATAAAGTTAGGTGCCTATAATCTTTAATGATATAAAATCTACAGATTAAAAAATATAACTGTTTCAAACTAAAAAATAAAATAATAGAATCCACAGACATGCCTATATATGCTAATGCAAAAAGAAAATTGGAACGGCCTTCCACACTTCCTCAGATGCTTAAAATGTTTTTCAAGTGGGGTAGTGGAAGAAAATCAGGGCTGAGATGTGTGCATGCATGCATATATGTGTGTGTTCATTTCTATAATAAACCATCTAAATCTCTTCTTTAACCAGAAAATCTTCCCAGAGCAGTTTGAAGCACTACTGTTAGTATTTATAAACCAGTTAGACCTATAGAATTTAAAGGTGATGTAAATAAATGATACAACATACAATGTAAAGCAATACATACAGTCACTACACAATGCCTGCAATATACCTAAGAATAAAGTACATGTAGAATGAATTGTATTCGGGGCCTGGGGCCATGGCATTATCAGTTACATGTTCATCATGTATTTAAAAATAGGAATTGTCAGTACATGTTGAATATCAGAGGCAAAATATTGCACAGAATGAGCATCACCATGTTAAATGCTGTGCCCCGAACAACTGTGCAGTGGAATTCTTGAGTTTGTAGCACCACCAAGGAGGGGGAGGGATTTGCTCCCCAGACAACCATCAGAGGAACCAAATGTTCTTTGAAGCTTAAGGACCTCATGGATGAAAAGAAGTGAGAAAGCAATCTCTCATCTCTAAATCATTTAGAGGTTATTTTAATAAGGAAACCTTAAATCTGGTCCATTACCAAATAGGCAGCCAAAGCAGTTCCCTCAGCAGAGTGTTGTGTGCCATATGTTGGTTGTTTTCATTTAGCACATCCATCAGCTGAAGTTTCTAGATGAGCTTTATGATCAGTTTCACTTCTTGGAAGAGTTGCTTTTTTGGATTATTCTGGAGTTGCAATCCGTGAATCTAACTTTTCTGAGCTCAGAGGAGCTTCACATAAGAAAAACAGGAACAAAACAGTTCCCTGTCCTCTTGTTCTATTAAAGACATAATGGAAAAGTAATGGGGGAAGGAAGGAAAACAGGGAAACACAGGCATCAGTTTTGGTGTGCAGTTCCCATAATGACTGGATGTAATGTTTGGAATGGAATGGTATGGTCCATTTGTCTTACCATGACCAGCTGGCATAGAAGCAGTTCAAAAGGCAAAAGAGCAAAAATTGCTGATCTAACAGCTTAGCCAGTGGAATAGCCCTTGCCTCATGTTCCTCTGGCTGCTGGGTGACTAGTGGTGATGACAAAATTCACAAATAATGGGATAGTAATATGAATGTTCATTGTTCATGATGCTCATGTTGATAACATATCCTGTTTGTATGCCCTAAAACCTTTACTTAGTTCTTAGCAGTTTTCCATTGGCAAGGCTGTTAGTAAATGCTAGAATAGGATTAAGCCTTTACTTGGTTGCAGTACCCAATTTCCCAATTTGAATCCAGTGCTTGATTTCTGAATTGCTGAGGGGGCTCTCCAAATGCATGTTTTGCCCTTTCCCTATCAATTGTCCTTTCCCTATCAATTGTCATTTCCTATCAATTCCTATTTCCCTATCAATTTCCTTATCAATTTCCCTATCAATTTCCCTATCAATTGTCATTTCCCTATCAATTGTCAATTTGCCCTTTCCCTATCAATTGTCATGTATACTTACTATATATATATATATGGCAGTCTACAATGGTGCTTTGCTAGTAATATAGAGGTAATGCTGTTTGGAATTTGAAGCTTATTCTGCACAAAATTTGCACATGATTGTTTTGCTCAAAAAACAGGACTTTATGCATGCAAAATAATATTTCAATGCAGAAATAATTATCCCTGTACAGAAAATGCTATTTCCTGTCCAAATCAATCATGTACAAATTTTATGCAGAAAATGCTGTTTCCTTTGCAGAAAGTGCTGTTTTCTGCACAAAACAACCACATGTGAATTTTGAACAGAATATGTCCCAAACTGTGATGAGTCATCAGTCCAGGATTCCTTCAAGTGGAAACAGTATTTTCCAAGTGAATATCTGTATGGAA
Source organism: Phrynosoma platyrhinos (assembly GCA_020142125.1). Taxonomy (NCBI): domain Eukaryota; kingdom Metazoa; phylum Chordata; class Lepidosauria; order Squamata; family Phrynosomatidae; genus Phrynosoma; species Phrynosoma platyrhinos. Next base: position 151,018,938 of record CM034701.1, read on the forward strand.
GTATTATTTTCCCTCATAGAAAATGCTGTTTCTCATCAGGGTTTCTGAACACTCAAAACATATGGAGTTTTTTCTATCATTTTTTTCAAATATTTTCAAATGTTCCTTCCATTCCTTCTCCAGTATCAGGGAGAGGGACAGTAAATACACTTGTGATTTCAAATTGAACTTTATAAAATTTTATTGTAAATACATATAATAAAAAAGAAAACATTGTGATTACACATATATCTGTACATATAATCATCATATATCTTCATGTATATAAATATATATAAATTATTGAAAAAAGTATATCAATAACTACAAGCATTTCTTCAATTTCAAATGAAATTAACATACAAACTTTAAACGTGCTAACTGACATTAGTCTTTGACCCTCTCCACTCCCTGGTGGCTCTAAATTTAAACTTTAGAGGAAATTTTAAGCACATTTGTCAAGGATGCTGTAGTTGTACCCTACACTGCAGCAGCTCCTTCATTAAGCAACTGGGATGGACTAGACTCTGACTTTGTGACTCAGACAAATTTAGGGACATCCTGAGATGTAGTTAATTGTTTTCCCTCCTTTCTTCTTACATGTAGGTGATTGCCATTTAACCGATTGGTCAGAGTGGAGTTCCTGTGAATTGACATGCATAGATGGCCGAAGTTTTGAAACTATGGGTCGTCAATCTCGGTCAAGAACATTTATAATTCAGTCTTTGGAAAACCAAGACAGCTGCCCTGAACAAGAGGTGGCAACTCGGCCTTGCTCCGGTAGGGAATATTTCAGGCTCAGCCCTTCCTTTGTCAGAATCACAAAGACAAATTGACTGGCATGCTGTTTTGTGGATATTATGGAAATAAATCAGAAGGCAATAGTGAGAGAAATATACAAAATGCTTTGGAAAGGAGAATATTTCAGTTGGATTCAATAAACAGCTACTGAATACAAGTGTCTCCTCCCCAAAAGCAAACTGGGGCCAAGTTTGTATACCTTTTAAGTACAGTTATATCATTTTTGCACAGTTGTTTAACCAGTTGTGCAAGGGCTCACTACTCCCCACCCACCAAATCAAAAGGGAGAGAAGGCTGTCTGTGTACTTATGGAAGACTTGGTTGCCTAATAGATTGTATTTACACAACCACTAAGAAAGCACAATCACAGCCCCAATGCCATCATACTCATCCTCTTTGCATGTTTTGGTACATAATGTTTAATTATCTGTCACTTAGACAATTTTAATTTCCTCTGAAAGAAAAGCAGGATGTATTGCAAAATAAATGTAAACTGATCACTATTGCTTCATTTGGATTATAGGTGGGAAGTGCTATAATTATGTATGGAAAACAAGTCTTTGGCAAGATAATGAACGCACAGCATGGTGCCAGCGATCAGATGGGATGAATGTCACAGGTAGGTGCACCTCCAATTTTGCACTATGGAAATGGAGCAGAACTGGTGCTCTCAGGAATGGAGTGGAAAAGTCTGCTAAAAATTATAAAGCTGTTTCAGGAAAAATCCCCCTCAAAAAGAAACAATTCCATCACATTCTATTATTTTTCTGGGCTGTGTCGGTATGGTTTCACAGTGCAAATTATAGTACTATGGTTCCACTTTAATTGCCATGGCAACATCCTATGAATTCTTAGGTTTTGGAATTGAAGGAGGGGAAAGAGCTACTTAAATGTCGCTGACCACACTGCAAACCCTAGGTATCTATGGAGTGCAGCCATGATAGGACAAGTAGAATCAATGCTATCTATACCTATGTAGTGTGAAAGGGGCTTCAATGGTATCCTAGAACAGAGACAGAGCTCATGTGCCTCTCAGGTGGTGTTGGACTAGAGTAGGCCCTTGGTATCTTTTAGGTTTTGGTTCCATGATCACCCCCCCCCCCATGATACTAAAATCCACGGGTGCTGAAGTTCCATTAAACACAATGGCATAGAGAAATGGTTTCCCTTATATAAATAGCAAAATCAAGGTTTGCTTTTTGGAATTTATATGTTTTTGGAATATTTTCAAACTGTGGGTGCCTGAATCCAAGGATAAAGTATCCATTGATTTGGAGGACCAACTGTATAACTTCCATAATCTCTCATCAATGGCTAGGCTGTGTAGGAGCAATGGCAATTGACGTCCAATAAGATCTTGAGGGTCACTTGTGGCCCACCCATGTCTTACATTGAATTTAGAAGAACTCATAGTCCATCTACTCTGAAGTGCCCCTCCTGTCTGTATTCAAGAGGTTCTATTCCTGTTGTTATTTTAGAAAGATATGAAATCACTGTGGTTTTACTTATTTTTAAAACACACACATACACCACACACATTAAAGCTGGAAATATATTTACTCTATCAGATTTCATTCTTTTTGGTTGCTATTGTTCTTGTTATATTACTGCACTTTTGATTTTTAGCCACCTCATGAGTCCACTGGATGTAAATATTTTAAATAAAATAATAGTTCAACCACCTGTTGCAAGCAGGGATCTTTTCATATAATTACTACAGCCCACAGAGAGATCAACTATACAGTAAAGTACATATACCACATGGAGAGAAGGTAATGCAGAAAGATGCATTCAGAAGAAATAATGCCCACTGACTCCTCTGTAAAACACCACTGTGAATGTTCATTATACAAATATTGTATAGACACCAGGATTTACCTGAGCTTATGTTATGTAATATTTCACACAGAATTGAAGGACTAAGTGCATTAAGTCAGAATAGTCAGGAATATTTTAATTTACATTCATAGCAATGTTCCTCAACTTTTCATATCTTAGGTCCTACCACTCTTTTTTTTTAAACCCAATTTTTATGAGAATATTTATGTGTCTATATGCATTCTTTTATTGCATCTGTGGTTTATGTTAAGTTTGAAGTACAGAAAAATTGCACTTGTTGGGAGTAAACATGTAAAGAACATCCTACAATATCCTATATGAGTTGCTTAGTTACAAATGCATAACTATATAATCTCATGGTTTGACACACACACCCATCCACAACCACTTTCATAGCTAGCAGCCACATTGAGATAGGAAGTCTGTTCATCTGGTTATCAGTGTACATGGAGAATTTGTTTCCAGTCCCTTCCCACCAGTGAATAAAGCTATTATGAGGATTTACAACTGGAGTCCTGCTTCTGATTGTGATAGACTTGCTTGCTGGTGGGAAGAAACATCATCCTTGTGCCCCAATTAAATATTGCATAGGCCTTCTTTGCTCAATGCAGCTACTGGCTATTAAAGTGAATTTGGAGGCATTTATGATCATGACAATAGGGTTACAATTGTGACTATATAATATTACTGAATACAAAGCAATTAAAGATCTCTAACTCTGAGTTATGAATCTAAATTCCAGTCATTAAAAAATAATCATTCCATCAGTGGTTGAAAATCATAATCTTAGTGTTGAGGATAAATTTTACTGTTATGGTGATTGTTAAGAACAAATTGTATTACAACATGCCTTCAGTATTCACTGGGTCTGGCCCCAGGACACCCCATGGATTCTAGAAGCAATGGATACTCAATTACCATTATAAGCAATATAATTATATAATGGGATAGTAAACTAGTATCCCTTATATATGGCATAGTAATATATCCCTTATATATGTCATAGTAAAATGGCATCACTTATACAAAATGCAAAATCAAGGTTTGCTTTTTGGATTTCTGTGCGAATGTGTGCACGTGTGAATATTTTCAAACTGCAGTTGGTTGAATCCATGGATGTAGAATCTGTCAGTACAGGGGGTGGACTGTAGAAATATTGAGAATGCTTTTTCTTTCTGTGACTAAAATATAGATTTTTTTAAAACCAAGAATATGTCTGTGTCGCAGTAGTGTACATGTACCACAAGTAGAGAGCCACTGTTTCATACCAATCACATTTTCCTCCAGTGAATCTCCTATCTTGTTGTTCCCACTCTCAGAAGGGTAATCTATAATCACTTAGATGTATTGCATAATTTATGTTTCTTACAGCTCTGTTTTGCCTTTTTTGTTTGTTTGTTGGGGTATTTTTTTGGGGGGGGGGGAGGATGGAGCCCTAAGGAAGTAATGGATGAATTTACTTCATAGGCCTTGTCTGCACTGGTCAGGATACTATGGGGACAGTCTGGAGTATCCTGGCCCCACAGCTGCCCCAACCTGCCCATGTTACCTTGCCATCTATTCCTTCACTGTGGTAGCTGTTTATACAGGTATCTCACCATTACTGTGGATCACTCACTTCTGAGGTCAGAAACGTCCACCACCACCACTGTGGATCACTCACTTCTGAGGTTAGAAAGAGATTTCCAGTAATGATCAAATTATCATTCCAACTTCAGAATGAGTGACCCTGGGCAGCAGCAGATGTGCTGGATGGCCCACCAGGAGGCCTTAGAAGACAGCCACCTTGGTGCGAAACAGAGGGCTCCAGATCTTCTTAGAAGATCCATGGCAACGGTAACTTTTTAAAAATGCAGTTTAAGCCAATTTTACCTTGTTCTGCTGGAGAAAATGTCAGATGTTGTTCATACTGCTCACACCATAATTAGAGTTTGGGAAGTGTGTCATCTGAACAGACAACACCAGAACAGGGAGGAAACAGGCCATACTGATAGTTCAATGGGTACTTGGTAAGTCAACACCATTGCTTCAGTCTTGTTGGGAAAAGCAATTGGATTTAGGCCAGTGCACTGATCCTTTCTCCCTGAATCAAGGAGAAATATATGTCTCTTTCTTACAGAGATTTTTTTTCCAGCTGGCATGAAAAATATATATATTAAGAACTGAATAGTAGCTACACACTAGTTACAAAGCTCAGAAAAATGACTTTTTAGACTGAAACTGCCAGAATCCCTCACCAGATTCTGGGAATTATCTTTCAAAATATAATTTCTCTAATGTCTGCTACTTGTCACTAGCTATATATAATAGCCAAACATAAACAGGAATGGAAAGGGATCATTGTTTTTATAACTACAGTGTTTGCCAATAAAATGTCAGCATTTCCTCCAGTATATTGAGGTCACAGAATCATAGAGTTGGAAGAGACCACAAGGGCCATCCAGTCCAACCCTATGCCATGCAGGAACTCAAAATCAAACCATCCTCAACAGATGGCCATTCAACCTCTGTTTAAAGATCTCCAAAGAGGGAGACTCCACCACACTCCAAAGGAGTGTGTTCCACTGACAAACAGCTCTCACTGTCTCACTGTTCCTCCTAATGTTGAATCTCTTTTCCTGTAGCTTGCATCCGTTGTTCTGGGTCCTGTTCTCTGGAGCAGCAGAAAACAAGCTAGCTCCCTCCTCAATATGACATCCCTTCAAATATTTAAACAGGGCTATCATGCCACCTCTTAACCATCTCTTCTCTAGGCTAGACATACCCAGTTCCCTAAGTTGTTCCTTAATGGCCAATGACATGTATAGCTCAATGCTTCAGACAAGAATTCTGCCTAGCAAAAGCATATGGTGTATGTTGCTACATGCTAATATTCTTTCTTCCTCCTGCTGCTACTGAATAATGCTGCATGCTCCAGCTCAGAGCTTGGACAAGTTACTTTTTTGTCTACATTTCCCAGTCATAGTCCTAAATAATTTTTATGAGCTCAACTACTAATTTATCACTACAGGTAGTAGCCTATCTTAGGTAAGGTGATCAAAGAAGTCCATAATAGCACAGAAGAGGTAGTTTTGCTTTGGGTTCTGGAATATAAGGGAGTTGGGCCTTTTAAAAGGCTCTCTTACATGCGAGGAAATCTGTTGTTCTTCAACAACAGAACAGTTGGAAAAGATAGGCAAAAAACTATCATTTTGATACTTGATATTTTTCACCTGTATTGATGTGTTTTAATGAGGATGGAGTTCAGCTTCTAAGTGCTGTAATAGAACATGAATATATTTTCATTATCTTTTGCACCAACACATGCTTTACTTGTAGATCATGAAACATTTATTCACTACGCTTGTAGGGGGAGTACTCTTCTTAGTGGTGGACAGAGTGCAGATCATGGACTATTTTTGTAGTTTGAAGATTTCTCCATAATATCCTGATCCCCACAACCTAACCCCACTCAAATTCCAGGAGCAGCAATTTGTGGTTTTATGGAGGTTTCAAGGTCTCCCACCCCAAAAAGCTCAAAGCAAATGCAGAAGTTCACATCTGTCCACCTGTTTTATTTTGTTTTGGTACAGGGAGCTATTATACTCTATGAAAGTCCCAGAGGCTGAATGATAGCCTCCAAACCATCTTGAGTTTCCTACTCCTGCACTAATATTTTCCTGATATGAAACTCCACACAGAAGTGGTAGATTCATGATACGTTATAACTGAACCCATTGCTTGAGATGTCAGACCACACTGACACATGTCTTAGTTGCATTCTGTTTGGATTACTGTAATGTACTCGATATGTGGTTGCCTTGGAAGCATGTTCAGAAACTACAGGTGTTCCAAAGAGCTGCAGCCAGGTTGTTAACTGGGGTTTACTACAGGGATCACATAGCTCCCTTGTTGCAACAGCTCCATTGGCTGCTGGTCCATTTCTGGGCACAATACAAAGTGCATGTGTGACCTATAAAGCTCTAAGGGCTTATGTCCAGGTTATTTGAAGAACCATATTCTCCCACATGAGCCTGCCTTATTTTAAGATCTTCTGGCAGGCCTTGAAAGGTTGGTGCTTGAGGAGGAAGGGCTTTGCATTATGTGCTGGATTTTCTGTTTTTCTTCTTATGTCTTGTGTTTTTAATAGGTTAAAAATTAAATTACATTTTTTAACTTTTATATATAATGATTTTTAAAGCTATGTTAGTTTTAGCTTTTGTAAGCCACTTGAGCCCTGAACTTGGAAATACATAAATATAACAACTACAACCACAAGTGGAAAAGGTTAACATCCTAGCAACAGTAATATGGGTGTTTTCAAGGTAGATTAAGAAATCTGGACTTGGCATCTTTTTAAACAGTTTTTCTCTCTTCACCTGCATAAGCAAGTTGTTGAAGGATCATTTCACATAGTATACAGCAATATTTTAAAGGAAATCTAGTGTTTTCGGAAACAGTCTTAGGGCCATTGCAGACCGGCCCAAAGGGCTGGCCTGGGGATAGAGTTGGGGCGGCTGCCCCAACCCCACCCCGACACCCTCCTGATGCTGCGCAGCTGTACACATGGTGCACAGCATCAGGATGCCCTGCACCGAAAGGGCACAGAAGAGCCACAGCACCAGTTCTTAGGAGTGACCTTTTGCCGCTCTTTTAGAGATGGCAAAAGGAAGGATCGGGGCCATGGCATGGGGTTCCTGTGGCCCCAGTCCACTGCTCCCTGGGGTGGCTCTCTGCTGCCCCAAATGTGCCATCTGCATCGACCCTTAGTCTTCCTTTTCTCCCCCTAAAATAACATGCATAATCTCTGAGTTAATCTAGGCAAATATGGAATAATTTGCCTATCTCTGTTATAAATAATAATAATAATAATAATAATAATAATAATAAAATTTATTTATATCCCACTTAAATGAAGACAATCTAAGTGGCTTACATCAGTTAAAACCCCATACAACAAAATTAATACCCCAACCCACCCCCTTAAAACAATATTAAATGACAAGATAATTAAAACAGGAATGTAAATATTCCAACACAAATAAAACAAACATGAAAATATAAAAGTATAAAAATATAAAAATGCCCTGATTCGACTCAACTGTGCTGCCCATCCATCAGCAATTGATGGGGCCACGGGGGGAGCACAGGGATCAAAGAACCCAAGGCCAGGAGAATTAATCTGGAAAGGCCTGCCGGAAGATATCCATCTTGACAGCTTTCTTGAAGCTGTCTAAAAATGTCAGCTGATGGATCTCATCCGGCAGATCATTCCAGAGCTTGGGGGCAATGATAGAAAAGGCCCTCTGAGAGGTTGCCGCCAGCCTAGATTTTTGAGGATGCAGCAAATTCCTCCCAGAGGACCGGAGAGCACGGGAGGATTATATGGAAGGAGGCGTTCCCTGAGATAGCTTGGACCCAAGCCATTTAGAGCTTTAAAGGTAATAACCAGCACCTTGTACTGGGCCCGGAAACTGATAGGCAGCCAGTGGAGGGACCTCAAAACAGGAGTAGTGTGGTCCCTCCTAGCTGTTCCGGAGATAAGTCTGGCTGCCATGTTTTGGACTAACTGAAGCTTCCGAACCAAGTACAGGGCTAGCCCCATGTAGAGCGCATTACAGAAGTCAAGGCGTGAGGTTACCAGTGCATGCACCACAGTCTCGAGATCCCTTACCTCCAGAAAAGGGCGCAGCTGGCGTATCAGCCGAAGCTGATAACATGTGCTCTTGACCGTCGCATTAACCTGATTCGTCATCAGGAGCAACAAGTCAAGAAGCACCCCCAGACTGCAAACACAGTCACTGGAGGAGAGTGTGACCCCATCCAGGACTGGAGGTTGCAACCCAATTCTTGGTTTCAGGACCGCTACAGTGAGCACCTCCGTCTTGTCTGGATTCAGTTTCAATCTGTTTTTCCTCATCCAGCCCATTACCGCTCGAAGACATTCATTGAGAGAGGAGATGCCATTGGAATTCGAGGCCGACGAACGAGACACGGAGAAATAGATTTGGGTGTCATCAGCATACTGATAACACCCAGCACCATAACTCCGTATTATCTCACCTAGCAGCTTCATATAAATGTTGAATAACATTGGGGACAGAATAGCTCCCTGAGGGACCTCACAAGTGAGGTCCCTCTTATTGGAGTTACAGTCACCGAGCAGCACCCTCTGAGACCTACCAGAGAGCAAGGACCAGAACCACTGCAGAGCAGTGCCCCCGATACCTAATTCCCTCAGGCGGTCCAAGAGGATGCTGTGGTCTATTGTATCGAAAGCTGCTGAGAGGTCTAGGAGCACCAACAGAGTCACACTACCCCTGTCGATGCTCAGATGCAGATCGTCGGTCAAGGCAACCATGGCAGTCTCAACCCCAAAGCCTGTCCTGAAGCCAGTTTGAAATGGGTCTAGATAATTTTAGAGATGGCAAAAGGTTAAAAGCTGTTTCTTGTCTATATGCTTTTAAATTTGCTTTACTACATTCATATTTTAGTTGTGGATATATGCATCAAAATATTACCTATACAACTAAAAATGTGAGATATCAGGCATGAGGAATATCCTTTTCAGGCTTCAGAACAGATGTTTGTGTTTGTTTGTTTGTTTGTTTGTTTTTAAAAAAACCAACCTGAATCAGGGGGGTCTTGAGAATGACATGGATATTGTGCTCCGTTCCCCAGGTCACAGCAGTGTTACAGTACAGCAAAGTAACCTGAAGACATTCCTGGCTCATTCTGAAATATATCTTTGATATACCTCTTGACAACTTTTTTTACAGGAGGTTGTCCTATTCAGATGCAGCCAGCCACAACCAGGCATTGCAATCCAGCCTGTAGGAAGCCCTTCTCTTACTGCACACAGGTAATCCAGAGATCACAATTTACATAGTCAGAATTAATACCTTTGACAGTTAATAAATTATGTTTGGGGGGAGGGTAAGCTTTCTAACATTGAAGAGGTGTTGTTTGGTAGGTACAGAACACCACCTAGAGGGAGGTTGCAGTAAATTAATTTGATATTTAGCCAAATGATTACAAGAGGAATGTAAAGTGGCAGATGGGTGGGGTTATGTTTCTGTTTAGCAAGCTGCATTGACTGGGCTGCTTCTTGTTTTTATTGACTGAGTTCAGTTTGTGACACATTCAGGCAAGGCAATTTATGAATATAGAAACAAGGCCATAAACATAGAGGGCATTCTTCTTGGCTAGATCTCTGTTTGAAGACAGGGTGCCATTTTTTTGTTCCCTTGAAAATTCTTTTCAAACATTGCAATGGAGGGGTTCCCCAACTGAGTGGTTTCAGTGCCAGTTTGACATTGTGCCTAAAATTCATGAGGTACACAGACACTGTAAGAACAAAAAGGTGAATAGAAATAACCAAGAGGTAGTCTGCCGCAAAGCATGCAACTAACTGGGAAGCCAATCTGTATTCCCCAGGAAAATATTACCAGATAAATATATATTTTGCAAGGCTGGTGAGTGGCAAAATATTAATTGCCTTACAGGTGGCATCATTATTAATTCCCCATATCAAAGACAATGGGAAATGTGTGGTCTTCCATGTACTGTTGGACCAGCACTGCCGTCTTTCTTTGCCATTGGCTATGGTGGCTAGGACTTATGGAAGCTGTCATTTTTAACAACATCTAGAGGGTGCACATTCCCCAGCACTATCATATGGTCACATTGAAAAGTTTATAATTTGGAAATGATTGTCTGTCTGTAATTTCAGTGAGAGCAATGAGAGTTAAGAAAGGAAGCCATCATGTTCCTCTTTTTTTTCTTTGTCTGAACCATTTCAGATCCCATGGATGGAATCAAATGTTTGATGGTTGGCCAGTACAAATACCAGGTCATTCATAGAGAATGGTGCAAAAAGTAAAACTGATCTTATTTTATTTTGCACCATTCCTTTTGAATCACCCTGTATGAAGCAAGCTAGCCTTACAGGATTGTATTGTTTATGAAGTTCAACTTCAGTACTAAAATGGTACTGCCAAGCAACAGATATATAATTTAATTTCAACAAATATTTTATCAGTCACTCTGATGTTGCAGGATTTTCAAAGTGTAATATTTCTGAAAGATATATTAGAATCCCATTATTTCTGCTATAACACATTTCTGTGAACAAAGTGGAAAAGGAAAGTGTTTTCGTTACTCTAGTATGCATCATATGAATTAGAACATCCCCATACCACCAGTTCATATATATATTGAAATATATATACTAAAATATATATATTAAAATATTGGCAGTCAATATGGGCCATCAGTCTTAAATCCTTGGAACAGATTGGGATTTAAGCCTAAACAAATAAACCATTTGAATTTGAAAATTCAGCAACTGCTCAACAGAATACCTTTTGTGATGAGTTTCTATAGAATGAACTGCCTTCACTGTTGCATGTATTCTTGTTACCTAGACTGGTGTCTGTGGTTGTGAGAGAGGCTATACAGAAATAATGAGATCAAACGGTTTCCTGGATTACTGCATGAAGATACCTGGTCTAGAAGATAAGAAAGCTGATGTTAAAACGAATGCAGCAAAACATAAACCTGTCAACTCAAAAATGCATGACATTTTCAAAGGATGGTCAATTCAGCCTTTTAACCAAGGTGTGTGTGTGTGTGTTAAAAATAATATGTGGAGGTGCCTTTTTATTTTAAAAAATTGGAAATCCAGTCTGTACTGAGTGGATCAGACACTCTGCTCAGGATTATGCAAAAGCACCTTTCCAACATTTGTGATTGGATTGTAAAGTTGTCAAAAATATTAATGCATAGAATTGCAGTGTTGCAGCTAATGATGTTTTCATTATTAGTACACCAAATATCCTGAAACACACATTTATCATAGTAGAAGAGACTGCTTTGCAATGAGGAGAGAAAACAATCTTAAGGGTCAATTTACAGAATGATACATTTTGAATATGTCCAACTCTATTTACAGATATCCAAACAACTTTCTGTGTATTTTATAGACTGTGTGCATGGATTAAAAGGTCCATGTTCACCCTGGCCTTGCATCATCCTGTTTGGACAATGCAGGCCAATAGCTCCAGTTTGGGATTGGGCAGATCAGAAACACCTGCCCGTCTCTGTGCCAGCCTGGGGACTGACCCAGGTCGGGATAGCACAGGCTTGGCTCATGGTATCATGACCTGTCTGCTCCACCCATTTATAATTTTGTTCCCAATCCAAAGGACTGCATGGACAGTTGAAAGTTTCAGATATTGATGATGCTGTGCTTATGATGCTTGCATTCTCCCAAAACATGGCCACAGTTGTACAGACTGATAGTGTTGGTCATCTGTTGAATAGGCAGGCAAGAAGATTCACTATAACATTCTGTACTTATTTAACAAATGGTTGATTCTGGCAGCATTGATTACATTCAATATGTTCCTCCAGGGGGATGAATACACTCTCATGCCCACAGACCAGAATTTGGTTTTGTACTTATAGCTGATCTGCATATCGATGCTTGTTTCCATATGGAGATTGTGTATGAATAGTCCATTCACAAGAAGTTAAAAAAAACAACAACTGGGGCTTACATGGGGTTTTAAAGATGTAATGCATGCGTGAGTAAATCACATATCCAGGCTAAAAGTAGTGCATTTCACATAGAACATAACACAGACACAAAATTTTTCTTGGGTACCACATGAAATTACAACGCCACTCATTCTGAATGGGCCTTCCGTTTACATAAGTAATCCTTAAATTGAACCAAGAATTTCAATACTAATCACATTAAACTTGTCACGTGATGAACGTCTGCAAGCTCCATGTGGTCTTTCTTTTTCATGCTTCAACAAGTAGAATAGGTAGATTTCTCTACCAGGGTTGATCTCCAGACAATGAGTGATGGATTGCAATAATATGCACACAAGTCTGTGCATAGACATGGGATGGAAGGAGGGAGGAGGCATGACTTCTCTGTTTGATTATCTGATATGTATAAATAAGGGGTAGCCAACTACTGGATATCTGCTCTCACACACCCCCTCTCAACAGAACTTGGAATTTAAAAAAAAATCAAAATGTCATCCCAGCTTCTTTAGGATGGAGGCAGCAAGTTTACTGTACATGCCCCATGGCTGTTTTAGGCCCAGAAAAGTTTTTTGTTTGTTTGTTTGTTTGTTTCCAAAGAAGTAAGCACAACTTCCAGTGGGGGGGAGAAAATGGCTCACCTGGGCCCAAAACAGCTGTGTGTGTGTGTGTGTGAAATTACCCCCATGCCCCTTTGATGACACAGACAGCATTTTGAAAACAAAAGATTCATTTTTCAAAAATGTAAGAGTCTTTAGAGGCTGTGAAATAGCCATGGAGGATGTCTGTAGTCTTGGGAGCATACAGTCGTCCCTTGGTATCTGCAAAATTGCCATTTGCGGTTTCAGTCATTCGCAAATGGCAAGCCTGGGGATAATGGGACGACTCACTCCCTTCCTTCCCTCTCTTCCCTCACCTCCTTCTTCTTCCTGTTGGCTGCAGTGGGGCAGCCGCAGCCACCGTGAGGGGGTTCCCAGGTCCTCCCTCTTCTTGCCTGGGTCCAGCCTCACTGAGGGAAGGAGGGAGAGAGCCACCATCACCTGGCTTCCACCTGGCTCCACCGCGACACTCCACCCTGGGCCCAGCCTCATCAAGGGAGGGAGGGAGAGAGCTATCAATTCCTGGCTCCCACCAGGGCTATCATATCTCCCAGCTCTGCCACCGCAGTCTGCTGCCATGCTCCACTGCACTCTTCTGCAGCCATGGGCACATGGTACGTCACCAAGGGCTGGTCCCAAGCTCCACCAGGAAGACCAGTCCCCATGGTGGCCAGGGAATGAGGCAGGACACAGTGGCTGCCAGGGCCTGTAGTCCACTCTGGCTGCGATGGAGACTTGGCTCTTTCCCTCCTTCCTTTGGTGAGGCTGAGTCCAGGCAAGGAGAGGGAGGACCTGAGGACCCCTCACGGCATCTGTGGCTGCCCCCCTGTGGCCAATGGGGGGAAAGGAGAGGGGACGGGGGAGGGGAGGGAGAAGTCCCTTTTGTCCCCAATGGAGGCCCACCATTGAGGACAATGAGACTTGAGTATTCACAAATTTTGGTATCTGTAGGGGGGAGTCCGAAACGGATCCCCCATGAATACCGAGGAGTGACTGTATTTTGCCAACTGTGATTCAAAGAGATCATTCCTAGAAGAAATAGCTGCCAGTAGCAATATTTATAAGCAATATCCATAGTACACAACATTGCAAGATACGGCTGTTTAGTGATTTATTCTCTTACTTTTACTTAACCAGATGATTACTAGTGCCAGAAACATAGGCCCAAGAACTCAACATATATTTATTTTATTTTATTTTATTTTATTTTATTTTATTTTATTTTATTTTATTTTATTTTTGTTCTGGATTTTTTCAACCACCATAGATATACAGCATATCTATTCCAGAATGCAGTTAGTTAGATGTTGTCTGACATAAAAGAAACAGAATTTTTATAGCCCTCTTTCAATCTCCATGGACATCCAAGCCATAAAGAAGTTATTTAGAACATACCAGAGGTACACCTCCATATAATTATACATATACCTAGACCAGGGATAGGCAACCTTTTTGAGCCAGGGGCTGGGTTGCTGTCCCTCAGACAACTGGGGGGCTGAAGCACCAAAAATAAACAAACAAACAAATAAATAATAAAAAAATAAAAAAATTAAAAAATATATGCATGCACACTCTCTCAGCCCCAGAAAAGCCATGACAAAACCCCTGTGGAGATTTTGCCAAGAAAACCCCAAGAACAAGTAATAACAACAATAATCAATATCATCATGGCAGGCGGCGGCGGCAGAACTGGCCTGGGGCTGGTCCAAAGGCCTCGGGGGGCAGCCTCCAGCCCCCGGGCCTTAGGTTGCCTACCCCTGACCTAGACAATACATATTAGAACCAATGTGAAGAGCACAGACATTCATATAGTTGACCAAACAGAGGTATGGCCAACACATGCAGTGATCTCTAGGTGGTCTCCAGCATATTCCAGAGAGCTCCTTGATATTTTCAATATCTATGAAAACTGGACAATTGAAAAAGAATCTAGTTTCTAAATCAGCAAGTTTTGAATTCATTAAGTGGGATAGATAGCATTCAGCTGCTGTTTAGAATGTGGAAGCTCACTTCAGTTGTTCACATCGCTGAAATGTATTTATCCTACAAACCTGTGAGAGCAATATCCTCAAATGAACAATATCCAAAATTGAAGCTTCCCTCTTCTGTTACTGTGTGCTAAATATGATTTGATGGAGGTTTAGTGTGGTGCTTGGGTTTCTGTCTATAGAGAATTCTAGAGTATTGTATCTCTTGCATGGTACCTGGGCTTTTGTATATTTGTTTCTTTTTATTATCAGTAGTTATAGTAGCACATAGTTATTATAATATAAGAAAATGATTCAAATTTATATTTGCCTGATTTCTTTTTATTCCTTTATCTGTCTTAGATGGAAGACTTAAAATCTGGGTCTATGCAGTATTAGCTGGTGGATTTCTCATTCTAGTTTCCATGATTTTCACCTCATATCTTGTTTGGTATGTATCTCCTTTCTTTGTTTTATATTATTTGTAGGTAGTCACCTCAGCTTTAGATATATGTACTTGGAAGCAAAATGGAGGTCAGAATCCTAAATGGCAGTTATGAATTCATAATCTAGAGTTTGACACTCATGGCTGTCATGTATTCATGATACATACATAGCCCCTTACATAGGGGTAATGAATGTCACCCAATCCCTGCTTACCAGGCAGCAGCCACTGAGATGGACAGGCATCTGTTCCCTCATCAGTTGAGAAGCAGCTGACTGACATTCCCATCCCTCGTTCACATGAGCAATCTCCAGCACAAAGGAGAATTGCAACAGGGCTTCAGCCTGTCACACCAGAGATTGCTCATGGGAGAGAATGGAAAAGCCAGTCAGCTGCTTGAGTAGCTGGGGAACAGATCTCTGTTGATTGCAATGGCTGTTCCCAATACGGTGGCTTTAGGAGAAACTCAGGCTGGAATTCATTGTGCAGCTCTGTAACTACTGTTCTTACAGACATGTATCTCCCATACAGGATTCCAGTTGAAGTGATTCAAATTAAGTCAATTTAATCATTTTGATTAACTTTAATAAGAATTAAGTTGTACTGATAAAATCTGTACTGATTAAATCTGGCACTAGTAACGTATAATAATATAGTAAATATATTAATATATTAAATATTAATATTAAATATTAAATAATATATTGAATATTTAAAATATATTAAATAATATAATAAATAATATAATAGGCTTAGTGACAGAGATGAGCACTGCCCCCTATGGGAGATACGACTTGACAACCTTGTCAATGGGGAATGCCTTTACCTATCTTTACCTACTGATAAAATCTCAAAGTTGCTCCTTCTCCACTAAATGCAGTTAGGAAGCAATGTGCCATCTGAAAAAAATTAGTCATGTGATATTTGAAAATATTTCTATTCATTCTTGTTATTTTGACATACATATTTTTAGCCTGTGCTGAAGCACAAGAAATGAACGAATGTTCAGCTAGAGATGTTTTTAATACTATTGCTGAAGTATTGCAGTGGCAACAGGGGAAAGGGTTTCTAGAAAACTAGATAATGGCTGGAATCTTGTATGGTCTTTATGTATATGTGAGCACTGTAGTTATGGTGCTATGCAGTGAATTCCAGCTCAGCCTCCCCCATTCGCACATACCAGACAGCAGCTGCTGCAGTTGATGTAAGTATGTTTCCTTGCTGCTTGGGAAGGCTGCTTGGCTGCTGTTTCCACCCCTTCTACGAGCAATCCTCATTGTGGCAGTCAGAAATGGGGTCTCTGTCATATTCCCTTTGCGTCAGAAACCTCTTTTGCAGGGGAGGGGAACAGAATAGATGCCCATTGATCACAGTGGCTGCTTCCTGGTAAATGGAGACTTTCATGGTCTATATAGATCGTTTTTAAATTTTTATTTAAAATGGTCTATATAGATCTAAATTAGGGACTATGTAGCGATTATGGACATGTAACAATCACAAAATTATAACTCAAGTTTATGCATTTGTAACTGCTATACAGGATTCTAGCCATCATTATTGTAATGCATTTTGATAATAAACACTAGCATAATGTTAAATTAGATTAATTGACCTCAGTGTTATACAGTGAAATAGTTTCTCCGGATCTCTATTTGGATGGTGACCATAGTGTTGATGTTTTCTTTCTGCAACAGATGCTGGTCAGTGTACAGTTGAATCAAATATTGTACTTGTGTGTCACAGAATTTGTGAATATACCCATAGAGTTGTAGAATTATCCTTTTTGCTATTCATACTTTGTGATGGAAATGACTGAATTGCTGTAATTTAAAATTCCAAATTTGAAAATGGCCCAACCCAGTCAAAAGTAAGCACTTTTAAGTCCCTTTAATTTCAGTGCAAAAAGACGTGTGCTTAATTCTCCCAATGAATCCAATATTTACCAGGGCCATCGACACGATCGCTCCCAAGCGCCCTTGCCATCCCGCTCCAAATCGTAAGCCATGGTATACACCTGAGCTTAGGAGGATGAAGCGGTATGGACAACGGCTAGAGAGCAAGTGGCGGAAAACTCGACTCTTATCTGACAGAACTCGCCATAGGAATTTTCTTTGTTCCTATCGGGAGGCGATACATGCAGCAAAAAAAGCGTTCTCCTCTGCACGTATCGCGTCTGCAGAGTCTTGTCCGGCAGAGCTGTTTAGAGTGGTGAGGGAGATGATGCAGGTGCCCCCTGCGCCAAATCCCTTGCTTAACCCAACAACGGCCTGCTGTGATGCATTTAACAACTACTTTGCAGACAAAATCTCTCAGATAAGAGCTGACCTTGACATGACCATTGGGACAGAGTCCATAGGCGAGGCGTCCACTGACTCCGCCGATGTAATTTTCCTGGATGAGTGGCAATCTGTGAGTACCGAGGACGTGGACAAGCTGCTT
>CM034701.1:151064224-151078553 GCA_020142125.1 Phrynosoma platyrhinos
TGGAAGCAAAGATGATCAAGTTGAGACTATTGTACTTTGGACACATAAGGAGAAGGCATGGAGTGCAATAATAATGCTAAGAAAGGTAGAGGGTAAAAGAAACAGAGGAAGACCACAAACCAGATGGATAGATTCAATCAGGGGGGTTATGGGCAAGGGCTTGCAGAATTTGGGTAAGGCAGTGGAATATAGGGATTCTTGAAGATGTTGCCATGAGTCGCTATAAGTTGGAACTGACTCGAGGGCAGCTAACAAGTGACAATACAAGTGAAAATGAATTGCAAGTCTCCACTCAGCTTAGCAGTTTGTCTACAGCATGCAATAAAATGTTAGAATTGTACTCATGGTGAGCATGTTCAGAATAATGAATCTCCACATTAGATTTTGAGGAACTGGATGTTCGATATTAGTGATAAGATGTTGCTTTCCCTGCCCCTCCAGAGAGGGAACCATACTAATTATCTGAAGTGCTCTGTGACAATCACAGTACACAGCTGGTGGAAAATGTTGATCAAATCTTGACATCGGTTTTTCCCTGGGGCATAGGAACTGTATTCCATCTTCCCCCACCAATGCCATTTTACAGATTGCAAAAATAATGAATTAACTGCTTGGAAGAGTGCTGGTATCCCTCAAGCAATTATCACACCATCTTCCCTAGCAGGTTCAATTTGTCCAGTATTCAGTACATTCTACACCTTCCTCTCCCCACCCCCACCATGTGAGAAATGATTTTTGCTGCAGTAACTAATCACCCATGAATGTGTGCAGAGGCGGTTTCTGCTCAACTGCCTCTGAAGTGATATCCCAGTGGATACAAATGGAAATGGGTGTCCTGTTTTACACTACCCTGTTTTACTCATGAAACAAAAAGAGTTACTTAATGATATGAGCTCCTGTGCAGGGCTATAGACAGAAGCTGTTTCTATCTTTTGTGCTTCATGGGAACATACCATAGTGGAGTCTGACTGTGGTACTATAGAAGACATGTTAAGGTCTGGTTGTGTGTTTCCTTTGCTACCACTGCTTGTGGGTCCTCTACCATGCCAGACACAGGAGGGGTTAAGACATTGTTTACTACAAGATTTTGTTGCTTCCCCTCTCCTGCAATATCCAGGCCTACCCTCACTCTTCCACTAGAAAATATTGTTGCACATACTTTGTTTCCCACAACAGTGAAAAATTCCAGCTCCAGGCTTGCCATGTTTACTTTCTTTTGGATGAGATGTTGGGAATGCTAGAGCCCAATTCAACACAAATTGATTCATTAGTAAGTCCACCTGAGCTTGTTCCCAAGTAAGTAGTGTTGTTAACTTTGGCTGAAATCCCATAATATAGTTACAAATACAAAGCCTATAGTTAAGAATTTGTAACTGCTATGTATTTGTGATTCCTATGTAGTCCCTAGTTTAGGTGCTCTGTGGGGACCATGAAAGTCCCCAAACTCCACTTATTGGCAAGCAGCCACTGTGGCAGTGAAGAAAATTATACTTTTATGCCACCACTGCATCTGCATAGTGTTATCCAGCTCAGCTGTCTCAAATGGTCAAGGGCCTTTTACACTCTGGCCCACAAGAAGAAAATAAAGGCCACTTGACAACTCACTGTGAAGAATTTGCATGACACTTTGTAATCAAAATTGCTCTGAGTTCAATTCTGTAGTTGAGACAGGTCCAGTGGATGTAATCTTGGTGCTTTCATGTTCTGTATTATTGGATAGGTTTCAACTTGTGCAGCCTGAGGATGTGGACATGATCCTTGGAGAAGTGATAGCCACCATGTGTATACTGGATCCTTGTCCTTCTTGGCTCCTGAAAGCAGCTAGAGGGGGACTGGCTGAGTGGGTAAGAGAAATAATGAATGCCACACTGCAGCAACGGAGGTTTCCACCATGCCTAAAGGAGGCTGTCATGGGGCCATTACTAAAAAATGTCTTCCTCGATCCCACCAGTTTGAATATCTATCAACCAGTCTATAATATTCCACTCTTGGGCAAGATTCTGGAATGAGTGGAGGCCTCCCAGCTCCAAGGGTTTCTAGATGAAACAGATGATCTAGTTTCATTTCAATCTGGCTTCAAGTCTGATTATGGGATGGAGATAGCTTTGGTCACCTTGGTGGATAATCTTCACAGGGAACTGGCTATGGGATGGAGATATCTTTGGTTATAATTGGTGGATGATCTTCACAGGGAACTGGACAGGGGGAGACTGCCCCTTTTAATTCTGCTGGACATCTCAGCAGCTTTCAATACTTGTTGTATTGGCATCCATGTGGGCCACCTTTCTGAGATGGGACTTGAGGGCACTGTTATGTAGTGGTTTTGGTCTTTCTTGGAGGAGCAACTCAGAAAGTGGTGTTCTGTTTGACTTCCTGGTCATTGGACTGTGGGGTCCCTCAGCATACTGTTTTGTCCCCCATGTTATTTAACATATACATTAAACCATTAGGATGAGTCATCTAGAGTTTTAGGGTGTGGTGTCACCAGTATGCAGATGACAACCAACTCTGCCTCTCCTTTCCATCAGATTCCAAGGAAGCTGCCTCTGTACTGAACCAATCTTTGCTGTTAGTAATGGACTGGATGAGGGCAAAAAATTGAAACTTAACCCAAACAATACAAGGGTGCTCCTGGTCAGTCATAAGGCAGATCATGCAACAGGGACTTTGCTTGTACTGGATGGGGTTAAACTCCCTCTGAAATCTCAGGCATGCACCTTGGGTGTGCTCCTGGACTCAACTCTGAGCCTGGATGCCCAGGTCTCAGCAGTGGCCAGAAGTGTATTTGCACAGTCAAAACTAGTGCATCAGATGTTCCCATTCCTTGAAATGTCAAATCGGGCTATGGTGACACATGCCTTGATTATATCCCATTTGGACTACTGTAGTACACTCTATGTGGGTCTGCCTTTGGAAAATGTTCAGAAACTTCAGCAGGTTCAAAATGTGATGGCCAAAATACAGATCAGGGCAAGTTACAGGGAGCACATAACTCCCTTGTTGAAACAGTTTAACTGGCTACAGGTTCATTTCCAGGTATAATTCAAAGTGCTGGTCATGACCTATAAAGCCCTACATGGCTTAGGTCCAGACTATCTGAAAGATCATATCTCCCCATATGAACCTGCCAGAGTTCTCAGATCTTCATAGGAAGGCTTTCTCTTGGTCTCACCACCATCACGGGTTCACTTTGGTGAAGACACAAGAGACAACCCTCTCAGTGGCTGCTCCCACATTCTGGAATGCCCTTCCATAGAAGGCTAGGCTAGCCCCCTCCCTGCTTGCCTTTTTGCCTGCATGTAAAGCCATTTTTATTCAAGCAGGCTTTAATGTATAACTGTGTCAGGGTTGCTTTTACATGTGTATGTGTTTTAGATATATTTTTATATATTTATATTGTTTTTAACTGGCTGGTTTTAATCATTTTAATTTTTATTGTAAAATCTTTTAAGCTGATTTTATCTGTGAGCCCCCTTAGGTTCCTTTCTGGGTGAAAAGCAGCATAGAAATTAAATTAAATTAAAATTAAATTAAATATTATTTTGTTACATTCCTCTAGGTTTTACCCTTGACATATCCACAGGTCATATCAAAATCCATATTTTTATCCCCAACACCTGCTCTCAACTTATACATGATGTCAAGTTATAGTCACATAAATATGATACTTTAAAACCTACAAAAGGTTAATATGAAAATATAATAAAACTATTACCAATTTTAAAATAATTTAAAACATAATCCAAAAAGGATTCAAAACAGTTTTTTAAAAAGTGCAGTTTAAAACCATACAGCATCCCCTTAATTTTTTTTCCTTAACAACCTTTAGTTTTGAAATGCTTTCAGAATAAAAATGTTTTTCCCTACTGATGGAAGGACACCCCAAGGGATCTCTTCAGCTGTCTGTCTCAATGTGTCCTATGACTAGCAGAGTGCAGCAGTTGTCATTTCCTCTGATCTGCAACACCTTAGGAACATTTCAGTTGGGGCACTGCCTGGTTTAAAAGACAGACTTTTGTTGAGATAAGGGGAACATCAGCAAAAGTAACGATGATGACAAGAGCTCTGTTGTTATAGTAAGGTCTGATGCTGCAGTGTCAGCCTGTATATTTCATGGAATGCATCTCAATGGCAACTATACTGCTCCAAGAATGCATAGCAGAACTTTGAAAACTAGTATTTTGGATTGCATCTTCTATAATCCCCAGCCAACATGGTCAAGACTCATGTTGGCTAGGGCTTCTGTGGGAATTAGAGTCCATAAACTATTTCCCCAAATTTTTTTTGTAGGTAAAGGGCAGAGATGTCTCATGCTTGTAAACTCAACTTAAACCATGGAAACAAGCCTGTCAAGAGTGTGAAATCAATGTACTTCTTTGAAAGTAATGTGAATATATGGGTCTAATCCAGAAATCTGAACCAAATTTCCACTTTGGTCTCAAGTACTTCACCATTGTCAGGCCCAAAGAGTCCGGGGAATGAAAACTCCAGGTCCCTTGTGCCTGCAGTTGGTTGCTAGAAATATACCACTGAGGAAGGATTCTTTCCCAAAGCATGTTGATCCCAGAAGAAATGTTTCTCTAATTTTCCATATCTTATAAGGAAAATCATCCTACAGTTCTAGTCAGGTGCCATGATACATCCCTTTGAACGTCAAAATATACCTCAGCTGATTTAGCATTATAGAATGTTTTCCTCCACTTTTATAACATGGGTAGCTTTCCTCATTTTAAGTGGAATCTGGTTTCCAAGCTTTAGGACATTTTTTTACTGTGGCACAACATTGTCTGTCTAAGGGAAGGTGATATATCCCAAAGCACTCTCTGTTCCTTTAACCCTGACTGTTTCTGATACAGACAGGTCATGAAACAACTTAAGAAGAAAACACCCATTGGAAATACTGCTTTGTTCTTGTTTTTAAAAGTAAATGCAAATGCTGCAAAAGGCCCTTGTGTTGTAAGAGCAGATCATTGGGTTTTTTCCCCTTTTTGGTCAAAACTTAAATCTAGTCTTTAGACCATCATCTTACAGATGAGATTGGGAAAGATGCACATTGCTTAGCTCTGCAGTCCCAGTATTTAATTTTTTTTAAAGGAAACAGGCCAGCAGGTTTGCTCAGAAAGAGCTCATGGCTCATACTGCATGACAAAATAGAATTGCGATATTGGCACTGTTTGCAAATAAAATGTCAGCACTTCCTCCAATATGTTGAGGTGAGTGACATCCAGCTGTATACTTTGGACAGTTTGCATAGCAAAATCATATGTCACATAAGCACATGCTAATTTTTCCCCACTCCGTATGCTGCTTCATTCTATTACCTAGAGGGTTTTTTTTGGGGGGGGGAATACTTTTTTTGGACTAAAACTTCACTGTCTGTCTGTTTGTCTGACTAGAAGTTGTGATCTAGAAAAGTAACTTTTCTAAAGTGTTGCTAGTGAAGAAGTTCTGTCAGAAAAGAGATTCATTCCATTACATTATTATCACTAACTCTCAAGAACCAGCACTGTCATCACTCAAGGTGCTTTTACAAATGTGAATATCAGTAAGAATGTAGAAGAATCCCAATTTAAAATCCTACTGTAGTGGTTTCCAAGTGTGAAAAGAAACTGACTTTACTTTCTGTTGTAAATCCCAATTTTACAATATAATAAATAGACCTGCTTTCCATAGCTAGACATTTTCATTGATGTCATTCAGTGCCAGTGGGAAACCTTATAAGCCTTTATTTGCTGGAATACACTACCTATAGAAGAACTAAGACATTGCATAAAAAAGAGCAAGATATTTAATTGGAAATTAAAAGAATCACAGTATAGTATTATTTATGTAAAACTAATTTATACTTTGGATTTTTTAAAAAAAATGTTAATAATTTATTTGTTTTTTAGGGTTTCTTTTCACAAATTTTAATTATTCCCCCACCCACCCACCCACCTGTATCCCATCACTCACTTCTCCATGTTTTGCAGTGATATGTTATTTCTTAGTGCTAATTGCTTGTTACAGTTCCTTTTATATTGGAAAGGTGGATGAGAACAGAGGAAAGAGAAGAAAAGGGAACAAGGTGATGGTTCAATGAAAAGAAGGCGGAGAGGCTGAATTTATGGCACAATGGTTTGTGTGGTGTTACATCCACAACTATTATTGATATAGGTTTTTAGTCTGCATAGAGTTCAATAAACCTATGCCAAATTGTTTCATATTTGTACAGGTTTTGTAGTTTAATATAAAACATCTTTTCATGGGCTATTAGATGTGTGTGCATGTGCACACGCACACCTTCAACTCACCAGTTGACTTATGGCAACTCCACAAATTTTATAGTGTTCCTTAAATCCAAGACTCCATATTTAGGATACATTTTCAATTTTGCAAAATTATGTGTTTGAACCATCACTATGGTTCTGGCAATCCTTACACCAAGGGTAGGCAACATTTCCCCTTTAAGGGCTGAGGGACTTCAGCTTCCAGAATCCCAGGATCTATTAGCCAACATGGGACTATTGGCCAACATGTCTGAGGCTTCTGGGAGCTGAAGTCCCTCAGCCCTTAAAGGGGAAAGGTTGCCTACCCCTGCCTTACACTATCACCATGGGTGGCAACTTCTTCAGGGAGTGCCTTTTGTGTTGGGAAAATATTTGAGGGCTACATGACATAATGCAGGAATGGAATCATGCAGCCAGAAGTAATGACTTTGCTCAAAACAATGTGGGGGAAAAAGCATCCTCAAAATGAATGTCCTACCAAGAATGATTGACACCCACAGATTCTTCCCTTTACACTAACCCAGAAATATGCTAGACCAGCTCATTAGAAAATTCCTATATAGTCCAGAGGCAAATGTATATGCATTATATGCACTATATTAAATCTGCAAGCTTCACAATTACATCTAAATTACACCTGTCAGTTTGAAAGTTTCACAACTAACAGCAGTTCTTGAGATTATTCGCCTACAATCACACACACTTAAGAGCACAGATGGAAGTACTATCAAGAAATCCACAACGTAGACCATATTAAGGACAAGAAATCACCTCCAAGTTACCAGGACATACTTTTATGGATCAGTGAGGCTGTGAAGGCAGCAGGAGCTGACATTCCCCCCTCCCCACCCAACAGCTCATCCTTCTTCATCTTTTCATGGGCTGCTATGTGGCTAGCCAATCAGGATGCAGGACTGTGGTGGGAACCTTCTCAAGGGGTAGGGAAGAGACCACCAGGGAGAGATTTATTGGCCACCCACCTGGTTCCAATCAGTCCAGTTTTGGCAGCCTTCCCACCCCACCCTCTCATTTTTTTTGTTTTTATTCATTACTGTTAATTACATGCTATGGTTTATTTTTACTCTGTCACAATTATGGTGGTGTACTATGTGGACTGGATCCACGAAATTGGGAGGAAAACATGGTTGGAATACCAGATGAGCCTCTCTGGTTTATGGGAAGGACCCTTTTAAGGGATTTTGGGGTGTAGCAGCAATGCCTGAGTCCAGTTCAGGGTCTGAGGTACGTGCCACACCACCACTGAGCAGGGAAACATACAGTGGTTGTACACCCACATGATTTGATATCTTCTGCCCCTAGATTTCTCTGACAGTCAGATTGGAGCAGATCTATTTGGTCAACAGCTGGGTTGTCTGATCAGCCAATCCAGACCTTATGCCAAGTCAACATTATACAGCTGAAATCAATAAAATTGTGGCCTAGTTTTACCCAAGAAAGAACAGGGTGTATACTTATTCAGTTCCCCTCCATCTGCAACCCCTTTAACTCTAGGGTCACAGATGCATTACAGAACTAACAATACATTGTAAATTTACACCACACTGGAGAGCTGATCTGCAAGTGTTTGAATCATCCACTTTGTAAATGAGGATGAGGTTAGCACAACAAAATACTATGTACAGAATTTATTGGAGCCTGGTTCTTATTAATACATAAGATCCCCGAGGACAAGTAATGGGAACACAAGCAGTCACAAACCAATCACATATTCCTACTATGGACAGATCAAATCACAGTCCCTCTGCTGAACAGTAGTTAGGGAAGAATTAACATGAAACCTAGAAACATCACATACCTAGTATCTGGAAATAGATCAATAGGGAGCCCTGGTGGCATGGTGGCTAAATGCTTGTACTGCAGCCACAAGGTTGTGAGTTTGATCCCTGGACACTAGTCTTCCATCCTTTCATAGGTCAGTAAAATGAGTACCCAGCTTGTTGGGGGCAATTGGCTTATACATTTTAAACTCCTTAGAGAGTGCTGAGTTTACTATTAAGCAGTACAGAAATATAAATGCTAAATACTATGGGTGGGAAAAGTTGAACCCATGGGCAGATGAGGCTTCAAGGCCTTTTTTTGTGACTACTGTCACAATTTTGTTTTGTTTTGTTTTGTTTAAAAAAATGCTGTTACAAGTGGCTCTTTACATTCAGTGAAAAACAACAAGCAACAAGGAAAGGAGCTAAATACACTGTAGTCAGTGAGGTGGTCAATATCATATTATTATATTTAGCACTGCTCCATATAATACTGCCTGTGATCTTCCACGAGTCTTTCCTTATCATGATCCCTTGAGTTAGAACTTTAATCAGGATTGTTTTATTGCTGTTGCTGAGTTCTACTGTTGCTATTACTTCTTATGTTGTTTTACTGTTTTAGTGCATGCCACGCTGCTCTTCTCAAGGAAGGAAGGTAGGAAATAAATTATTTTAAATTTAAAAACAAATTAATCAAAGGTTAATTTCATTAAAACATTCTCACTCATAATTAACAAAAATATCCTCCCACCTATATTTATAACCAAATTTGTATTTATCTATACATGAATCTTAAATGTACCTAAGATGATTTTAACTAATATAGTAAGCACTCATTTAATCTTCCATTTTTAATTCCGTCTTTCTGCTGGAAGAGTGCATTTGATTTCACTATGCTGCTGATACTATGGAGACCCCTGGAGAACAGTGAGGTCATGCAGATATAAACTGACTACAGGTGTGAAGTTGACTTATGCTCCAACTAGCTCAGGGACCCCCCTCATGTGAAAACTAACACAATACAAGCAAGCAACAGTGACATGTGGTGGGCACATCTTCAGTAATCTCTGTAATTCAGCATTTAGAGCTGCAATATTCTTCTGATGCAAAACAAGACACTTGCTGTGAACATTGAATGATAGGTAGCAACCACATGAAACAGAGCCCTCCTCAGAGCTGACAGATTGAACGTCTGAGCTGATTTTCAATGGCAAAGTCACATCTCAGCTCACTCAAGTGATTTACAAAAAATTTGTTACTGTTGTTCTGAATCTATGAACTAGCTGGCTCATGAAATGGTTCATTAAAAGTTCACATATTCACTAGGAGTAAACATGGTACATCGACTAGCCCAGGGGTAGGCAACCTTTCCCCTTTAAGGGCCAAGGGACTTCAGCTTCCAGAATACCAGGAGCTATTGGCCAACAAGGGACTATTGGCCAACATGGCTGAGGCTTCTGTGACCTGAAGCCCCTCGGCCCTTAAAAGGGAAAGGTTGCCTACCCCTGGACTAGCCAGTCTGACAAATGAACAAGAAATTTCCTTAACAAAGGATGCTGCTAGCAGCAAAAATAAAAATAAATCTTACCCCAAAATGGGTTTGAAAAGCAACTCACACCTCAGGGGACATCATAGATGAGCTGGGGTCGGGAATGGGGGACAGATGGATTGTTTTGCTGTAGCAATCCTCCAAGGAACTAAATACAATGAGAAACTAAAAAAACAAAAAACCCAAAACAAAACAACTATGACAGGATTTTTCTTTCCTCCCCTTCTCACTGCAACCTAATGTACTGCCCAACAAACTTCTCTGGAGATTCTCCCAGCCTTCCAGAGCAAGTTTCAAGATGCACAGTTAACAGGAGGTGAGAGAGTAACCTCCTTTTTGGTTCTGAAAATCGAATGGCCCCACTGGCCTTCTGGCTTAAATTTCTGGATATGCCCCTTGTGCCAAGGAAAGATCCATAAAGCTGTCTGCTTTGCGGTAAGAGTGCAGGTAGAGATCATACCCTCTGTGTGGGTTGAACCACTACAGGTGTGTTTGAATTTTTCTGAAGGACTTTGCCAATTTGAAAAATACACATAAAACTGGCTACGGCATAAAACTGTAATTTTTGCAGTGGGATCATAAAACCTACTTCCCATATTAAGGAAAGCAATCAAAGGCATTGTTTGCAAATCACTGTTTGCATTAAAGAAAAATACTAAAGATGTACTTCCTGGAAGTAACTTAAAATGAATCAATTGTGTTTTAGCTTTAGGCAAAGACCATGTTGAGAGCTATTTGTGGCCTAAGTGCTACAGGCATGTTGCTAAAATTATATCTTTCAATCCATTAAAAGGATATGGTTTGTCTTGGCAGCTCAGTCTTAGCTCCGTTATAACAATAATCATCTGGAAAATTAAATATAAATTGGAAAAAATAATAATAATTCAAGTGTCTGGTGAGCTATAGTTAATCACGATGCTATCTCCTGATTAACATGCTCAGTAACCAAATGTGAATTCAAATAATCGCTGTCAGAAATTACATGAGACTGTTTAGCAATATAAACCAGAACCATTGGTTGCAGAGATGTGCTTTCCTTTCTTGAAAGCTTTATCTGACAAAGCAGACAAGTATTTATTAAGGACCTTCGCCCTTTGCCCGCTTCATCACAAGTGTAGAAGAAAACTAGTCAACAAATCCTCATGATTCTTTAAGGCAAGAGCCTTCTGTTGGTTCCATTCAGCAGCTCTTCAATAGGAGTTGAATCTGCCATTCAGCCTTTCATTCAGCAACTCTTCCAGAGGAGAGAAGTTCAAGGGGTAGCACTACTATGTTTGGTTGTTAGAAGTAGCAGCTTTACGATGCATTTACACTGTAGGAATAATACAGTTTGGCATCACTTTAACTGCCATGGCTCCATGCTACAGAGTCTTGGGATTTGTAGTTTTGTGAGGTACCCTCATTCTTTGGCAGAGAAGGTTAAAGACTTTCTGAAGCTACAAATGTCAGGATGCCATAGGATGGAGCTACAGTTCATAAAGTGGTGTCAAACTGCATCATTTAATATAGATACATGCTTAGCATGTCTATACTTAACAGTTGGTAAGTATGTCTATACTTAACAGTTGGTAGTTTCCTTGTCTCTGCCTCTAGTTTGTGTATTTTTATGCTCAGGCATAGCATGCATTCATACTATTTCCTGTTTGTTAGTCTTAACTGCACCCTTTCTCATCCTGTAATAGTCTGCAGTAATCTGATTTTGTTTGTCTTCCATTTTGTAGTCTGCCATTTTCTCCATCTTTCTTCTTGTTTGAGGAGCTTATGGAAAATTAATCTACTTTTTTTTTTTTAAAAAAAAAAAATAATTTTATTGATTAAAATAACAGATTCAAAACTATGTACAACACATAAACCATGATCAATACTTAAGCTTATACTTATGGCTGTGTAAAGGATGGCCAATCAACCATAAACTAGCTCTTTTATATATAACCATAATATATATATATAACTAGAGCATAAACAACAAATTAAACTAAAACAGACCAACAAACACAAAGATAACAAAAAGAAAAACAATAAATACCAAAAAAGAAAAGAAAAACAAAAAAGAAAAGAGAAAAAAACAAGAACAATACACACAATCATTATACAAATAAAAAGACTTCCTTGTTAGGTATATCTTGCCTTGTTGCCTGTTTTCTTTGACTTCTATAACCATAAAATTATATTAACATATGCCAAACAGTATAATACCATAGCTATAATCCAATGTTTTGATTATCTTGTTATATACAATCTATCTATTTATTACAACCAAACAGAAAAGTATTCTCTACAGCAGGGGTAGGCAACCTTTCCCCTTTAAGGGCTGAGGGACTTAAACTCCCAGAATCCCAGGAGCTATTGGCCAATATAGGACTATTTACCAACATGGCTGAGGCTTCTGGGAGCTGAGGTCCCTCGGCCCTTAAAGGGGAAAGGTTGCCTACCCCTGCTCTACAGTATATACTTTAGACCTATCCTATTGGTTTTAAATAAAGACTGAATTACTATCCTGATTCCTATCTGATTCAGATAGTTAATCATGACCTTCCAATCCTTCTTGAAAGTATCAAAACTTAATCCCTTAATTAGGGCAGTTAATCTATCCATTTCCATAAAATCTATAATTTTCTTAAACCAGTCCTGAAGGGGTGGGATATCCTTAGCTTTCCATTTAGAAGTGTATAGGAGGCCGAAAGAAGATAGATGAAAGAAGATTAAAAAAAATTATTTTCCCATGTTTTTTCTCTAGATTTTCATCCATGATAATGCCTAACAGAAATAATTGAGGATCTTGTTTCAAGTTAATTTCAAAAATTTCATTTAGGCTAAATCTAATGCTTGTCCAGAATTTCTTTGCCTTTTTACATTTCCACCAAAGATGAAAAAAGGAGCCCACCTTCTTCCCAGGTTTCCAACATTTATGTGAATAGGACTTATTCATCTTTGCAAGTTTGACTGGGGTCAGATGCCATTGATATTGCCATCATATAGAGATGCCATCATATAGAAATTTTCCTTTATATTATAATTTAAGGTATACTTTATTCTTTTCCTCCAACATTTTTCCCACTGAGCTAACTCAATAGCATGACCAAAATCTTGTGCCCACTTTATCATTTGGGGTTTAATGAGATGTGATTCAAGTTCAATTGTGAGTAGCATTTTATAAAATTTGGATATTTTATGTTTATCTTGCAATATCACTATATCATCAAATTCCTTATTAAGGACACCTATCTTTCTAGTCTTTTTATCTATTAAGAAGCACTCTTTAATCTGCCTATAGGTGAACCAGTTACAGTTGTACCCTTCAAGATTTAACTGCTCTTGTGTTTTGATTTTCATATTCATTCCATCATTTATTATCAGATCGTTATTAGTTAACCATCCTTCTTTATTTAGTTTATTGTCTTTAGAAACCACTTCACCAATGGCCATCAATTTAGGTAAAATATCTTGCCACTTTTGCTTAATTTTATACCACACTCTCAGTAGAGAGCACCTTACATAATGGTCATTGAAATTTTTATGACATTTAATTTTATCATATAGTAAATAACTGTGCCACCCATAGACATTGTTGAAACCTTCTAGTTTCACATTTCTTTCTCTTTTCAATTCTACACAGTCCAACAGCCAAAATAAGGAATAGGTAATATATTTGGAAATTGGGTAGGCCTAATCCTCCTCTTTCAACCGAATCCTGCAAAAGTTTCATTTTACCTCTCAGTTTCTTACCTCCCTAGATGAATTTTGATATATCCCAGTTCCATTTATTGAAAGGTGTGTCATTCAAAATAATTGGAATATTCTGGAATAAATAAATCATTTTTTGGCAATTCTGTTCATCCAAGAAATATTAAATTTTTCCCATCTGTTCAGTTCATTTTTTACTTCCATCCATTTTTTAATCATAATTATTTTTAAACAAATCAGCATTTTTTGTTGTAAAATTTACCCCCAAATATTTCACAATTTTTGCGTCCTGAAATTTAGTTTTTTCTTTTACTTTCTCTCTTTCATCATTAGTCAAATTCATTAATAACATTGAAGTTTTATCCTTGTTGACTTTTAAACCTGTCACTTTACCAAAATTAATCAGCGTATTAAGAAGAGAGTCTATATCCTCACAAGGATTAGAGAATGTGACCAAAAGGTTATCAGCAAATGCCTTTACTTTATACTCTTCCCCTTTTAATCTTATACCATGTATGTTTTTTTTTCTGATCAAATATTGTTCATTAGGATTTCAAAATTCAAGATAAATAATAGGTGGGATAGAGGGCATCCCTGTCTAACACTTTTTGAATCTTGAAGGGCATTGTCGAATCTCCGTTCACCAATAATTTAGCTTCCTGCTCTTGATATATTAATTTTATCTAATTTAACAGATTTTCACCCAGGTCTATTTTCTCTAATAGTTGTTGCATAAATTTCCAATTCAAATTGTTGAAAGCTTTTTCGATAGCAAAGAACACTAGAGCCTGCTAGGGTGACAAATTAAAAATAATATTAGGTCTTTGATTGATATAATAGAGTTCTATGAAAAACACAAGGAAAGGAAATTGGGTATTATCTTATTAGATCTAGAAAAAGCGTTCGGTAATGCAAACTGGATGTTCATGAAAGAAGTATTAGAACAAAGCAATATAGGTCAAAATATTCAGAAATAGATTAATGCGATATATGATAAGCAATATGCCCAGATAGATGTAAATGGAGAAAAAACAGTAAAGAGTAAAATT
>CM034701.1:151100939-151112662 GCA_020142125.1 Phrynosoma platyrhinos
ATCAGGTAAATGCGACAGTCAGGAGCGCCTGTTATCAGCTTCGGCTGAGACGCCAGCTGCGCCTTTTTCTGGAAGTAAGGGATCCTGAGACTGTGGTGCACGCATTGGTAACCTCACGCCTCGACTTTTGCAATGCACTCTACATGGGGCTACCCTTGTGCTTGGTTCGGAAACTACAACTGGTACAGAATATGGCAGCCAGACTTGTGTCAGGAACATCTCAGAGGGACCACATTACTCCGGTTCTGAGGTCCCTCCACTGGCTGCCTATTAGTTTCCGGACCCAGTACAAGGTGTTGGTTATCACCTTTAAAGCCCTAAATGGCTTGGGTCCAAGCTATCTCAGGGACTGCCTTCTCCCATATAATCCTCCCCGTGCTCTTCGGTGGAATTTGCTACAGCCTCAGAAATCTAGGCTTGCGGCTAGCTCCCTGAGGGCTTTCTCAGTTGTCGCCCCTAGGTTCTTGAATGACCTGCCGGATGAGATCCGTCTATTAACATCTTTAGACAGCTTTAAAAAGGCTGTCAAGATGGATCTCTTCTGGCAGGCCTTTCCAGACTAGTTATCCCCACCTCGGATATAAACAGCCGCACCAATGATGATCCTCACGTGGCCCCATCAAATAGATGGAGAGGATTGTTGAGTCAGGCTTTTTTATTGGATTTTTTCTCTGTATTGGGGTTTTAAATTGAAGTGTTGTTTTAATTATTATTGATTTAATATTGTTTTAAGGGGGGAGGGGGGTATGTTGTATTATATATGTTTTATTGGGGTTTGTATGTTTTATTCTTGTATGTTTTATTCTTGTAAGCTGCTCTGATTGGTACCATTGGGCGGGATATAAATTTTTTATTATTATTATAATATCTTGTAAAACTCCAGTCCCATTATCTTAATATTGCTCTCTGTTTCTCTTTATCTGTGTGCATCTACACTGGCCACATATGCGGGGCCAGTCCAGAGCATTATGTACCTGACCAGCCCCCGACCGACCAAAATGGCAACTGCATGCATGGATGAATCTGGTGTGATGTCACATAGTTATGCACATGGGCCAGCTGGGCTGACCTGCTGGCCCAGGGGTAGGCAACCTTTCCCCTTTAAGGGCCGAGGGACTTCAGCTCCCAGAATCCCAGGAGCTATTGGCCAACACGAGACTATTGGCCAACATGGCTGAGGCTTCTGGGAGCTGAAGTCCCTCGGCCCTTAAAGGGGAAAGGTTGCCTACCCCTGTGCTGGCCTGTCCCCTATTTTTTTGGAACCTCCATTCCTGCTTTCTCACAGGCAAGAGCACCATGTAAATCCTGCTTGGCACACAGCTACTTCTTCTAAGGTCAGAAACAGCTACCAGGACATGTGATCAACAAGACCTGATCCTTCTGTATACATGTCAAAAGAACCCAAGGTCACTCTGGGGTTTCTGGGGAAAACCAGGATTTACCCTGACTTTGCTTACTTAGGAGCAATGTTGGGTTAAATCAGAAAAACATAGATCCTCCTTGGAAGTAGCCACATGTCAGGATTTTAAGCATTGGCATAGGGATGACTGCAGTGTTTTTCATCAGTGTAGACAAGCCTTCTGTCTCTGAAATCTCTGATATGTGAATGTGGCTAGATTTCTGCCAAAAAAAAAAAGAATATCCTGGATCTTCAGTCAAACAGAAAACATTTCTTATCACATACCAAGAACACTGACTTACAATATGTTGATTATATCCAGAAATAATCTACAAGAATATGGCAGATGGCTACCACAAACCACATTCAAACTATCATAGGTGTTCTCACATATTTTACAGAGTAGTCAGTCTGCAATCATTTTTAAGCAGAAACCTTTCCCCCTAAACCTCAGTCAGCCATCCTTGTGTGCATTACTTAACTTGAACACTTTGCTGTAATTATCCCACTGAGCTTCTCATCTCATTATCAAAATCCTCTCTTGTTCTAACCCTTTTACTTCTCAGTGAACCGTTTCAGATTCTGGAGGCTGTGCTACTCTGCTCCTTTGAAAGTGCATATGAAATATAATTCAAGCAGACTTGTAGAGAGAGAGAAATGCTAATCCATGGAAAAAAAAAGAAGGAGAAAGAGTTAAGACAAAATTTAGAGGACATGAAACGGTTAGTGATCGGAGATTGCAGAGGAATTGGCTGGCAATTTGAGCAATTAGGGACAATGGCAGCTTAGGCAAAGATTCTCTTACCACACCTGAACATCAGGGAGGAGAGAGAAGTTTTCCTTTGTCACACTTCCCAGGCATAAAGATTGTGCCTCAGCTATAATAGGGGTAATTATTACTTCCACTACTATATCAACTTCTACTCTTCCAAAGGATCAGCATTGCATTACATTAAACTCACTGTAGAATACAAACTACACTGTAAAATACAAGAGCAACATACACCCCATTTCTAAGTCAATCAGCACATGAACTGTCCAGCCAGTGTGTAGCTAGCTTCATGCTTTGGCAATATACCAGCAAAGAGGCAGGTTTTCAATTGCAATTTAGGTGAATTGCTGGCCTTTAGGCAAAAGTGGGAGAGAGATAATCAAGCTTACTTAGTGATTTATCTGGGAAAATATGCTGGGCAAGTAGCCCACATAGCTGTTTCTTCATAACCTGATCCAACCTCAGCTGGGATATCATCCAGACTCACTCTGCTAGAGGAACCCTGTCAGAGTGTCTTTTTTCACCTTCAGGCTATTTAATAGGCAAGACATACCAACCACACTTCCCTTCTTTGATAGCTTTGTTGTTGTTGTGTGCCTTCAAGTCATTTCTGACTTATGGAGACCTAACATGAACCTATCAAAGGCTTTTCTGGGGCTGAGAGTGTGTGACTCACCTAAGGTTACCCAGTGGGTTTCCATGGCTGATCAGGGAATCAAATTCTGGTCTCAAGAGCATAGTCCATAGTCCAAACTACTACACCATTCTGGCTCTCTTTTGATAGGGTAAATACCACTAATGTAACAAAATTGAACTTCAGCAAAACTCACAGCACAGTCCTACAGGGCTTCTTTGGAAGAACAGAACATTCACTAGGAATGAAGGAAAGAAGGAAAGAAAACAAAAACGCCGGTGTGAGAAGTCAATATGGAAGGAATGTGAAATAGGGACATCACATTACTGAAGATTGTAGGGTCAAAACTGGAGACTAGAAGGTGGACCTTGTGATATCACAGAGGTGAAGAAGGATGAGCATCACAGGCACTTCTAGAGCTGTTGATCATGAAAATAGGCAAAAAGAGGATCTAGATAAATGGGACAGAATCTGGGGGGGGGGGACACTAGAAAAGCAGGTAATGCACCAGCCCAGTTTCCATGGGTTGCTGCCACTCCCAATAGGGCTTGAATTTCATACAGTCTAACTTATAACACATATGAAATATAAAGAATTTTTCCCAGGTCCAGATGTTGCTGGAGCTTGTGGAAGGTAATCTGTTAACCCATGTGGATTTTCCCAGTCCTGAGCCATTCTTTCCAGGGCATATACAATCACAATGCCCATGAGTTATGATGTTCATGTTCCACTCCCTACCTTGCTCCAAATGGCATACAAGGCCCAAGTACTTGCAACCACCAGCTCTTTTCCTAATTTCCTCCTCATCTCTCTGGATTTTTGTTGCATTAATGTGTGTGTAACAATACATACAAACACACAAACAAATACACAAAACAACATTTGTCCGAGCTAGTGACCCCTAGTGCCAGGTAGGAATGGGGAGATTAGTGTCCAGATTTTAATGCCACCTCACACTCAAAAATCAAACTTTCTCCTTCTCCTCCAGCACTGCTTACCCTGAAGTTTGTCTCCTTGCCTGGAGATCCAGGGGAACATAGGGATCCCTG
Organism: Phrynosoma platyrhinos; assembly: GCA_020142125.1. Classification (NCBI taxonomy): domain Eukaryota; kingdom Metazoa; phylum Chordata; class Lepidosauria; order Squamata; family Phrynosomatidae; genus Phrynosoma; species Phrynosoma platyrhinos. The sequence goes on from CM034701.1 coordinate 151,104,794, forward strand.
GAGACTTCAGCCTATGCCTTGTGACCTCATCATCCCAATCTGCGAAGTGCCATTTAATGTATGAAATAGTATGAAAAGATTGTCACCCACTTTTTCTCAAGGGGTACATAGCTACAGCCTTCAAGGATTGTATTGGGCTTGTCATGGATTTAAATGCAACAGATAGTTCACATGACCACTTACAGATATAATATTAGGAACAGCTGAAATCCCTCTAGATGATACACTAATGCTTTGAGATTTGGCTACATGATGACCAGGGCACCACATTGCAGCTGGAACTCATGCAGGTACTAATTATGTAGTTTGGCTGATTTTATGTTTTCTCTGGTGGTATTTTCCTCTCAGGTTATTGTGCTGTCCAAATAGCCTCTGGTTCAATGGAACAGAAATCATGATGAGGGCCAAGGGCATGAGGCTGAATCACATAATGTGTTTTCTTCTTTTCCTCCATTTTCTTCCATAATAAGCTTGTGTAATTGGGAAGATAATGAGGAGCAATGAGATTTTTAATTGTGCCTGAGATCGCCAAACTGTTGAGGATGAGCCAAAACATAAACCTTTCCATCAAGTGAAATAAGAGGGCTTTTTGTGAACCAGAGGGAAGATTTTTACCTTGCTCCTTGCGGCAAAGTTAAAAGCAGAAATGTAAAGAAGAATGGTGAAAAGCATTGTCTTGCAAAGAATGAATTTTACCTACCAGTTTCAGGTGACACTGGTTTTGACAGATTTAAACATTTACCTTTATTTAACATGCAAGGATGCAGTGGCTCAGAAGACACTGATTCTACCAATTGCAATATCGGCAGGTCAACAGTTTGAGGCCCAAGTGCTCCATGATGGGGTAAGCTCCCATCACTAATCCCAGCTTCTACTAACGTAGCAGTTTGAAAGCATGTAAAAGTGCAAACAGCACTTTGATGGGAAGATAACATTGTTCTGTACTGTCATGCTGGCCACATGACCCACAGAGTTGTCTTCGACAAGTAATTGGCTAGCAATAGAGATGAGCACTCTACAGTCAGACATGACTTGATGACTTTGGCCCTCTGCAGACCAGGGCGTTTGGGACGCCCTGGTCCGGAGCGCCGCGGGGCTATGGCAGCCCCACCGCGGCGCTCCTAGAGCGGCCCTGAAAGGAGCGCCAAAAAGGCACTCCTTTCATAAGTCGCAAAAAGGGCGCCCTAAAAGCGGCGGGTGCCCTTTTTGCGACTTATCCTCCACAGCGCGTCCGGACGCTGTGGAGGGAGGTCGCCCTGAACGCGTCCGGCGTGCGGTGACCCGGAAGCGTTCAGGGCGACCTCAGGAAGAGGAAGGGCCGCCGCGCGTGCGGTGGCCCCTCCTCTTCCAGGCCTCGGAGACGGCTCAATTGAGCCGTCTGCCGAGGCAGTTTGTCAAAGGGAAATACCTTTACCTTTTACCTATGTTGACAGTAGTGGTTTGAGTGTTGGACTATGACTCTGAAGATGGGGGTTCAATTCCCCACTCAAGCATTAAACCCACTGGGTGAACTTGGGTAAGTTGCACTATTTCAGCCTCAGAGGATGACAATTGCAAAACCCTTCTGAAGAAACTTGTCAAGAAAACTCCATGATAGATTTGCCTTAGAGTCACCATAAGCAAAAAATGACTTGGAGGCACACAACAACAAAAAATGCTTAAAGAGAATCTAACATTCTCAGTCGCTGAAAGCTTGAAACTTTCCAAATTCTGAGATATAGGTATTAATAAATCTCTTTTCCGTATTTCTTATTATATCAATATTACCTTTGTTACATTGCAGGGATGCTGTGGCTCAGTGGCTAAGATGCTGACTCTGATAATCCAAGGTCAGCATGTTGGCAGTTTGAGGCCCAAGTACCATGTGATGGATTGAGCTCCTGTCACTACTCCCAGCTTCTGCCAACCTAGTAGTTCAAAAGCATGTAAAAATGCAAGTAGATAAATATGTATCACTTTAGTGGGAAGGGAATAATGTTCTGTGCAGTCATGCTGGTAACATAGTCATGGAGTTGTCTTTGACAACACTGGCTCTTTGGCTTAGTAATGGAGATGAGCACAGACCCCTACAGTCAGACATGACTAGACAACCTCATCAAGGGGAAACCTTTACCTTTATTACATTTATTACAGTCAACTTAGGGCTGTGTTATACAACCTAGTCCCTACTAACACATCCAAACAAGTCACATTTTCACAACCTTGAAAAGGTTTTTTTGAACTGCAGCACTTAGAAATTTCTAGCCAACAGGAAAAATATGTGTAGCAGATCAGAGGTATGATAGTGTGGACTTGGGGCACATCCACATGATTCATTTACAGTGGTCCCCCTCCAATCTCCACATCACCTTATCCATACAATGAAAGACCAAAGACTGATTCAACCATGGACTGTCTTCACCAGGGAAGACCAGTTTCACAGTGAATCTGGGCTATCCCTGCCTTAAACCACATTTTAAAAACTTCTCTGGAGTGTCACTGGGTGATTGTTTACATGTATGTTCCTTTGTGCTGCCTGGCACTGCCATTGCTGGTGCAAGTCTCTCCCTTTGCTCACAATGAAGTGCCTAGCCATGAGATCGATGCTAGGCAGCTTCAGGACCATACTGGAATATTCTGGTTAGTATAGGCTCACCTCCAGAATAGAATCAGTGAGGACCAGTGCTTAAACTATTGGACCTGGGGGGAAGCCAATGGCCAGCCACTCTGTCTGACCTCCTCCCCATCATTGCCCATCAAATAAGAATTCTGCATTTCCAAGTGAAATTTTCCTTCAGTCTTTACATTTTAGAAGGATCAGAATTTTTATTGTGGGACATTTCCCCTTCTCACATAGCTACACCCTTGATGTCACTTTATGCTCATTGGAGGCTGTAAATGTAACAAACAAATGTAAATTAATGTATTTCTTTTAACTCTTACAATCAAAGAAGATGCAGATGATGAAAGAAAATGGTGGGAGGAGTGGAGGATGAGAGACACATGGAGAAAGTGGGGAAGTGACAACAGATTAGATGCATGAGACTTGAAAGAAGATGTCTTATCAATGGACAAGAGAAACTAGTAAGGAGGACAGAGGAAACAAGGCACTAAGCGCTAGTTTTGTGGAGTATATCCCCCAATTACATTGGGGCAGGAAACAATATTTCTGTGTAGAAATATTACATTGAATATTAATATTTTCTATACAGAAAATGCTGTTTTCTGTGCAAAACAATCACATGTGAATTTTGTGCAGAATATGTCCTGAATTGCAATTTGGTTTTGAAAACTGTTTGGTTTTCAAATATCTTCTCAGAGTGGAAAAACAATTGCCAAAACTACATGTCTCTTTCTTTGACAAGAAGTGAAAAATTATCCACTCATTTGAAAGAGGTAAGAAGTGAGGGGAAGAGAGTATACAGCACAAAAGGGGAGAGTTCAAAGGTGGCCAGACGAAACAGTAACAGGATTGATAAAATCAGGACTTGTTTTATATATAATATAATTATAAATTATAATTAAATTCAATATTTTAACAAATATATTTTTGGCTAAAAATAGGCCACTTGTGTCCCACATTTCATCTATAAAACATGAGAGGGCATGCAAACTATTGTTTGGTGTTTGTTTAGAGGCAACTTGGGCCAACAGCACTCATTCCCAATTTGCTTCTGTGCTTAATTCAAGGTATTTATTTTGACTTGCAAAACTCTAAACAGTTTGGAACCATGGCTGAATCCACACTGTAAAAATAATCCAGTTTGACACCACATTAATATTGGTAATTAATATGTCGTGGTTCAGTGCTATGGAATTCTGAAAAGTGTGGTTTTGTGAGCTATTTAGCCTTCTCAGACAGCTCTAATGCCACAACAAACTACAAACCCCAGAATTCCATAGCATTGAGCCATGGCAGTTAAAATAGTGTCAAATGGGATTATTTCTGCAGTGCAGATGCAGGTGGATTGATTCAATATAGGAAGCCCCATAGTTCTGAGTTTGCAAGACCATAGCTGGGTTGTTGATGACTGAGGGTTACGGAGGTCTCCCATTCTTAGGATCACCATAAAGTAAATTTGATTTTGTGAAAAATAACCATAACAAATGGCTTCATGTGGTTCAGTGTCACATGTTCTCTCCCACTCTACTGGTAGAAATGGTTTTGATTGCTCTGTAGTTTTGAACACAAGAATGCTGGAATTTCTGGCTCCATTACATATGTGGATTATTTCTAGCTCTCAGTGTAATTGCAGGGTGAGAGATTTCTAATGTAACACTGCTTGGTTGATGATAAGAGACTGAAATCAAGTTGTATAGAGAGGTGGATAAGAAATAATAATAATAATAATAATAATAATAATAATAATAATAATAATAATAATAACAACCACTATTACTACTGTTAATATCTCATTGAAAACCATACTAGCTTTTTGTAGTGCTTACTGAAATGGAAATATTATACTGCAGGTTGGGTATACTTTATCTGGTATTCCAAAATACAAAATACTCCAAAATCCAAAATTGCCTACATAGGTGGCTGAGACAGTGAAATTTTTGCTTTCTGTTGATTCAATGTACACAAACTTTTTTACCAGTACAAAATTATTTAAAATATTATGTATAAAATTACTTTCAGGCTATGTGTATAAGGTATATATAAGGTGTATATGAAACATTAATAAATTCCATGGTTAGACTTGGGTCCTATCTCTGAGACATCTCATTAAGTAAATGAAAACATTCCAAAAGTCAAAATAAATAAATAATAAATCAAAATCCAAAACACTTCTGATCCCAAGCATTTTGGATAAGGGAGTGACATCTTGTAGAGACAATGTGGAAGCAGATTCACAAATGAATATCAAAATTAGAGTTCAGATGGCTTAAATCAAATTGTACTATAACCAGCAGTAGAAAAACTGAGGGAAAATATTCAAAGATTCATGGAGAAAATAGTAGAAAAGTGGCTGGTTGATTAAGGGCCTCGGCAGATGGCTTATTAAGTTGTCCTCGAGGCAGGGAAGAGGAGGGGCAGCTGCACGCTCGGCGCCCCTTCCTCCTCCCGAGGTTGCCCTCGGAGCCGCCAGCCCTCCGCATGGCCGGCGCTCCGGGGGCAACCTCCCACCACAGCGTCCGCACACGCTGTGGCGGAAAAGCCAGCGAAAGTGCGCCTCAACCTTTTGGGGCACACTTTCGCTCACTTCTGAAAGGAGCACTGATTTCAGGGGCGGTGAAGGAGCGCTACAGGGACGAGGCGTGGGTCTGCCTTGGTCCTGCGGCGCACCTTCCATGGGCGGCGCAGAGCCGCCAGTCTGCTTCCCCCCCAAGACATGAAGCCACCTTACCCTATTGAAACATTTTGTAGGAGTGGAAGTCCAAACTGCTTTTTATCCATCCATGCCTCATGCACCTGATCCTGTTCCTACAATGGAACATGCATTTCCTCAAATGAACCAATTACAAATGTTTTTTGTATGCAAAAGTAATTGGCAAATACATCATAATATGGTTGATGACATGAATCCAGCAACTTTGGTAGAAGCAGCTTTGTGCTGGAGTCCAATAAACAGTCAGCTGTTGTTATAAACAGGATAAAACTGTCACGAATATGACTCATGCATCATTGCTCCCTTTGTAGGCAGGGAGGGAATGCAACAAGTGGTCCAATAACTGAGCTCATTAAAGAGCCAATTCACCTCCCACAGGAGGCCAAACAGATTTACTTGGGCTCTCTGTACAGAAAGTGACATTTTGGATCTCACTCGTACCTCTCTAAAACTGGTAGCACCTTGATGAAGAGAACTGGATGCTTCTCAGGTAAAACTACTAGTGCAGCCATCTCATTCTTTGCCACTTGCTTTCATTTGAGCAGACCAAGAGAAGTGCTTAGACTTTAACTTGATTGAGAGTGGAGTGAGAGATCTTAAAATAAAAGAGGTAAGCTATTTACCAGATAAATTCACCACCCATACAAACATTCTCTTGTTTCTAATGCTGATTATAGTAGAATCCCATTTAAGCAATTGTAAATGGGTATTTTTTAAAAACCATATGTTAGAAAAATTGGATACTGCTTCATAAGATCTCAGTACAACATCAGTCAGTATGTCATTGCAGGCATGCCGTTTGCTATAGCCTAGTTCTCACTGAGGTGGCAAACCTCTAAACTATACAGCTTCAGATTTGCAGTTGGGGGGTGCATCCTGATAAAATGCTTCTTCATATTTTCTTTAAAATCAATGTAGATAGATAAAACATTTTGAGAGGCAAAGAGGCAGCTAAATCTTTCTCTTTCTCATCTCATTTTGAATTTGGAGAGTTGTGTTCTCTCACTCTCTTTCTTAAATATACAGAAAGATATCTGAGTCCTCACTTGCAATCTGAAGTCAAAATAATCCAGACATAGGTTTCCATCTAGCTGTCTTTCTTTGACTTGCCTTTTTCTATTCAATTTTCATATTTTTGCACAGATGTAGAATAAATATATGGGTTTTCTTATTTGTCTGAGTTTAAATCTTTTTTTTTTTTTGCCTTGAAGTGCTCCATTATATCCTTTCATTTAATTTTAAAACTTTAATATGTTTATGTGCCACTGCCACCCAGAAGTGGCATGCTTTGGAAGATGCAGGCTGTAATCCTACAAATATTTACCTGGAAATAAGTCTCAAAGGGTGTCATTCTGAGAAGAGATTATTAGGAGTGTTCTTTTATAAGATACATCTGCTCCATGTATATATTTCAAGGGAAATGGCTACCACAACAAAGTCTTACTTGAGTCCAAGGCTGTAATCCTTGGGCATGCTTTCTTGAGATTAAATAGGAAGGTTTGAAGGCATGGGGTTTACTTTTTATTAATTGTGGATAGCATTGCATGGTACGTGCAGTAAAATGAATGCTGCCTAAAGCCTACTGTAAGAAAAACTTGAGTGACCAGCCAAACTGATCAAATGTATCTCCTTTCTGAAATCTGGCAACTTGTCCTTATACTTTCAAGAGTTGTCCTCATCCCACAGGGTCACTTTCACACTTGCACTCCAGAGAGCATGGGAAATATTTCACCAGTTCCACTCAGCCAGCTGGTCCTTACATGCCCTCCATCAGGTCTTTCCAGCTGAAACATTCTTCCTAGGTCAGCTCCTCTCAGTGGCGGCTGTCCTCATAACACAGTAGTGACAGCTGGGGTCCTTCCTTACCTCCTTCCATTCAGAAAAGCTGTTGTTACATATTGTCGCCTTCTGCTGCCATATGGGTCCTAGCTTGTTATCTCAGTATGACCTTATTATATTGCTCTTTTTGGTGGCTATACCCACTTATTTGTACTTTTTTGTTTACCATTATTAATCTCCAAAAACTGGGGCCTCTTATTAAATGGCAGGTGAGATAGAATCTATTTTTATTGACAGAGGTCTTGCAATAGTTACATTTTTGAACTAATCTCCCACAATCTGCCTAGTCACCTATTTGTGACAAGGGGCTTACAATTCACTAATTCTGACTTGCTGGCAGTCTTGTTTGTAACAGATGTGGGGGAAAATCCAACACTGTTGTTTCTCTACCATCAGCTGGAGAAGGTAAAAATGGTATATGTGGGGGGAGGGATCAAGGAAAGTTTGGGATCCAAAGCATGTCACTTAAACAAGGAGGAAAGTAACTTAGCTCTTGAATTGGTTCAAAGCCTGGAAAATTATTTTACAGAAGAATGAGTTTAATGACATTGCAAACTGAGTAGTGGTATCACGATAATACAAGATCTATCTTTATCCCATAGCCATTCCTCAGCTGTGGTTAGCTTTTCTGCATCATTCTGTTCATTTATTGAGATTAAATAGAAAAGTTTGCTTGGTAAGGTGAAGAAGACAACCTGCCCACTTGACCCTTGCCCAT
>CM034701.1:151112762-151123091 GCA_020142125.1 Phrynosoma platyrhinos
CGGGATATAAATAAATTTTATTATTATTATTATTATTATTATTATTCATTTGTTCTAAGCGTTACTTCCCACATTTTCAACTGGTGTACTGTTTTTACCTCCCCTTAGATATGGTGAGTGGGAAGAAAAAACCCTGGAAAAACAGTGTAGTGAACAAAGATAAATGACAGAGGAGTAAGAGAATAGCAAAAAAGAGAGGTGAAAGAAGGTCTCCCCCCATTCTGGCCCAAGAAGACTTTGGACTCAGCAATTCCTCTACTATGGATTGTTCTGCCTCTTTATTGACTACACACGCCTTACAGCCCAATCCTATGCACTTTATAATACAATTTATTTTAGAGCAAACTCTTACTGTGATTATTATGGGCAGGACTGTGCCTTGATATTATAGGCTAACTTTTCATCTTTGGCTAGAATTGTACTGATTGTTGCTGTACATTTGGCCAGCAGAGGGAACAATAGACCTTGCTCTTAAGAAATATAAAATACAAAAGGAATGTGAGAAGCCTCAGTAAGAGAAAATGAGTGAAACATCCATTGCTGTGAATGTTTTCAATGACCAGACACTTCAAGAAAAAAAAATGGTTCACACATTAATTCTGTACAATGTAAAGTGAGCTTTTGAGGCCCCTTCACAGGAAATCCTTATAAGATGGTGTGTCATAAATAGATTTATTAGTTAAACCTCACAGTCTTAAAGGCTCATCCCTAGGGTTTGAGAAGTGTGCTGGATGACTCACCGGAGATCCTGACACAGGACTTAGCAACTGTGAAAATTTCATGCTGGGAAATATTAGGAAATGTGGGGTGCGATTTGAGTTTCCCACAGTGTTAATCCAAAGGGAAACAAAAATACACAAGTATGAAAGTTAAACTTGTTAGAGTCTAGCAATACAGCAGAAGTATGGGCCTGACTGAATTATTCTTAATATGCTTTTCTAAAAAATAAAGACTTAGTCAGAAAATAACAACAGACATGCAGTTTGTAGTTTAAAAAACAAACAATAATGACTTTAATAAATATTTGCATAAAATAACTAAAGCCTAATCTGACCGGAGATGGTTTGGATAAAGAGAATAAATTTCACTACTTTATAGATAGCAGGAATATGGGACAACTACTGACTGCTTGAAGCAGTTTAGAATCTTGAGAGAGAGCTGTCACCAAGAATCAGTGACCAAAGTCACATGACAGTTAGAATGAGAGAGAGGGAGGGAGTCCCTATCTATATAATGAAGGACAGGAGAATGCAATGCATAATTCTATCAACAGGAAATGTTGCAAAAAAGAAGTTGCTGCTATTGCAATACTTTTATAAAAATGTACAGTGCACCCATACTTGGAATTATGTACATGGGTGGTTGCTGCATCTTAAAAAGAATATCATATAGCTAGAGAAAGGGGCAGAACAGAGTAATCAAACCAGTTGAAGAAATGGAGTAACTTCCATAGAAGGAAATATTACAGTGTTTGGGGGCTTTTTAATACTAGTATAAAAGTAAGGGGAGTGAAGATGGGACATGTCAGGAGTATATACTATTATATATGCTGGCAGAAAGTGGATAGGGAGTTTTTCTTGACTTTTCAAAATATTTGAACCCATGGCTATTCAGTGAATCATAACAATGGGTATTCAGGATAGACAAAAGGAAATGCTTCTCCATTCTACAGTCATGTTGGCTAGGGATTCTGGAAATTGTAGCCCCAAAAGTGTTTTTTGAGCTCTGGCTTTCTTACTGTAAGTGATGAATATTTATGAATGTGGTTTTAGGCAGAGCCTTGTCATTAAGAGATGTAAAATGTGGTAGACTTGTAGCAATAATGTTTTTGTATGTAATCACAACTTATATTGTATACAAATCTTATTAAAGGTGATCCCTGTCATGAAGTAAATGAAGCAACCCAAGCCAGCATCTTAAATGGGTAGGAAGAAGAGAAATGGGATGAGTTACAAAGCCCAGAGTCCATTATGAACAGGCATACCATCACACACAGGCCAATGCTGCATTTGAGCATAATGCACCACCAAACCTGGCATTTCTATGGTAATAATGAACCAGAGAGGAAGAATCAACTGGATAAGCACTTCACAATCAACCCCTGCCCTAAAGGAAAAGAATGTCCTTTCCAAGAATGTGAAATTGTATATGGGGGCAAATATTTGAAATCTCAGTTCATCAGTGGGAGATGTATTGTTCCTCCTCATTCTTTATGTGCATTTATCATGTATGTACCCAAGCAACAACACAAAGTTGAAAAAGTATGAGCACTTTCAGGATCTCAGTACCTCTTTCATTAATTTAAAAGCTATACTTTCTGTCATTCTTTAAAATAAAATCAAGACTGTTCAAGGTCAAAACACTGGTAAAGATAAATAAAAGTGAGCAGACTAAGAGCACATTCCAATCAATGTCTACTCAGAATAATTCCAAATCAGATCTGAGATTTATGCATGTGAGTGGGTATTGGGTAGACCCTAAATCTATAAAATATATGTCTCTAAATTGCTGGGGGGGGGGAGTTTGCATTTCTGAAAACCTGCTACCATGAAAGCAAGCATACATTTTGAACCCTAAATGTTAGAGAAGGAATTTGGAGTTCTTTTAAAAATCTATACACTCTCTCACACACATTTTTGCATCATGTTTAGTTGGCTCAGAGAACAATTTAAGAGGCCTTGTTAGGCAGAGCAGAAAAAGTGGATTGCTATTGTCCAACTGTCCAGCTGCAAAAAAATGGTATTTTGGCTTGAGATGACAATTGGAAGAGTTCTTGATTGATATTTCATGCCATTTCTGGTGTACATGAAGCCTAAACTATGTGGCCTAAAATATCAGAGAGTAGATCAAAGAATGGATCAGAAAACTGAGTAATAGTAATAGTTATAAATTATAGAACTACTGCCTATAATAAGCAGCAAGGTATTATATGTTTCAGATTGACAGGACTCAGGTTCTTCAAGCAAGTTTTGGGTGTCATGAAAGGGCAACAAATTGTTAGCTATTTAATTTGTTATTCCTGTATTTTTACTGTTAGGGAGAGAAGGAGGTCCTTGGGATTGTCTTCCTTATATGAATCAAAATACCTTGGCTGTTTTGAGGTTCTGTACAGCCTGAACTGGGTGTGCAGGAGATGCCATTTATTGCTATACCCTAGCCAGCAAAATGTCTTGGATTAACCCTAAGTAAGCTTATGATTAATGTTCAGCATACTGTAATATTGCTTTGTGTATATTTAATGGCTACAATGAGCTAGCTGCAATACATAACAGAGAAGCAACATGTCCCTTGCCCTCTTTAAATGCTACCCATTTCCCCATATATTTCTGATGTCAAGTTTCCTAGATACTCCATAGAGAGGTATAAAAGTATGACTGTATATTTTATCCGTGGTCTTCAAGATCATGTATCTTGAGGTGTGATAACAGGTGTGAGGAAGGACACTTGGAGACACTACAGGTCATAGAAAGTTCCTCACAGGGTGCCAAGAGACTGGCATACAGTGACCATAACAGATGGAAATATCAACTTAGAGTCAAATCTGTCTCTAACCTTTAGCACTGCTGAGCCAACACATGCCAGTTTAGAATGAATGAGGGATGCATAGAAAAGTACCAAAAGATACTGAAGACAAGCTGTGCCTGTATCCTGTACTTCTTTGCCTGGAGTCTTGCTGGAGTATATAAAGAAGAACAAGAACAAAAAGGGGCCAAATAAATTGGAGAAGGACCACTGAAAACATGGAGCCCAAAGCAAAGGTGAAAAGGTAAGAGAGATGGGAAGAATAAGTGATAGCTGAATCAGAACATTTTTATCTTGGGTACTATTGTAGACTACCTAGTATTAGTATACCCTACTAATTTTATAATGGCGAAGGGATAGGAAAATCAAGACATTTTTGTTGGTTCTAATGTAATTCTGCTTAGCAAATGGTGATGGTGGTGATTTTAAGTGATGGGGCCTGATCACAGGTTTACCATATAAATCATGAAAAGTGTTTTCCCCTTCTTCTTACAACAAACCTTTGAACTAAGCCATCAGTATGATCATTTAACAAATGTATGCTAATATTCTATACCAGCTACTAAGACTGCGTCTGCTCTGCAAAAATAACACCACAGCATCCTTTAGAAGGAACTTTTGAGAGTAACTAGAAAGAGTTACACTTAGGTCCAATCAACACTGCAGAAATAATCCAGTTTGACACCACTTTAACTGCCTTGACTTAGGGCCTTTATAAACTGCCAGAAATTGTGCAGCTTGAGGCCACTTTAACTGTCCTGGCTCAGTGCTAGGGAATCATGGGAACTGTATTATTTTTTTAGACATTGAGCCTTCTCTGTCAGGGAGCTCTGGTGTCACAATAAACTACAGTTTCCATGATTCCTTAGCACTGAGCCAGGACTGCACTATTTCTGGCAGTCTGTAAAGGCCTTTAGTTCTAGGGAATTCTAGGAACTATAGTTTTGTGAGATATTTAGCACTTTCTGTCAGAGAGCTCTGGTAGTGCAGCAAAGTACAAATTGAAGGATTCCATAGCATTGACCTATGGAGAGGTGTCAAACTGGATTATTTTTGCAGTTTAGATGCAGCCTTAGTTACATATGTTACATATGTGTAACTTAAATAACATTTTCTGGCCTAATTCCCCTAGACACTTGAACAGCCAGCAGCCAGATCTGGTGAAGGAAGTTGACTCAGCTTCTGATCATGGAGCAAAGAGGATGGCCTTTTGACTCTCCTCCCAACAATGAGCAAGAGCATGATAAGGATTTGCAACAGGGGTCTTGCATGTGATTGTAGCAGCCTCATTCTCTGGTGGAAGGGGAATAGAAATGTCATCCTGGACCTTGATTGGAAGCTTAATTGACCTTCACCCAATTTGGGTGCTGGCTCTTAAGGTGGACTGGGGTGGCATTATGTAGACTTATAGTAGTCATACAGAAAATAGGACAATTATGGGACTGTTACTCTAGGTTACATATCCATAACTGCAATATTAAATGCTAGCTCTAGCTTTTAAGACTGTGATAGAACTGCCTAGTGAGCATAGTGAGATTTTACTGTTTATGCTCAGTATTTCTGTATAGGACCACTCTGTTTAAATTTATGTGCTGCTATAGTGGAGACTCTTTGCAAGGCCTTCTGTATACTGTACCATTTTGTTAAAAAAACAAACCACTCAGACTTTTAAAACAATAACCACATTAAAATTGACTTCATTTTAAACTCTGAATAAATTTATGATTACATTTGAGATCCAGTGTGGCATAGCAGTTTGAGCAATGGATCAGGACTCTGGGAGACCATGGTCCAGCCATGAAAACCCATTGCATGACTTTGGACAAGTTGCACTCGCTCAGCATATGAGGAAATCAATGGGAAAGCTCTTCTGAATAAATCTTGCCAACAAAACCCTGGGATAATGTAGCAATAAGTTAATGTAAACTCAAAGTCACATGACAATTATTACTTCAGACCTGAACATATGTAAATGTCACCTGATGAAGCAGCAGAAGACTATACCATATACACTTTCCAGTAATTTGGGCAGTGTTTCTGTTTGGAACCTAATCCATGCCTTGATAGGAATGCAATTCTGCTTATTTGTTTTATCCAATAATGAAGAATTTAAAAAGTTTTGATTTTGCTGGGCAAGATCATAAGAGGTTTTGTGCATTTTTCAATTATTTCCCACATTTTGGACTGTGGAGAGGCTGGGTGGAAGCATAAAAGCCCGCCCAGAAACACCACCTCCAGCAGCGCGGTGGCAGCAGCAGTGACAGGGCCACAGAGAGGTCGGGCGGAGGCTCTAGAGCCCATCCAAGCACCACCATCTCCGATGGTGCAGCAGCAGCTGCAAGGCTAAAGAAAGGCTAGGCAGAAGCATAAAAGCCCAACCAGAAACACCACTCCAGCAGGGCAGAGCTGGCAGCAGCGGTGGGGCCGCAGAGAGGTCTAGTGGAGACTCTAGAGCCTGCCCAAGCACCGCCATCTCTGGCAACATGGCAAGAACAATGGGGCTGGGGCTGGGGCTGGGAGAGACTTGGAGGGAGACTATGAACTCTGCCCACTCCCTTGCCTTAACAGAGATGGCAGACCCTGTGAATCGGGTATTAGGTGGGAGCTTCCATCTGATCCGTCCAGTCCCTCCACCACTAAAAGCAGCCTTGGCACTGTTGCCAACAGCCGGGTGGATAATTAGAACTGGGCAGAGACTCTTAGCCCCCCTCATCCTCCTACCTTTAATAGGAAATAGCCTTTCCCTCCTGAGCTGGCCACTGAAGGTCTTCTCTTCAGAATGGACATGAGTACATAAGGTGGGAAATTATTTTGGCTCCTTTAATATCTCCATCTTCTATAGTGGCCGGGAATGATCTGGGAGTGGGAATTGAGATTGTGCGGGGGAAGGGAAGGTATGACAGCAACAGAGTGAAGAGTTGTTACAAAAGAAGGTAGGATCTATGTCTGGAAGCTATCCTGCCTTCAGTTCACTCTGTTTCCTGGAATAGTTTGGAGAGCGCACCAACCATTCCGCAGAGCCTTACCTTGCTCCTTTGCAATGCCAGGTTGGTTAAAAATAAGACCCATATTATTCATGATCTCCTCGTAGATGAAGAGGCTGACCTGGCTTGCTTTACAGAGACCTGTCTGGGAGAGGATAGCGCTACTACATGGACGCAAGCCCTCCCAGCTGGGTACTCTGTCAGTGAGCAGGTAAGGAGAAGTGGGTGGGGGAGCGGAGTGGCTCTGGTTCATAAAAACAACCGTACCTTGATCAGGATACCTATCTGGAACACAGTCTACTTCGAGTGTATGTACCTGAGCCTGAGGACCAGGGATAGTTTGGGGATTCTGCTAGTATACCGACCACCCCATTGTCTAGCAGACTCCCTAACCGAGCTGACACAGCTGGTCTCAGAGTTGCTGTTGGAGTTGCCCAGGCTTTAGTTCTGGGTGATTTCAACATCCTACTCAAGACCAGTTTTTCAAATCTAACAGGTGCGGCTCAAGAGTTCATGGATTTCATGACAAACATGGGCCTATCCCAATTGGTTGTTGAGCCCACTCATTGTGCAGGTCATACCTTCAATGTGGTCTTCAGTACGAAACAGGAATATCCATGGGCAGAGATAATAAATATCTCTGCATTGTCATGGACAGATCATTTCCTGGTCAAAGCTGAACTGAGAACCACTGTCTGCCCCACCAGGGGTGGTGGACCTATTAGAATGGTCCACCCTCAAAGGCTAATGGAGCCAATTGGATTCCAGAAAGCCTTAGAGGGTTTAATGGTTGGTAATGTCGGTGATTCTGTTGAAGTTCTGGTTAATACCTGGAACACCAATCTTACCAAGGCTATTGACACAATCACTCCTAAGCGTCCTTTCCAACCCGCTTCCAACTGAAAACCATGGTATGCAGCAGATCTTAGAAAGATGAAGCAGGTTGGACAACAACTGGTGTGGATCTGGTGGAGAACTCGACTCTTATCTGATAAGACTCATCATAGGAACTTTCTTCATTCCTATTGAGAGGCAATCCAGCAGAACTGTTTAGGCTGGTAGGAGAGCTGACGTGGGTTCCACCCGTGCAGAAACTACTACTTAATCCGACAACAAACTGCTGTGATGTGTTTAACAACTTCTTTGCAGATGAAATCTCTCAGATAAGAGCCGACTTAGATGCCAGTGTTGTAACAGAATCAACTGATGAGGTCACCAGCAACTCTGTTAGTGAAATTATACTGCATCAATTTCAATCTGTAAGTACTGATAATGTTGACAAGCTCCTTGGAAGTGTAAAGAAGACATCTTGCCCTCTCGATCCTTGTCCGTCTTGGTTGGCCATCCATGGGAGGAATGCACTGAGGCTGCTCCTTAGGGACATCATCAGTGCATCCCTCAGGGAGGGGCATATTCCATCTTGCTTGAAGGAAGCGGTGGTTAGGCCGCTTCTGGAGAAGCCTTCCCTGGACCCCCTGGATATGAACAATGACAGGCCCGTCTCCTTGTTACCTTTCTTAAGCAAAGTGATCAAGAGAGCAGTCTCTCTTCAACTCCAAGCTGTCTTGGAGGAAATTGATTATCTAGACCCATTTCAAACTGGCTTTAGGACAAGATTTGGAGTTGAGCCTGCCATGGTGGCCTTGGCTGATGACCTTCATTTGAGCATTGACAGGGTAGTGTGGCCCTGCTTGTGCTCTTAGACCTCTCAGCAGCTTTCAACACAATAGATCACAACATTCTCTTGGATTGCCTGAGAGGGTTAGGAATTGGAGGCACTGCATTGCAGTGGTTTTGTTCCTTCCTCTTGGGCAGATTCCAGAGGGTGTTGCTTGGGGACAGTCGCTCTTCTAAAAAGGAGCTTAATTGTGGTGTCCCGCAAGGCACCATCCTGTCCTCAATGTTGTTCAATATATATATGAAGCCACTAGGAAAGATCATCATATATTTCTCCATGCCTCGGTCATCGGCCATGACTTCAGATGGCGTCTCTCCTCTGTCTTAGAGCAGTAATGGGCTGGATGAGGAAAAACAGATTGAGACTGAATCCAGATAAAATGGAGGTACTAACAGTAACGGCACCTAAACTAGGTATTGGGATATAACTTCCAGTCATGGACAGGGTCACACTGTCCATGAAGGACTGTGTTTGCAGTCTGGGGGTACTCCTGGACCCGTCACTCCAGATAACTAATCCGGTAAATACGACGATCAGGAGCGCCTGCTATCAGCTTCGACTGATACGCCAGCTGTGCCCTTTCCTGGAAGTAAGGGATCTTGAAACTGTGGTGCATGCAGTGGTAACCTCTTGTCTTGATTTCTGCAATGCGCTCTACATGGGGCTACCCTCGTGCTTAGTCTGGAAACTTCAATTAGTACAGAATATGGCAGCCAGACTGGTCTCCGGTACATGTAGGAGAGATCATATATCACCTCTCTTAAAAAGACTCCATTGGCTGCTGATCAGTTTCTGGGCTCAGTACAAGATGTTGGTTATTACCTTTAAAGCACTAAATGGCTTGGGTCCAACCTATCTTCGGGATTGCCTCCTTCCTTCCATATAATCCAACCCACACACTCCGGTCCTCTGGGAGGAATTTGCTTCAGTCTGTTAAAACTAGGCTTTTCCGCAACCTCCCAGAAAGCCTTCTGGGCAACTGCTCCAAGATTATGGAACGGCCTGCCAGATGAGATCCATCAGATTACCAATTTAAACAGCTTTTAAAAAGCTGTGGAGACGGATCTCTTGCAGCAGGCCTTTCATGACTAGTTTTTCCCAGCCTAAGGAGTGAATTCATTCTTCTCCTTATCCTCTGCTACATTTATAACTGCCTGCCTGCCTGCTATTAGGATTTTAGTTGTTTTTTTCTTTTTTAAAATTTATTTACCTGTTTTAAATTTTTTGATGTTTAATACCATTTTAAGGGATGGGTGGGTTTTGGGGATTGTATATTGTGATATCTTATTGTTGTAAGATGCTCCGATTGCTTCTGCAGGAGGTGGGATAGAAATACATTTATTATTATTATTATTATTATTATTATTATTATTATTTTCTGAAATGTTTGTTTGTGCAAAAATATTGTTGGTTTTCCCATAGCAAAAACAATGTTCTGTGCAAAATTGACCTTAAAAAAAAAGAAGAAAAGAAAAGAAAAGGGGAAAAAAAGAGGGCCCATAGTAATAAGTTTTCCATAAATGACTCCTTTGGCAAAAAGACCCAAAATGGAAAAACTCATAAATCATAATTCCCATATATCACTGAATGTAATGGCAACAGGTGTGACATAAACAACCAGCAAAATTAAAATTATACCTTTAAATTACAATATCATATGCACATAGTTTCATGTGGTTAAAGTGAAAATTTGGTAGGATGTGATTGGTTTACCAAAGGGCGGTATTATTATTTTATTTTATTGTTTCTTATTTCAAACAAAAAAATAATAAAAATATATTTTTAAAAAACAACAACACGAGGCCTCTCCTTTCTCCTCCCACTCACATTATCTTTTCAGTGTTGTAAAAGAACACAGGTGGACATCACAACTCATTTCTGCCAAAAGACAAATATTTGGGGAACAGTGGTGTCATCTCTCCTTAAGATGGCACCTGATGTGATGTGCACTCTGGGCACCCCTAGTGATGGCCCTCACTCTGGTGCACTAGAGTTCCTGCCAATGGTACAGTGAGGGCTGGATCTAAGGCCTTGTGAGTCCAGAGCCTTCCAGTCCACTCCCACCCCCACTCATCATGGCCACCTAGCAACAACAACAATCCTGGAATGAGCATGAAGGCCAGCATGGGCATACTGAGGCCACAA
>CM034701.1:151128800-151143962 GCA_020142125.1 Phrynosoma platyrhinos
TAGTACTCTATGGTGAACTCGCCAAGGGTCAGCGTAAGAGGGGCGCTCAAAAAAAAGTTATACAAGGACTTCCTGAAACAATATCTCAGGCTCGGCCAAACTGATCACCAACAATGGTCTACCCTGGCCTCACATTGGGAGGCATGGAGATGCACTATCTACAATGCTCCAGCCTTATTTGAGAACTCACGCTGAACAAGTCTTGAAGAGAAATGACAACCCAGAAAGAATCATAACCTGGAAACATCACCCAAGGAGACCTTCTGCTGTGCTTTCTGCAACTGGACTTGTTTATCTCGGATTGGCCTTTTTAGTCATCAGCGCTTACAGAAAGCGTGAGAGAGAGATAGGGTTACAGTATGCCAGATTATCTCACTGGGGCTTGTATAGCTTTGATTGTGTGTCATAACTGGTTACAGTGTTAACCAGGATTCTACTTTCCAAATACTTGGGAGAACTACAAGATCCAAAAAGGATTTTGCCTCATTAATGACTCATAGATGAAAAGAGAAGTTGTTAGTCATATGGACTTTTGCAGTAGATGTGCATTTATTAACATTGCTATTTGGTTAGTTTAACTTTATTTTGGCCATTAAGGTCAAGTTGGCCACTTCTTTGTTCCTTATGCACTGTATCACCATCTCCCAGATGTAGATTTTCTAGCTGTAGTCTCAGCATTTAATTTTCTAAGGTCTGTGCCAGCATAACACACCCAGTAATTTAAATTACTGCTGGCACACATATGTAATACCATCAGTGTAACTCTCTGAAGTTGATATAAATTATAATTATGCCAGGGCAGGGGAATTAGGAGCAATTCTATCCTCATCCTGCATGGTTAATTTAAGAATGGAATTGCACTTCCAAGAAAATCATTCCAATTGTGTAAGTTGCCAAGTAAAACTGTATGGTCTTCATAAGGCCAGCTATATATACATTTACTGTTTGTTGTAAAGACAGTAAAAAAATGTCTAGATCTAGAAGAGACAGCATGTAAGGTCCCTAGGCACTGCAGAGTTGGGTAGAGAGACAAGTGGAAGTTTGCCAAAGGCTAAGGATCTGATGTAGAAGTGTATGCATTCTCTCCCATCTAACTAGGAAGGTTACTCCATGTACTCCAGTGGAAGCAACAAGTTGATATGAATTTTCCTTTGTGTATCCCAATTTTCTGGCCTGAGTAAAATGAACGTGAAACATGTCTGTCCATCAGAACTTGCTTAGTGCTCTGAATCAAACTTTTGGCTAGTGTGTTTTAGAACTGGCACATGGAAAAAAAGAACTCTGAATGTTACTTATAGAATTAGTATAATGATATAATGAAGCCCTCCATAACTACCCAGTAGCACTAGGTGACAGGCCATCACAACAGTGCTTCTCATTGCTTGGTTATCAATATCTTCAGCACATAATTCGATTCATTCTTCTCAAAAACAACTTCCCAGTTCTGATGGAAAGATGCATTTTAATTAGTGCTTTCTTCATGTTTTCCTTCAAATGCAAGCACCCCCAACTCATCCAGATCCTAAAATTCACTTGTGACATATATTTATGAGTACTTGCTCTGGCAGGCAGAAAAAACAAAAGGGAGAAAAGCATGCAGATGTGCATGTTCACAACTTTAATATGGGTTGGTGGTAGTGGAGGATGAACAAAAAATTGTATAATTACAGCTATTGTATCTGTAATTATATTGATGATCAATCTCAGTTTAATAGGCTAAAATATTCATTAGTGTTTTCTTTATGTGTGCATACACAATTCTCTACAGTGCAGAATTAAAGCAGTTTGACAGAACTTTAACTGCCATGACTCTATCCTACAGAATCCTGGGACTTGTAGTTTGGTGAAGCACCAGAGCTCTCTGGCAGATCAGGAAGAACACTTCACCAAACTACAAATCTCAGGATTCCACAAGATGGAGCCAGGGCAGTTAAAGTGGTGTCAAACTGCTTTAATTCTGCAGTGTGGATACACCCTCCAATTCTCCTTTCACAATATGTTTTAATAAGCAAGGGAAATTTCAAGTAACTAGTTTCCAGTTTTGTCTAAATCAGGGATGAATGATTTAGGACAAGCCAAGATCTTAAACTAATCTCAAAGTGTGGCATAATGGCTTATCAAGGTTTGGCACCAGATGAGGAGACAATGGACTCATGTTGATTTATATCAAATGCTTATTTGCCTTTATTTTCCAAAGCACCTTGTGCATCCCAACTTATGAGAAGCCTTACTGTAGAGGAATATGCAGAGGCCTTTAAGTCATTCTTAGAACATTCCACTGAGCACCAATGCATGGAGCAATTCAATAAGGAGGACTTGCCAAGTATAGTAGACAGGTAAGGCAGAATTTCATAATGTTTGAAAAGTTATGTATTGAGCGATGACCAAACAGGTGTAGCTTTCTGTCTTGACAACCCCTTTACTTTTTAAAAGTTTAACATCTTTACTATTTCATCTCTGAACCTTTCCCTCATGTAAATTTAAGGGAAGAAAAGTATTGTATCATATTTCTATCCCACCACTTTTGAAAAGTTCTAGTACCACACAAGATGAACGTAGATCTCATGAAATTATTACTAGCTATCCTACATATGGTTATTTAAGAGTTCAATGGAACCTACTGATTGCAAACAGACTCTTTGGGAAAGTCTCTAATGGAACTCTCTACTTCAGTAATAGAGTACATTCTTTGCAGGCAAAGGGGTCCCAGGATCAATGTATGGTATTTCTAGGTAAAGCCTGGAATGATTCTTGTCTGGGAAACATATGATTGATTTGGTGTCAGTCAGCTTTCTTAATTTTGCTTTCAATAGCAGCATTTGCAAAAAAAAAAAAAAAAAAAAAAAAAAAAAAAAAAAAAAAAAAAAAAAAAAAACCAAAAAAAAAACAAAACCCAAGAACTATTTCTGTACATCTACCCAAAATAAATATTTTCAAGCACTCATTTCATCTCAGAATTAAGCAACTATTTAAATCTGTCTCATAAATATCAATGAGGGTTAGAATGGTTCACCATACATGGTTGAGAAACACACTTGGTTTCCTTCAGAGATGTGTGCCCAGTTTGTTTGGTTCATCTAACACTGTGAACTTATATAAACCAGGACTCAATGTGGTGTCACAATCCATACATGTATAAAATTTGGAATTTCACAAGAATGAATACAAATCTATATCTGTATCTATAAAATCTTGCAAAAATTTGGCCTTTTGGGGGGGGGGGGATGTGAAAAAAGTACCTAATGAAAACTCCAGACTTTGATGTAAAAATACAGACTTTGATGTAAAAATACATTTAAAAAAGTAGCTGGAAACATGCATGTATTTTTGTGATTTTTGTAAAATGCATCTCTGCATAACTGCAATAGGATGGGTTTAGCATTTGAAATATGAGAACCTCAGCATTACAAAAGTGCTTATCTCTAGCATCTTGATAGATCACTAGTGTTGTACACTTTTTTCTGTTTTTTTTTTTTTTTTTGGTCTTACCATGGATAGTGGTTGTAGATATTTTTAGAGTCCCACACCTTGTGAAAAACATGCTTGCCTCCTGGAATCTTTCTCTCTTAAGGTGGCTCAACTTTACTTAAATATGTTAAAGCTCTGGAGAATATAAGGAATGTTCCTTAATTCAGAGTAAGAAAAACCATAACCCTTGAGAGGCTTTTTTTTTTTCATTAAATAGATTTAATATCATTAACATTTTGAGTTTAGTCCATAACTGCATTTGGTATGAACATAGAGCAGAATAAACTGATTGAAGAGAAATGAACTGAAACTACATCTAGAAAAATACACAGAAGCAATGGGAAAACTTATAATTTATCTTGCTGCATTTTGAAATACCTCTTACCACTTGCTACAGGAAATACTCTTGTTGTAGCTTTCAGAAGTCTGTAATATTTTTGTTTTGGTGGAACACCCTGATCTGTTCCCAGAATTTGAGGATACTTCAGCAATGCATTACTGAAGTAGTGTACTATTATGCAAAAAGGTTCTTTGGCTCTAAATAATAATGACTATTATTTCAGCCTTGGAAATGGAAAATCAACTATCAACATTCTAGGTGTGGGAAGTGGCACAGGTAAGGAATAAAAATCTTGAAGCAAAAATATTGAATGGTTGGAGCATGTCTTTCCTGTGAAGGAGAGACTTGGGACGTAAATGCTAAGCCTTTTAAAATTAAGGCCATTGGATTTTGTCTGCCTTCCTTCTTCACAGCTGCAACTGATACTTTAGTGTCACAACTGGATTCTGTCCCAAGCCTATGATGTTGCTTTTACTACAGCTATCTACTCTAGTTCTACTTTCAGGTTAAAACATTCATTAGTCTAAATATATAAATAATATAAACTCTTTTTAACTGTACATACTCTTTGCCTAACTGCAACTGATGTTGCAATGGGACTGAAGTGGAAGATTCATCAATTGAGTGAACAATTCCTTAAAATAGTCAGTGAATCTGGCATTGTCACTGCCATTGCTGGCCCATGTTGCAAAACATTTTCAGGCACATTGTATGTTGGACACAATTGTGACCCCACCCCCAAACTTTTAACAAATCTTCATCTTCATATATCGGTCATGAGCAGGTATAACCAGAACAACCAAGTCCTCTGCATGCCTGAAGAAATAAGCCTCACTGAGTTCAATGGTACTTATTCCTAGGAAAGCTGGTACAGAAGTGTAATATATGTATTACAGTATTAGTATTTTTACCATAGAAATTTATGTTAGTACTCTCTGGTGCCTGAATGTATCATGGTTATTTTGTTTTGGAATTGGTGCTACAGTGCAGCCAGAACTTGCATAGTTCAAGGAAAGGGACTGTTTCATTAGTAAAGATGAATACTTCCTCCATCTAGCCCCTTCCCCTCATTCTTCAGGCTTCCATGTTCCTTTGAGCTTTCTAAAAGTAAACCTCATCCACAAACCATATATTGTTGTCTATTATTCCTGTTTTTATGCAAAGCATGTCTGGGTGCATTCATCTGGAATTGGCAATTAAGAGGTTTGCTTTAGAGAAGACTTGTTCCTAGTGAAGACAAAGGGGGGAAGCAGACTGGCGGCACGGGGCCGCCCTGGGAAGGTGCGCTGCAGGATCGAGGCATCCCCATGCCTGGATCCTGTGGCACTCCTTCCCCGTCCCTGAAAGGAGCACTAAAATAGAGCTCCTTTCACAAGTCAGCGAAAGTGCACCTCAAAAGCGTGAGGTGCACTTTCGCTGACTTATCCGCTGCAGTGTGTGCGGACGCTACGGCGGGAGGTTGCCCCCAGAGCGCCGGCCGTGCGGAGGGCCAGCGGCCCTGAAGGCAACCTCGGGAGGAGGAAGGGGCGCCGAGCGTGCGGCTGCCCCTCCTCTTCCCTGCCTCGAGGATGGCTTAATAAGCCATCTGCCGAGGCCCAAAAGCTGCTAGAACTAGGTTATTGATATGAATTAGCAAAGCTGCTTGCATTTTTGTACTCTTCTTGAGTGTGTGGCTATGGTGATGTTCATGATGAACCTAAGTACTTCACTGTTTACCACAACATCAAAGTCTGGAGCTCAAATATGAACCACACTAAAAGAATATACAGTGGGCCCTTGGTATCCACTATGATTTGCTTCAGGGACCCTTTGTGAATTCCAAAATCCATGGATGCTCAAGTCCTATTATATACAATGGCATATCAAAATGATGTCCTTTGTATAAAATGTCAAAATCAAGGTTTGTTTTTGGGAATCTCCCCCCAAAATATTTTGAAGTCATGAATCTGTGTCAAATCTGTGAATGCAGAAACCTTGGATGTGTAGGCCAAATATATTCTCTTTCTTCATTAACTGAACAACAGTTTAAACAGCTCAGTGTAGAAATTTAAGGGTGTAAATCCTTGACTATTTTATCCTCACATGCAAGGACAAACAATTTATGTAGCTTTTTCCCTGCTGAAAGAGAAAATGAATTAATCTATTAAGTTTTGACCTGTATTCCTGGGGATATAATTCTTCACTAATTTGCTTCTCAAAAGAAACAAAGAATAATTTTAGCATTTTTTTCTTTGAGTGACAATTGTAAAAAATGTATAGTTTTTGATGACTATTTGTAGTTCAGGACTCTGTGCAAAATTTGTACATGGTTGTTTTACACAGAAACCAGAATTTTCTCTGAAGAAAATACTGTTTCTTGTGCAAAACAATAATGCCGAAACTTTGTGTAGAATTATTCCTAAACTTCGGAGTCACTGTGCAAAAATCTTTCAAAACACTTTAGGGTGTGTTAATACCAGATGAAAACTGCTCAGAATTCTCTTGTTACTCAACTGCCAGGAAACCAATTTCTGAGCTGGGAAAAAAATAATAGTGAATAATGTGAATATTATTCCCATCGTTAATAGAGAAATGCTTATTTAAATTACATTTAGTTGTACAGAAGAAAAAGGTATCCTCTGTGATTTCCCTCAAGATGTTTCACTCACTTTTTATTGCCCTTTACTCTACTGATATTAACAAAGCTAAACTGTATGAGATGTTACCTGATTATCCAATTGCTTACTTCTGCAAGAAAGGATTACAGCTTGTCCATTTGAACCAAAATAAGGTCTATTACTGGATACAGCCAATTAAGCCTGCACATACTCTTCCACTGATGACTGGCAGTGTATATATCATTTGGGGTAGCTTTTTAAGGATATTTCCAGAAACTGTAATATTAATGTTTTACAGCCTAAGAAGTTGGTCTAAGACTGAGATTTATGAAAGTTATCTTTAGGAAAAATGAATATAATGATCTGCTGAAGCCATCCATAACTTAACAGTGGTAGGTTGATGCTCTTGGTTCCAACTCCTTAGTTATCATGGACTTCAGCATTATATAACATTATATTCATTCTTCTTAAAAGAAACGTTCCCATCTGAACACCAGACATATAGAACCCAGAGCATTTTACATGGAAGATGATTCCATTGAATTGAATGGGGTCCAGATGATTGTGGGCAGGATTATAGACTTTGCATTTTAAACATGATGTGGTGAGTTGTTTTGCGCTATGACTGTGACTCTAGAGATCAGAGTTTGATTCCCCACTCAGTCATGGAAACCCACTGCATGACCGTAGGCACTGAGGCCCAGAAAATTCCATGATAGGTTCCCCTTAAGGTTACCATAAGTCAGAAACACATCACATCAACACGTCCACAACAATAACAAAGTTCATAAATAATCAGAAGCAAGATCATTGGTTTATGTTTCCCTTTTAAAATTGTGTTGTGGTTTTTCACAGGTGAACAGGACTTGAAAATGATTAGGATCATTCGGGCTAAGCACCCTGGAGCTTTGATCAAAAATGAGATCATAGAGCCCAACCCACAACACATTTTAGCATACAAAGGTACAGCATTGTATTGTTTCTACATCAAGGTACCTACCCAAGTTTGTGAGAAATTTTGTATTATTATTAAGTTTTAATGAGTATTTAAAATCCAGATTGTTTTATCAGAATGCATTTTTTCTTTTCTTTTTGTATTTTCTTATGTGCTTCTCTTAACAGACACTTCACTGTACTCTATAATTTTTGCAATGACATTTGGCTAAATGAAATACAATAATTTTAAATTATACTTACCCCAAATATTTACCTATAGGAAATTTGTTCTGTTGTTTTTTCATAAACAGATGCAGTTAGGAATTCTGACCTTAAGAACGTCTCATTTACATGGCACCAACTGACATCTATGGAATATGAAAAGCAGGTAAAAGAGCAAAGCCTGAAAAGGAAATATGACTTCATACATCTTATCCAGGTAAATTAAGGACTGGTCATGACACTTCTGGATTGGGGAAAAATAGTACATACAATATTGTCCTACTGGATGCTTCATCATTGATACGTTTCCAGTCATACCCAAGGTGGCTCACTAATTTAAAAAAACATTTTTAAAATACAACTCATTAAAAACAATTAAAAATATCAAATAAAAACAATATAAAATTACATATATTAAAAACTACAATACCCACCCCATGTAACAAACACCCCACATAAAAGCCATTGCATGACTATATATTAAAATCCCGACTAAATACAACTGTTTTTGCTTGCCAACAAAAGGCAAGCAGGGAGGGGGCCAGTCTACCTTCCCATGGAAGGGAGTTCCAGAGAGTGGGAGTAGCCATGGAGAAGGCTCTCCCTCATGTCAACACCAAGCAAGCCTGTGATGCTGGTGGGATGGAGAGAAAGCCTGAAGATCTTAGTGCTCTAGCAGGTTTGTATGGGGAAATTTGGTCTGTCAAATAATCTGGACCTAAGATGTATATGGCTTTATAGGTTATGACCAGCACTTTGAAGTGTGCCTGGAAACAAACTGGTAGCCCGTTAAGCTGTTTCAACACAGGAGTTATATGTTCCCTATAACTGGCTCCAGTCAGCATTCTCACTGTGGTGTTTTGCTTGTGCTGGAGTTTCCAAACAATTTCCAAAGACAGCCCCATGTAGAGTGTGTTACAGTAGTCCAAATGGGATCCATAGCCAATCTGATGTTTCAAGAAATGGGCACAGCTGCAACACTAATTTTAACTGTGCAAATTCACTCCTGGCTCTAGCTGAAACCTGGGCAGAGAACACCCAATCTGCGAGCCTGACATTTCAGGGGGAGTGTAATCCCATCTAGCACAGGTAAAGTCCCTATTACCTGATCTGCTTTATAGCTGACCAGGAGCACCTCTGTCTTGTCTGGATTAAGCTTCAGTTTGTTTGCCCTCATCCAGATCTTTACTGGCAGAAGACGTTGGTTCATTACAAAGACAGCTTCCTTGGATCCAGATGGAAAGGAGAGATAGAGTTGGGTGTCACCTGCATACTGATGACACTGCACCCCAAAATGCTGGATGACCTCTCCTATTGGTTTCATGTAGATGCTAAATAACATGGAGGACAGAATAAAACCCTGCAGGACTCCACACACCAACAGCCAGGGAGTCAAACAGGAGTCCCCCAACACCACCTTCTGAGTTTGCTCCTCCAAGAAAGACTGGAACCACTGCATAAGAGGGCCTCCAAGTACCATCCCAGAAAGGTGGCCCAGAAGGTATTGAAAGCTCACTCCAGAACCTTGGAATGTTAAAAACTGGCCAATAGTTAATCCAGAATGGTGGGATCCAGTGAGGCCTATTTCAGTAAAGGCCTCACCAAAGTCTCCCTTAGGCAGGATGGAAATTTGCTTTGCTGCAGTGAGGCATTCACCACTCCTCTTACTCACTCACTCAGTCCCCCAATAACTGCTTTCAAGAGCCAGGAAGGGCAAGGATCCAGTATGTATGTGGTGGCCCTCACTTCTTTGAGGATCCTGTCCACATCCTGCACAAATTGAAACTGATCCAATCATACAGGACAAGCAGGTGCCAAGATTGCATCCACTGGATCTGTTTCAACTACAGCATCCAAGTCAGAAGGGATCTGAGCAATTTTGTCTGCAAAGTGTCTTGCGAATTCTTCAAAGTGAGCTGTTGAGTGGTCTTTATTTCCTTCTTGTGGGCCAGAATGTAAAAGGCCCCTGCCCACAAGACAGCTCTACTGAACAATACTGTGCAGACAGAATGGTGGCAAAAAGTATAATTTCTTAGCTGCCACCATCACCACAGCAGAGGCCTTCCAATGAGCTGAAGCCTATGTTTGGTTGCACTGAGTTTTCCATCATCATCATCACTCTAGTCTCCATCTCCCTCATCTCACCACTGCCAGCTTCCTAGTGAACCAGAGGCTTGTTTGGTTCCACTTCATGGGAGGGGACACTTAGGGGCAATCATGTCCACCACCCTGGCCATTTCCCTATTCTAGAGATCAGTCAGGGCTTTGACAGGATCATGTGCCAAGACAATAGGAAACTCCTGAAGAGCCATCAGGAATCCATCTGGGTGGACCATCAGAATTGGCCCCCACCCCTGCAGTGAGTCTAAACCCTTAGACTTCTTCAGCTGTGACCCCATTGTAGTAGGCACCCAGCTATTCCAGAGATCAGTCCAAGCTTCCACAGGATCATGTGCCAAGGCAATGGGAAACTCCCCAAGTGCCATCAGGAATCTCCTGGGTGGACCCTCGTAATTGGCCCCCATCCTTGCAGTAAGTCTAAACCCTTAGACCTCTTCAGGAGTGACCCCATTGTAGCAGCCACCCAGCTTTTATCCCCTTCCCAGGAGAACAGGTGTTGCTACCTGGTTCTACAGCCAGTAACTGTCAGAGTGCCTGAGTCTGCTTCTGAAGGGAGCAGTCTCAGAAGGCCAATAGTCCAACAGGTGAGGTGGGTCTAGCAGCAAGCAGCAGACAATGGCAAACCTTTTTCCTGAGGTGATTGGGTGAACTGTTGTTCTTTCTCCCCTGTGCTGGTTTTCATAACTTACCTATGAAAAGAAAGGCCGAGCATATTCTGCAGTCCTCCACAGTCTATAGTATGAAATCTCTTGCAGTCATTTGTCCCAACACATCCATCTCAGAGCAGATTACTGTTGTATTAAGATATATTTACACACAAGAGCAATTAGAAGGTACATTTACATTTTAGTGCAAACTAAAGTATGATAACTACTGTGCGCCAAAAAAAAAAAATCATAGTGCTTAGAGCCGAGCTATTCTTTTGTACAATAGTTAATCAGCTGTTCAGATCCAAGAACTTCCTGCTGATTCCCTGAGATTTAGATGTGTACTATGAAAAGCTCAGTGAGGCCTGTGTTTTTTATTTATTTAGTATCCCAACCTTGGGGGCAAGCACACGGCGGCATCTGAGACACAGCAGGACCGCGGCATCCACACCACGGCACACCGTCGGTGCCTCCGAAAGGAGCGCTAAATCAGCGCTCCTTTCAGAAGTCAGTGAAAGTGCGCCCTAAAAGCGTAGGGCGCACTTTCCCTGACTTTTCCACTGCAGTTTGTGCGGACGCTGCGACGGGAGGTTGCCCTCGGAGCGTCGGCCGTGCAGAGGGCCGGAAGCTCCGAGGGCAACCTCGGGAGGAGGAAGGGGCGCTGATCATGTGGCTGCCCCTCCTCTTCCCTGCCTCCAAGACAACTCTATTAGTCGTCTGTCGAGGCCCTTTGTCCAATGAATCCAAGGTGGCATGCACAGTACTCCTCCTTTCCCTTTTAGGTAGGCAGGCTGAGAGAGACCCAAGATGACCCAGCGAGTTTCATTGGTGGAGACTAGGACCTGTCCTTCCAAGTCAGCCACTGAACTAAGCTATTTCAAAATGGAAAAGTCTGGAAAGTCATAAGTCTTAATTATCCCTATAAAGCTATGGATGCAGCTGGGGAGAATTGGTCTGTTTGCCAGTATAAGAACACACTCTAATTACTGTAACCATCCTAACTCTCATATGCTCTTTGGCATGACAGACCACATTAAATACACTCATCAAAGCCCTGCCTCCTCCCATCATGTCTTTAACTAAGAAGAATTGCCTAAGTCTTAACATCAGGATGCATTGAAAAGAAACTGAGAAAATGTTGGAATTTTTTTGTCCCCTGAATAAAGCAAAGCAAAGCAAAGCAGCTTCATTTATATATCGCTTCATATCGCGCTATGGGATGTCTAAGCGGTTTACAACTGTAAGCTCATTGCCCCCCAACAGTTGGGTATTCATTTTAGTGACCTTGGAAGGATGCAGGCCTGAGTCTAGCCTGAGCCCTGGCTAGTATTGAACTTGCAACCTTGTGGTCTATGAGCGAGTGGCTGCAGTACAGGCATTTAACCATTGTGCCACCAGGGCTCCTAGATTTGGGCAGCCATATATATTCAAGATATGAGCAGAATTTCACTGTCCCTTCTGAGTTGTAAAGGTATTTTTTAAAGTTTGATTTGTATTGCTTTCAGGCAAAGCTCCTGGATGAGGAGCTCTTGGATTTATAAGTTTCAGCAGCATCAGTACTCATGAAGCTTTTTAAGGGCCTCAAAATATCTTGGTTTCACATCCATTTTATTTGGCCAGTGCAGTATAAAGTCTAAATTAAGTGCAACAATGAGGAAATATGTCAAAGTAGCAGTGCTCCATAGTAGCACATGCTGATTTCAACAATTGCTTTTGTTTGCTTTTGGGATCAGTGGCACCCCCATGCCTGGTATCATGTGCTGTAGGGGGAATGTGTATGGGGAAGGTGACAGCAGCCACCAAAAGGGTACAGTTGCTCCTTCTCCTTTGCTGTGGTGATGGTTTCCTCCTCAGAAAGAGGCTGCCATGGTGATGAAACCAGGAGGGATGCACTTGTTCCTTCTAAATCCACAGTGGGAAGAGGTCCCAACCAAGTGTCACCCCTATTACGAGGTGTCCCCCAGTGCAGACCACACCCCCAGCACCCCCAGTGACACCGCTGTTTGGAATCAGAAAGGATGTTCCATGTTTCCCTCTACTGACACTATAGTGTGAGCATTTCAAATACACTTGGCTCTCTATATTTGTGGATCCTTTATCCATTGGATTCAGCCATCCATGGCTGGATTTAAAAAAAAAAAAAAAGTCCTAAAAGTAAACCTTGATTTGGCCATTTTATATAAGGGGCACCATTTTACTATGTTATTGAATTTAATGGGACTTGAGCATCCATGGAGTTTGGTATTCATGGGGATCCTGGAATCAAAATCCAGCAGATATCAAGGGACCACTGTATGATGATGGTGAAGGGAAAATCACTTCCTCTGAATTTCTTATGTTTATTTTGTTAGTCTTTCCTTTCAATTGTGTCTCTAAATTTCACAGCAAAGGAACTGGAGTGAATTGCACCCTTTACTGCTCTCACTGTTTGCTTTGTGCTCACGTTATTTTCTGCATTTCTGCCTATGCTCTTTAATTCTACAGAATCTCTATCTACAGAATTCAAATAAAAAGTTAAGATTTTTAAAAGGGAGGAGTAGCTATGATTCTTCCTATGGTCTTCCTGATATTTTCTTGATACTTTGGTACCTGTGTTCTCATCAAATTTTGTTGCAGAAGGTGTTCCCATAAATGGCATGAACTGTTCAGAGTTGGAATATCCTCTGATCCCCAGTGAAAATGAGGCCTAAATTGATAGGACTTACCTATGGAGATTATTGCATTAGCTTTGCAGCTGGGATAGATCCAGGATGTAACTTTGGGCCTTTACAGACTGCCAGAAATAATGCAGCTTGAGGCCACTTTAACTGTCCTGGCTCAGTGCTAAGGAATCATGGGAACTGTAATTTATTGTGACATCAGAGCTCTCTGACAGAGAAGGCTCAATGTCCCAGATAAAAAATACAATTCCTAGCACTGAGCCAGGACAGTAAAGGCCCTTTCTTAAGATCTTATTGCATTCATCCATCAGCAGGCAGTTTGCAACCTGTGCTTCTCCAGGCTTGTCCACATCTTTTCAAGAATGGGAAAATATCACTCTTGAAAAGCTGAGAGAGAAACCCAGGTTGCATATGGGCTGCATACTGCCTGGTGATGAAAGAAAGTTACATCCTTGGTCTATCCAGGCAGCAAAACTAATGCGATAATCTCCAATGTGTTAACAATCCAGCCAACAACTGTTTTGATAGGTGTACTCATCTGATGGATTTTGTCAGGGGCGACTAAGGATTCAAACCTATAAGTTTACTGAGTGTTATTCTTCCATTTATGGATGCATTTTTGATCCAGTAGAGGCTGCTGTGAATGGAAAAGATGGGGGAGATGTAGTTTGATGAAACTCCTCCCTTTTTGCTGAAGCCCCTACATTATTCCAGAAGAATATCTCAACTCTCTAGGGTAGATTTGGGGGCTGCAGAGGACACAGAACAGAGGAATGCTAGTGGGTATCACCCTACATTTCCATAACAATATTCCTTTCCCTCTGTTTCCTAATTTGTGAAGCAGGAAATACAAGTGATCTCTGCTATGCTCCCTGCAGTCAATAACAGTATTGGATTATAGGCTGGGTTTTATATTTAATGTTACTCAAGAGAAGTTCATTGTGAAATATTAACCATACATTATCTTTTGTGGCAATGTGTCTTTTAGATGCTGTACCGTGTGGAGGATATTGCAAGCACTATCAAATTTTTTCACAGCTGCCTGAATAGTTATGCTAAACTTCTGATTATAATTTTGTCAGGTGAGATGCCCTGTCTCCCCCACATAGATACACAAGTACATATTCTAAGAAAATAATACCTATACTCCTTTAAAGTGATATCCAGGTATTTTCATCTGAAGAAGAGTTATATTGAAGGAAGGGAAAACTCTGGCATCTAGGCTACCTGTGTCCTCCAATCTCTTTTTGTGCTTCCAAACCTTTCCAACTCTACCCATCGCACACCACAAATACCACATAAAAATTGGGGTGAAAGATAACCTCAAAAGGCTCAATTTTTTAAAAAACAATTAAGTGGAACTTTCTCCATACACACACACACACACACGTCCCCAGGTGCTATATTAGACTGAAACACCAGTTGCTATTGCAAATCACTTCTAGTTCTGACTGACCTCTTGAGAATCTAAACCTTGAAAATTAGGCAGTTTGGCCTGTTATGGGATAAGAAGTGCCCCACCCTGTTTTCCATCCCTGGAATATATGATATGGATCAGATAGTTGCCTTGAATTTGATATACCAAAAAAAATGTTTTGTTGCATTCTCATTCATTCATTCCAATATTTTACACCAGTATAAAAGTTGTTCAGAATGGCATAACAACAGAGAAATGTAAGATCAGACCAAACGCCTTTCTATTCCACCATCTTGTATCACATAGCAGCCAAATATGGGTTCATGAGAAATTTCTAGAGCTATCTCATAAGGATAATAGCCCTTTCCTGCTGTTTTCTGGCACTTGGTATTGAGAAGCATATGACCTCTGAACCTGACGATACCATGCTGATATCATGATTACCCATTTATAGTTTGTTTTTCTTGTTGTTGTGTGCCTTCAAGTTGTTTCTGACTTAAGACAACCCTACCATGTTTTTGGGGAGCAAGATTTATTTGGGAGGGGGATCCCCTTGCCTGCCTCTGAGGCTGAGATAGTATGACTTTCCTAAGGTCACTTAGTGGATGTCCATGGTCAAGCAAGCCATGGTCCCTTGGCTTCCAGGGAGATTTCTGGCTTGATCTACTCTAGGACCCATTTGTTTGTCTTTTTGGCTATCCAGGGTTCCTCAACACTGTTCTCCAGCACCACATCTCAAAGGAGTTGATTTTCT
>CM034701.1:151165741-151185308 GCA_020142125.1 Phrynosoma platyrhinos
TATTTCATTTCTATCACTGTATGTCCCATGTTGCTTTTTCCTTGACATGTAATTACTTAGAAAACAATGTTGTCTTTACTAAGAGTCAATAAAGGTTTCTCAAGCCATTCTATACTAATCTGATCTCTCTCTCTTTCTCTCTTGATAGAGTTATAGGCATGATATATGGAAGAGAATGCTGTTGATGCAGCATATCTTGATTTCACAAAGGCTTTTGACAAATTCCCCATGATATTCTTGTAAAGAAGCTAGTAAAATGTGGCCTAGACAATGCTACTGTTAGGTGGATTTGTAACTGGTTGACTGACCAAACTCAAAGAGTGCTCACCAATGGCTCCTCTTCATCCTGATGACACAGGGATTGTACTGGGCCCTGTGCTATTCAACATCTTTATCAATGACTTGGATGGAGGAATAGACAGCATGCTGATTAAATGCTCATATGATATCAAACTGGGAGGAGATGCTAATTCCTCAGAGGATGGGATTAAAATAAAAATGACCTTGACAGATTAGAGGACTGTTAACAAAATGAATTTCAACAATAAGAAATGTAAGGTACTACACTTGGGCAGAAAAAAAATGAAATACACATATCTAGGTTGGGTGACACCCGGCTGGGCAACAGTTCATGTGAAAGGGATTTAGGAATCTTAGTAGATCACAAGCTGACCATAAGTCAGCAGCGTGATGCAACAGCCAAGAAAACCAACATGATTCTTGGTTGCATCAATAGGACTATAGTGTCTAGATCAAGAGAAGTGATAGTACCTTTGTATTCTGCTTTTGTCAGGCCTCACCTGGAATACTGTGTCCAGTTCTAGGCAACTCACTTCAAGAAAGATGACAAGCTGAAACATGTCCATAGGAGGGTGACCAAAATGGAGAAAGGTCTAGAAGCCATGCCCTATGGCAGTGATGTTGGGTCATGTGTGAGCTGGAATCAACATGAAGAAAATTACACCAGAAACAGAACACCACAGAAAAGTCTCTACTGTGAAGTTCAGTGCAGGCTACAGAGAAAAAATCCTCCCACGCAGACACAAACTCCTGGATTACTGGGTTCTCAATAATAATAATAATAATAATAATAATAATAATAATAATAATAATAATATTTATTTATTTGTATCTTGCCTCTGTAAAATATAACTGGGGTAGCTTACACAATAAAACTAATAATCCTGTCTCCCAATAGCTCACCTCCCTAAAATACAATTAAACAAAGTTTAAAAGCATACTTAAAATAACAGGCAATAATAAATTACAATAAATGACAAATAAATTAAATAGCTGTAGTGAAAATCAAGGTCGAGGCATAACTATTTTCAGTGGCTGGTTATCTACTCAGGAAAGGCCTGTCAGAAGAGATACTTCTTAAAAGCTTTTTTTAAAGCTGTTTAAGGTTTTAAGTGACAGATCTCATCCAGCAGGCCATTCCATAGTCTGGGAGCGTTAGTCCTTTGGACAGTTGCAGATAATCTAGTTTTTATAGGCAGCAATAAATTCTTCCCAGAGGACCTTAGTGCACGGGGTGGATTATATGGAAGATAGGTTGGACCCAAGCCATTTATGGCTTTAAAGGTGATAACCAACACCTTGTACTGCACCTGGAAACTGATAGGCAGCCAGTGAAGCAATCTTAGAATAGGTGTTATGTGGTCTTTACTGGTTTTACCTGAGACCAGCTTGGCTGCTATATTCTGTACCAATTGAAGTTTCCAAACTAGGCACAAGGGTGGTCTCATGTAGAGTGCATTGCAGAAATCAAAACGAGAAGTTATCAGCACATGTACCACGGTTTTGAGGTCCCTAACCTCCAGGAAAGGGCGCAGTTGGTATATCAGCTGAAGCTGATAACGGACACTCCTGACCACTGTATTAACCTGGTTTGTCATCTGAAACAACAGATCTAGGAGCACGCTCAGGCTGCAAACACAGTCCTTTGAGGAAAGTGTGATTCCACCTAGGACTGGAGATTGTATCCCAATACCTGGGTTCAGGGCCGTTACCGTTAGTACTGCCATTTTTTCTGGATTCAGTTTCAATCTGTTTTTCCTCATCCAGTCCATTACCACTTTAAGAAATTCATTGAGAGGGAAAGTGCCATCTGAAGTCAGAGCTGAGGACCAAGACATAGAGAAATATATCTGAGTGTCATCAGCGTACTGATTACACCTCACCCCATGTCTCCGGATGATTTCTCCCAGTGGCTTCATATATATGTTAAATAGCATCAGGGACAGGATGGTGCCCTGGGGGACTCCACAATTAATCTCCTTTTTTGCTGAGCAACTGTCCCTGAGCATCACCCTCTGGAATCTGCTCAAGAGAAAGGAACGGAACCATTGCAATGCAATGCCTCCAATTCCTAATTCTCTCAGGTGTTCCAAGAGGATGTCATGATCTATCATGTCAAAGGCTGCTGAGAGGTCCAGTAGCACCAACAGGGTCACACTACCCCTGTCAATGCCCAGATGAAGATCATCAGCTAAGGCAACCATGGCAGTTTCCACTCCATATCCTGTCCTAAAGCCAATTTGAAATGGATCCAGATAATCAGTTTTCTCCAAGACAGCTTGGAGCTGAAGAGCAACAGCCTTCTCGATCACCTTGCTCAAAAAAGGCAGCAAAGATACTGGCCTATAGCTATTCATGTCCAGAGGGTCAAGGGAAGTTTTTTTTTTTTCAGAAGTGGCCTAACCACCACTTCCTTCAAAGAGGGACATGGCCCTTTGCAATATGAACCTTTTATTCTTGAGTACAGCTATATACATCAGACTGACAAAGTGCTATCCCAGGGCCTATTTACAATGCAACCACACTGAGCATTATTATATATAATATCTCACTCACTTATATATAATATCTCCCCCTGGGATTTGAGTCCAGCCCACTACTGATATGTCACCCAGTTTCCTGTCATCTGATAACCATGACTCTGCAGAATTGAAGTTTGCTGACTTCATCTCATGCCCTTCTGTTTTCAGCTTCCTGTGACTCAGGACTCTTCAAATGATGACTCATCATGTCTCCCAACTGAACTCAGGTTACCTTTTTACCTTTGCTCCAGTTTCATGCCATAGCCACATCTATGACATTTTCTACCCAGAGTGCAATTTATTCTGACAAGTGATGGAGAACCTTTCAGAGACCAAGTGCCCAAACTGCAACCCCAAACCCACTTATTTATTGCAAAGTGCCATGTCCCTCTGGCTTTCTAGTAACAAACTCTGGCGAACTGCAGGGGCAATGGTGTGTATGCCCAGAGAGAGGGTTCTGGGTGCACTCTCTGGCAGGTATGCCATAGGTTTGCCACCACTGCCCTATAAAGAGCAACTTAGGGAGCTGGGAATGTTTAGCCTGATAAAAAGGTTAATAGGGGACATGATTGTCATGTTTAAATATTTAAAGGGATGTCATATTGAAGAAGGAACAGGGTTGTTTTCCACAGTGCCAGAGACTAGGACAAGGAGTGATAAATTCAAACTACAGGAAAAGAGACTCCACGTAAATCTCAGAAGGAACTTCCTAACAATCAGAGCTGTTTGACAGTGGAATGTGCTGAGTGTGGTGGAGTCTCCTTCTTTGGAGGTTTTTAAATTGAGGTTGGATGGCCATCTGTTTTGGTTGTGTGTGTGCTTTGATTGGTGATCCTGCTTAGCAAGGGGTTGGTCTCAATGGCTCCTGTGGTCTCTTCCAACTCTATGATTCTATGAGCTTTCATGGATATAAACCCACTTCTTCTGATTAAGCTTTGAAAATTGACTATGGGCCTTGCAGATGGCACAAAGCGCCATCTTGGAGGCAAGGAAGGGGACGGGCAGCCTCATGCTGGGTGCCCCAACCCCTTCCTAAGGACATCATTGGAGTGCCCACCATTCCACACAGCGGGCGCTCTGATGATGTCCTTTTGGCTCAGCGTCCAGACACGCTGAGCCAAAAGAGACTGGTGCCCTTTCCATGCCTTGCACTTCTTCCAGGGCTGGAAAAGGAGTGGATTGGGGCTGAGGTGTAGGGCAGCCTTGGTCCCAATCTGCAGCTTCTCAGGACGGCTCATGGCCACCCGTCTGCCGAGTCCCTATGCATTGTTTCATTTTGCCAGGTTTCAATGTAACTTTTCATTCTTTCTTTCTATATCTATACTTACTTTTGTTTCTTCAATATTCAATAAATTTTCTCTGTATACATCTATTAATATTTTTCTTTTCCTTCTTTGATGTATTTATTCAATTACCATATTTTCCTGCGTATAAGATGACTTTTTAACCCCAGAAAAGCTTCCCAAAAGTTGGAGGTCGTCTTATACGCCGGTAAGAAAAAAAAAATTTTGCTCGCCCGGCAGCCATTTTGTCTCCCTTCTCAGTGCGGCAGCCATTTTGCCTTCCTCCTTCTCACCAGGCTGGGCCACACCCTCAGGAAAATCAGGGAGGAGCAGGATTTTCCTGAGGGTGTGGCCCAGCCTGGTGAGAAGGAGGAAGGCAAAATGGCTGCCGCACTGAGAAGGGAGACAAAATGGAGGAGGAGGAAGCAGGATGAGGTGAGGTGTTTCTCCCTTCCTCCCTTGCTGGGCTGGGCTACCCTCCTTTGTCCTGTAAAAACCCACTGGGTGGCCTTGGGCAATTCACACTCTCTTAGCCTCAGGGTAGGGCCTCAGCTTCCTTCCCTCCCCCTTCCTTCTTCCCTTTTTTCTTTCCTCCATTCCTCCCTCCCTCCCTTCCCCTCTGAAAAAGCCCCCCATGGGAGAAGGAGGAGGAGGAGGTGAAAAGGGGCAGGGAAGCCCCCGTACAGGGTGGTAAGGTTTGTTCAGAAAGTATTTGTCATTGCTTTTCCCAAGGCTGAGAGAGTGTGACTTCCAAAAATGCAGTTGTGGTGGTGGCTGTTGTGTGCCTTCCAGATCTCCAGAGTGATAATCCAACACTCAAACCACTACACCATGCTGACTTGTATTCCCATGTGCTACCTATGAAACAATTTTTTGTTGTTCTTCTGTGTCTTCAAGGCAACCTTATCATGGGGTTATCTTGACATGTTTCTTCAAATGGGGGTTGCCATTACCATCCTCTGAGGCTGAGAGTGTGTGCCATGTTGGTCCTTGGCTACAGATTGTACATATCCCAGAATGCATCACCCAATATATTGCCAGTACTTCCCTCCAACACTTCCTCATTTCCCCCCAAACATCTTATAGCTGGGAGATGGAAATAATTTATTTGGTGTATGTTGGAAGAGGGGCCATCTTATACGTTGGAAGAGTATATCCCAAGCTCTATATTTTAACTGGAAAAGTTGGGGGTCGTCTTATACACCCAGTCATCTTATACGCCGTATTTTCTTTCTCTTCTTCAACAGTTTATTTAACATGTAATAACTCCTGGGCACCAATATGGTAGATAAATCAATCAATATCACTTTGAGGAAGCAATACATAATTTGCTGTCACAATTTTCTGAATTTTTCTTTCTAGTGCATCTAGTTCTGCTTGAATTCAGGGGAAATGTTGTTGACATTCTTTTTATTATTAATAATTTATAACTTGCTTTCTCCACAAACTAAAAATAGCTTATTAAATTAAAACAGAGGTGAAAGCACTTAGAAAGATTTAAATAAAAACTTGCAGTAGATTAAAATACAATTAAAGTATCCATAGAACATAATCTATTGGGAAACAAGTCCATAAAAGACAAAGTTTAAAGGTCAGTAAAGCACAAACTATAAAACGCCCTTGTGGTTAGTTCATGAAACCCTGAGGAAATCAAAACAAGTCAGGACTGAATATGTTCAGAAGTAATGGAATTCTAGCTTGCAGGAGGGGAGGATGGAGCAGAAGACAAGGAATTTGGGGTGGAACTGAATATCCTGAAAAGGGCATGAATGGCCTGCTGGCTGGCTGGAATCCTGAATGTCATGGGTCAGGAGCTGCAGGACTGGGATCTGGAGGAAGAATCTGATGAGGCTGAAGAAGGGACCCAGGCAAATCTTTCAGACAGGAAACACCCTGCAGCTCTCCCTGTTGCAAAGCATCCAGCCCTCCCTGCTGAAGAGATTCAGCTAGCTCATCCTGTGGAAATGCAGCAAGACTCATCTGCGACAGAGGATACAGCTAGGGTCTTAAGTCCTGAACCAAGGAGATGGAACAAAAGGATCCAACAAAAGATAGATAGGTGGCAGGCTAAGCAGCAAACAAGCAAGCTCTGATTAGAACCAGCTGGTGTCACATATTTAAGAGCTGAGTTTGCCTAAGGAGTTGCTGGAAGCAGCTTGTTTGTTTCCTGGCCAGCATTCCTGTCCTTGATACCTGTTTCTAAACTCCTGCATTCCTACTTCAGACTTCCTGGCTTCTTTGGACTGTGTTGACCTTGATTCCTGTTGCCTCCCTTGACTTGGACTGCTTGACCAACACCTTTCTCTTGATGGGCAAGGACACTTTCAAGCTGTTTGTAACTCACTGCCTCTGCCTGCATTGGCCAGCTGGTGTGGGTGTTTGGTGAACCAGGACAGTTTGCTCCAGCCCTAACACTTGTTTGACTAGGAGGGGAAGTGGCCTTTGGTTGTGTGTCAGCATGGCTGACCTTGCTGCTGCGAACGCTGAGCTGATTCAGACAATGGCTGGTCTCACAGTTCAGCTGCAAACTCTGCAAGCCCAACAACAAGGCCAGCCAGCAGCTCCACCACCCCACTGTCCCATAGCCTGTCCAGGGAAGTTTGATGTAACTTTGGCAGACTCCCCTACCTTTTGGGGATAGTGTACTTTGTCCATGAGCTTGAGGACTTTCTCACAGATAGAAACCGTGTGGGTTTGTTCTTAATCTGCTAACAGGAGCTGCTGGTTGGTGGGCCACACCTCTGTTGCAATAGCTACAGAGCTGCCATTGGACAATTTTGCTGCATTCAGCCAACAGCTCCAAATCATGTACACCAATCCTGTTAAAGCACAGACTGCAAATTGACAAATCCGGGCCTGAAACAAGGGACCCAATCCATGGCAGAATATGCCAGTGACTTCAAACTGCTGACACATGATTTGAACTGGAATGAACCAACGCTTGTATATCAATTCCAAGAGGAGCTGGCAGATGGAATCCTGGGTGAACTGGTGCACATTGAGTTCCCAGGGACCTTGCAGGCCCTGACTGAGTTGTGCCTCTGGATCGATGGGTGGTTACAACAATGTAAAGCAAGAGGGCAGGACCACCAGCCTGGGGTCCCTCCACAGCATGCCTTACCCTTAGCTGTTCCAGAACTCCTACCTGCTGCTGAATCTATGCAGATTGGGGGTGCACGGCCCTGACTGACTATGGCAGAAAAGGCACAAGGTGCAGAGAGGGCCTGTGTGTCTACTGTGGTGACCAAGGCCATCTAGCAGCCACATGCCCTGCCAAGAAGGGTACCCCACCCATATGGGAAATGGAACCCCCCTGGTTTAGGAGGGGCGCTAAACCAGGGACAGGTCTGTGCTGCCCATGGCCAAACACCACGTCTCACTCCTTCCAAGTACTTGATGGTCATCATTACACTGAAACTGCCTGGAAGACTGCCCCTGCAGACATGGGCCATGATAGATTCCAGAGCTATGGCCAACTTCATGGACATAATCTTTGCAGTCAAGCAGGGCATTCCAAAACACCCCATCCATCCATCCTTGGTGGTGGAGGTTATCAATGGGCAACTTTTGACTTCTGACCCTGTAGCCTGGGCAATGGATAAGTTGCAGATGCAGATAGGAACTCACAGTGAAGAGGCAGAATTCTAACTGGCCTCAGCCCTCCACTTCCCTGTTGTCTTGACCCTGGAGTTGCTAGAAGCCCATGACCCTCAGATTAGTTGGTCTGAAAGGACACCATGTTGTAAAGACCATATCAGGCCAATTTCTGTAATTGTTGCAGTGGGACTGATGGAGGACTCTCTCATGGACCTGCCCAGGAAATATACAGAGTATGCAGATGTGTTCAGTGAGGCTGAGGCAGACCAGCTGCCACCCCATCTTCCCTATGATTGCCCCATTGATCTGATTTCTGGGGCTAAGGTACCTGTGGCCCACATCTATCATCTGTCTGAACCAGAGTTATCAGCATTATGGCAGTTCATCATCAAGAACCTGAAGAGGGGTTTCATAAGGCCCTCCTCTTCACCTACTGCTGCCCCATTTCTCTTTGTCAAAAAGGAATTGGGGGACTTGAGGCTCTGCACGGACTACTGCAAGCTCAACCAGGTGACTATCCATAACTGGTACCCTCTACCACTCATTGCTTAGATTCTGGGGAGGTTATGGGGGGCTACAGTCTTTACTAAATTGGACTTGTGAGGAGCCTACAACCTGGTGCACATCTGAGAAGGGGATGAATGGAAGATGGCATTCCACACCTGCTATGGGCATTTCGAATATCTGGTCATGCCCTTTGGTTTGACCAATGCTCCTGCTGTCTTCCAATATTTTATGAATTATGTGTTCGATTACCTCCTTGACCCTTCATCATCATTTACCTAGATGACATCTTGATTTACTTATCTTCCCCCGCTGAGCATGACCAGCATGTATGAATGATGCTGCAGAGATTCCCCATTTGACAAGTCCACAATAGATTTCCTGTGACATTGCATCTTAGCCATAGGCATCACCATGAACCCTAGCAAGGTGGAGACAATCCTGACCTGGCAGTCCATGAAACTTCTCGGATCTGCTAATTATTACCAGTCCTTCATCCTCCAGTTTGCTCAAGTGACAGCCCTCTAACCATTCTTCTGTGGAAGAAGGTAGCCTTTCTTTGGGTTCAAAGAACCCAGGAAGCCTTGGACACTCTCAAGGCTGAATTTGCTTTGCAATCCATCCTCTAGTACAGTACTCAGATCCAACATGCCTTTTTATGGTGGAAACTGATGCTTCAGATGTGACTATAGGAGCAGAGCTATTGCAGGCTCACCAGCAGACTCTTACAGACTTTCCCTGAGATTACTATTCCAGGCAGCTCAAGCCATCTGAGAGGAACTACAGTATCTGGGACAAGGAACTCCTGGCAATTAAAGTGGCCTTAAAGCTCTGGCACCATCTGCTTGAGGGACTCAACACCTAGTCGTAGTCCAGACAGAACCTGGAACATCTCCAGATTGCCAAAATGCTAAGCGAAAGACAGGTCCGGTGGTCACAGTTCTTCTCTTGTTTCAACTTTAAGATCACCTATATTCCCAGCAATCAGAATAAATGGGCCAATACAGTCTCAAAGAAGCCAGAGTATGAACAAGCCCAGGGTGGCTCTCAATCAGCTAAAGTCCTTCCCCTGGAATGTTTTGTAGCAACCCAGGTTTCCATAGAACTCTTGCAGAACCTATGGGAGCAACAGTAACATGATCCCTATGTGCAGGTCCAGTGAAAAGATATCAAGGATGCACCTGGGAATCCTTCTCATCATTGGACTTTAGCCCAGGACCTAGTGCAAATTCAAGACTGGTACTATGTACCCCCTGGCTCCCTGAGGGTGTCATATGGAGGATGTGCCATGACAGCCTCCCAGCAGAGCATTTCAGCCTCTTTAAGAGTTTGCATCTGGTGTCCTGAGACATTTGGTGGCCCTACCTCTGGGCAGAGGTGGAGAGGCGTGTGGCCTCTTATCCTCTCTGTCATTGAGCCAAGGATGTCCCAGGCAAGCCAGCAGGGTGGTTGATTCCTTTACCAACTTTGGGGTTGCCCTGGCAAACAGTATCCCTTGACTTCAGGCCTTTACAGACTGTAGAAATAATGCAGATTGAGGTCACTTTAACTGTCCTGACTCAGTGCTAGGGAATCATGGAAATTGCATTTTTTTTTTCTGGGACATTGACCCTTCTCTGTCAGACAGCTCTGGTGTTACAATAAACTACAGTTCCCATGATTCCTTAGCACTGAGCCAGAACAGTTAAAGTGGCCTCAATCTGCACTATTTCTGGCAGAATTGCCTCCATCACAGGGAGTGACAACCATCTTGGTAGTTGTGGAGACCTTGACTAAGATGGTTCACTTCACCCTTTGTGCAGGCCTGCCCACAGCCCAGGAAACAGCAGGTCTTTCTGAAGGACATATTCTGCCTTCATGGCCTGCTAGACCATATGATATCAGATTGTGGGCCACAATTCACTACCTGGTTCTGACGGGCACTCCTGAAGGATCTTGGAATGCAAACCCATCTGTCCTTGTCTCAATCTGATGGGCAGAAGAAACAAGTTAATGGCATCCGGGAACAGTATCTCTGATGCTTTAGCAGTTTCCACCAGGATAACTGGATTATGCTTCTGGCTGCAGCTGAATTTGCTTATAACAATGTCCAACACAGCTTGGCACAAATGACCCCATTCATGGCAAACTATGGGTTCCACCACCAATTCTTTCCCTTGACTTCTTCTTCTTCACCTATCCCAGATGCAGACCACTTCCTGTGGACCATTCACTAAGTCCTCCAGGAGCAACTCCAAATGGTAAAGGAAGCCTACAAACACTTCACTGAATCACATCCACAAGCAGGAACCTCCCTGTCTGTTGGGGACATGGTATGGATATCCACCAGGCACCTGACAGTCCTGAGCTGATCAAGGAAGTTGGCACCCCAGTTGCTTGGTCCATTTCCCATAGAGACCATGATCAATCCTGTTGCCTATCAGGTCAAATTTCTGGTATCTTAAGATCCATCCAATCTTCCATTGGTCCTTGCTGACCCCTGAGGCTCATACCAGCCCTCACCGGATGTCTGCATGCCCCCCCCCACTAGTCATGCTGGAGAGTGAGCTGGAATATGAAATGGCACAAATCCTGGACTCCTGATGGTGCCACCACTGGCTGCAGTACTTGGTGGACTGGAAAGACTATGGAAAGGGCCCTGGAGTGGACACTGAATAAGAGACACCACACTCCAACATTGGGAGTGGAGGGCGTGTGTGCGCCCCAGTTCTCATATCTAATTCTGACCTTAGATGGTGCATAACTCTGTTTTCCTGTTTCCTTCCTATTACTTGAGAAGTTAAAATCTGTATCATAAATAATGATTTTGTCATCCTTGTAGGTGTATTGCCATTGATAATGGTATATTAAGGACAGTTCTGCCATTGTCTTGATAACTGTTTCAAGTAGGGAAATTTATGGCAGGTGCTGAGGCTTGCAAATTTAGCCTGTGTTTACCTTCAAATAGCCAGTCAGAAAACCATACATGAAAAATCCAAGGTATGTAATTGAA
Source organism: Phrynosoma platyrhinos (assembly GCA_020142125.1). Lineage (NCBI taxonomy): Eukaryota > Metazoa > Chordata > Lepidosauria > Squamata > Phrynosomatidae > Phrynosoma > Phrynosoma platyrhinos. Next base: position 151,176,940 of record CM034701.1, read on the forward strand.
GAAAAACACATGCTGTGACACACAGAGGTCTTTCACCTTTTATAGGAAAACCTTTTTTAAAAACATGTTAAATGCTTCATCTGGTTTGATCCAAGAAGGAAATGCACCAGTATGGCCAAACACAAAATCATCACAAAAAATTATTGTGATCTTAACATAGTTATACAACTCTAGTCCCATATTATTAAATTGTTAAGTAAAGAGTTGGAACAGAAATCAACACTGCAGTGCTGTTATTGGCAAAGGACATGTTAAATACCTCAATCAGAGATGAAAATATAATCTGTAATTATTATTTTATGACAGAAATATTACTTCCCATTGGGATCTTATTTCTTGGGGAAAAACTAATGATATAAACAATGGGCAAAGTCTTCATCTAATTTGACTCTTTATATTCACAATTCATACAAATTATGAATGGTTGGGAACCAGGAAAAAAAAAGAGAAGCACTTTAGTTTTAATGAATTAACATGTCATACAATATGACCATATGCCAGCACATATACACAAAAAAAACTTTTAATAGCCAAAACCAACCTATTATTTTAGATACGGATAAGTTGTGGCAAGTGACAGAATTTTTATTTCTTTAAAAATTTTCCTTTGATTTTGAAAGAAAGAAGAAACATACCTAGTTATTTTTATTCATGTGCACACACCCAACTGTGGTCGTCATTGTATCTGATTGTAAGGCTCTTTTATTCCTAGCACTTTCTTATATCCTACCTTTTATCACTTTACAGAAGAGGAAAAGAAGCCTCAGACATCTTTTGAGCAGAAATCAGTATATAATCCCATTGTGAAAGGAAGAGGGATTTGGTGAGTATGTTTCCCCTTGTGGTACATCCAATAGATTCCTCAATGGTAGTGATGTGCCCCAACTATCTGTATGACATTGTGTTGTGAGGCTGTGAACAATCCTTTGATCCAGGTATTCAGATGTTCTTGTTAAATAAGACAGCTATGATTTTGTCACAATATATATTTTAAATAAAGTACTTAGATATTCACAATTTGATTCCCTGCTCAGCCATGGAAACCCACTGGGTGACCTTGAGCAGGTCACACACTCTGTGTCCCAGAAAACCGCTGATAGGTTTGCTTTAGGGTCATTAGTCAGAAATAACTTGAATACACACAACAATAGATATATCAAATATAAACACAGATACACATTCAACATCCTGCAGTATAGAAGAAAGATGGTGCAGGAGTAGACATCAACTGATATCAAGTGACATACACATTGTCTTTTATTTGAAACTCATTTTTTTCTGTTTAATTACTGCTCTTTTTATACTGGATAGTTTTCCACTGAACTGAGTTGATGATATCTTGGAAGATTTTTTTTTCTCTCTCTGTAGAATTCACAGAACTCAGCACTTCCTACAACAGGATTCAGATTACTTGGATAGAGAATATTTATTTGTTGTTGTATTTTAATCATAGATCATGTTCAGTTGTGACTACATTGTTAGCATCTTGAACAAGGAAGTGGAAAATATCAAACCTCACCTCAGCTTTGGGTTTTCTTAACCATCATATCATGGCTAAGAAATGTAATAATCTGAAGTCGAAGGCTTTCACAGCCAGCATCCATAGGTTTTTGTGGGTTTTTTTGGACTGTGATTCCATGTTCTAGAAGAATGTATTCCTGACATTTCATCTGCATCTGTGGCTGGCATCTTCAGAGAATGGTGGCATGGAGGTGTGTGGGGTATATATACTATGTGACCCTTGGTTGAGAGGATTACCATGGAAATCTGTGTATTGTTCTGTTGAGGCAAGGCCTCAGGGTGGAAGGATATGTGAGGAGGATTAGTGTCTATTTAATTAGTGGTCCATTATCTGTTGGGAAACCCCCAGACCCTAGGTGAAGCTCATTTGCATTTGCTGAGTCCTGATTTTGATATTTTTGAGGACTAGTAGCCAAACTTTGTTTAATTTCAGGGTTTCTTCTTTCCTGTTGAAATTGTCCAGGTTTTTGTGGATTTCAATGGCTTCCCTGTGCATGTTATAAACCAACCTGGACACAAAATGCTATTTGAAAACACTGAAATTCTGGACCAGGGAAGCATTGAAATCCACAGACACCTGGAAAATTTCAACAGGAATGAAAAAACCCTGAAAGTAAACTAAAGCAGACTACCAGAAATAGTGCACATTAAATTGAGGCACTACCCTGGCTCAGTGCTAGGGAGTCATGGGAACTGTATTTTTTTTCTGAGACATTGAGCCTTCTCTGTCAGAGAGCTCTGGTGCCACAATAAATTACAGTTCCCATGATTCCCTTGTGCTGAGCCAGGGCAGTGCCTCAATTTAATGTGCACTATTTCTGGCAGTCTGCTTAGGCCCAAAGTTTGGCTACCAGTCCTCAAAAACACCAAAATCAGGACATGTAAATGATCTTTACCCAGGGTCAGGGGTTTTCCCAGCAAATAATGGACCATTAATTAAAAACACTATCACATATCTTTTTATCCTGAGGCCTTGCCTCAACAGAACAATACACAGATTTACATGCTAATTCCCAGATGACAATGGACCATTAATTAAATAGACAATAAAATCCTCCTCACATAACCTTCCACCCAGAGGCCTTGCCTCAACAGAACAATACACAAATTTACACGGTAATCCTCTCAACCAAGGGTCACACAATATATATACCCCACACACCTTCGTGCCACCACTCTCTGAAAATGCCAGCCACAGATGCAGACAAAACATCGGAATACATTCTTCTAGAATGCAGCCTGAAAAACCCACAAAAAACAATGTAATAATCTGCTGTGAGACAGTCCTTGTTTATTTTCTGTGCTACTGTGGCATTGCAAGACCCATGACATGAACATTTTCTATCAGGTGATTTAAACAGCATCTAGTGCAGCATCTGGTGCTACAGGGACATCTACTCCAGGATTTGACAGTCCTGATTAATCAGTTGTCATACCACTTTTGGCTGCTTTTAAAATGGTCCAGCTTCTCCCTCTTCCTCTCATTCCCCCCTCCTTTGTCCTCAGCTTACATCAACTATTGCAAACTCTGTTCAAAAAGTACAAAAGTTGTTTGCACTCAGTTAACTGAGCCAGGAGATGAGAGGAAAGGGCAGAATCTTGCCCTTCTCACTGGGATCAGGCAAAAGTAAACTGCTTGCAGCTTCACCTGGTTTGTGTGTTCTTCTTTATTAATAACATTATATAGAGAGACCTTGTAGCACCTTTGAGACTAACTAAAGAAAGAAGTTGGCATCATGAGCTTTCATAGACTTAATTTTACTTCCTCGGATGCATTTGGAGTAAGTAGACTTAAGTCTATGAAAGCTCATGCTGTCAACTTCTTTCTTTAGTTAGTCTCAAAGATGCTACAAGATCTCTCTACATACTGATTCTACAGACTAACATGGCTTTATTAATGACATTTAGTATCTTGACCACATTCTGATGTTGCTTGGCCACTCGTCTCCCAGTTTTTCTCTCTGAAATATTTGAAGGAAAGATTCAGTGTGACATGGGACGTTATCACACGGGGGCAAATCTACTGGTTAATCCACACAAATCCCAAACAGAAACTGGATTTGTGCCCTGCGTTTTCACACTATGTCGCACAGAAACTGGACAGAAAGTAGACAGAAACTGGTGTTAATTGAGACCTTTTGAAATTCGGTTGTTTGGAGGAAATGCAAATGCAAAATTAAGGTAATTTCGCATTTACCGTAATGTGAAAAGCAAATGAGAATTTGGGAGCATTTCCCTGCTTTTCCCATTGTTCCAGTGAGCATTCCTCTATCTGCACATGTGCAAAAAACTCATTTCTAGTACATTTACGGGCTTTTCTCACTTGTGTGTGAACGTTAAATGCGCTTACTGTAAATTCACAATTAAGGTAATTACGTGTGAAAGCCATTTGCGGAATCAAGTTTTATTTTCGGTTTATTTTTGGAATGCCTCATTTCCACTTTATTATCGCTTTCTGGCCCATGTGTGATAATGTCCATGATGGTTTGAGTGTTGCACTATGAACCTAAAGACCAGGGTTCAATTCCTAGCTCAGCCATAAAACCACTGGGTGACCTTGGGCAACTCACATGTTCTCAGCCTCTGGGGAAGGCAATGTCAAACTTCTTCTGAACAAATCTTGCCAAGAAAACCCTATGATAGGTTCACCATGAGTTGGAAACGACTTGAAGGCACACAACAACAACAAAGCAGGCAGTATATTTAAACTGTAGGAACAACATTCTTGGAGCTACTCTAATTGCCATCTCCTATCCCAGCTCACTGAAGAAGAGTTGTCATTCTTATTAGCTTCTCTGTATGTCTTATATTACAAAAAATATAAGCTGAGGCCTAGTATATCTACCAAAAGCCCATCTGGTCCACCATCCTGTTCCCCACAGTGGGCAACAAGAGCCACAATCAATAGAATTTGATTCAAGTGACATCATGGTGATGGGTCTTCTCAGTGGTGATAACACCTAGTCTTTCTGGAATTCTCATACACCAAGAGGCAGAGATGATGCTCAGTTTTAAACACATATAGAAAGTCTCTCTACACAGGCACACCCTAGCTAATAATGTGTTTTTGCATTGGTTGTTGGGCTGTTTTATTTATTTTCAGAATGCGCTCCATTGCTTTATATTGATTTGTATGCTGCATTACACAGACAATTTTATGGAAAATTCTTCAAAATTTTATTATATCAAGCAGGATATAGGTGCTACAATACACACAAACAAGATACCTCTGAGTAATCCACAAGCAGGACATGAGGTCAATAACCTTTCCCTACTTTTGTTTCCCAGGAACAGGTATTTGCAGTGAGATCTTATCAGGCAAAATGACTAATAGACACTGATGGCTTATCCTCCATCAACTTCTTTAAACCACTTGTAAAAAGCCTCCCCCTGAAAGTAAACGTGTATGTTTCAGCTTGATGAAGTGGCTTGTGCTTGCTTGTGGCTTGATTTGCTACAGCTCTTATGATTCAGCCAGATCAAAATAACTTTTTGTTGTTGCAGGTATGCAAGAAGCACCTCCAAGACAAGTGGCTATTATTTCCCTAACTCATAGACACAGGAATGCTGCTTAAATTCGCAGCTGAACGTAATAATGAGCTCAGGAAAATAAAAAATAGTTTTAGGAACTTGCCAAAAGCTGAACACAAGAAATCTGATAGATTGTAATCTTGTCTTGACTCCTGCACATACAACTGACATGGTAGCATATTATATCTCACAAAAGAAATATTGGAGAATGCTTCAAATTAGCTGAAATTCTCTCATTCTCTCTCTCTCTCTCTCTCTCTCTCTCTCTCTCTCACACACACACACACACACACACACACTCACATACTACTTGTACATAATTTCATTATCTGTCCAGAAGAATCTTGGTATTAATTTCTTAGGATTTGTAGCAGGGAAAAAATATGCAAAAGAACAAATTCTGCTATTGCAATTATAAATGAATACCTTTTTATTACAGAGAAGGAAATGATTTAATTTTTTTTTCTTTGCACATTTCTTTTAAACCCTCATTTCCTTATGTAGAAAAGTGCAGTTTCAGGAAAATATTGACTCTTTTTTGATCTCCTGATAAAGGAATTACCACAATAAGGAATTTTAGGATTTGTCATATGGTCAGGGCAGCCACACTTGCAGTTGTACAGTTTACCAACAAATATCAGTAGGGTAGTGGAAATAACAGGTGTGGCGGCTTTACCCAGCTCAGAAATGCTAATGTATTATAGTGTAGGACAGAAGAAACTACAGTTTCGTCTTTTTCTTCCAAATTAACAACAGATCAGAGACCTTCTCTCTTGATCTTGGTTTAGAAACTCTGTTCTTTTTTTAAAATATATATATTTAGTTTGAAATGGTTTTGATGACTGAATAGATCCTACAGCAGTTGTACATCCTGATATAATAAAAGCAACCAAAGGCAAAGACCTTGTAAATAAAGAAATCATGGGAAGCATTACTAACAGAGAACTTACACATATTCAAACTAGACATTGAGGAAATAGAAATAGTAAAAGAGTTCTCATACCTGGGATCAAACATTGATTGGAACAGGGACAGCAGCCAGGAAATCAGAAGACAACTAATAATGGGGAGGGTGGCTATGAAAGAACTAGAAAAGATTCTAAAATGCAGGTATACAACTCAGCACAAAACTTGGAACCATACAAGCCATTGTATTCCCTAATACCATGTATGGATGTAAGAGCTGGACAGTCAAGAAAGAAGATAGGAGGAAAATCAATGCATTTGAGATATGATGCTGGAGAAGAATGCTAAGGATTCTATGGACAGCCAAAAGGACAAACAAATGGGTTCTAGAATAAATCAAGCCAAAGATATCCCTAGAAGCCAAGATGACAAGACATAGACTGTCATAGTTTGGACACATCATTAGAAGGCACGAATCATTAGAAAAGACAATAATGTAAGGAAAGGTGAAGTAGAAAGAGAGGAAGGCCACATGCTAGATGGTATTAAAGAGACCCCGAATATGAATTTGCAGGAGCTGGGCAGAGCAGCAGAGGATGGGGGGGAGGGAGGAGCTGGAGATGTCTCATCCATAGGATTGCCATGGGTCGAGACCCACACAAAGGCAGTCAACAACAACAAAAATTACTGTAGGTCAGCCTTAAGTGTTTGTTTATGCCTTACTGCTCTGAAGACCACAAGCCAATTACAACAAATGAATTAGCTGCTGTGACAGTAAGAGATAAATATCCCTCACTGACTGCTTTGATCACAGACAGACACAATGGCTTGGGTCCAAGCTATCTCAGGGACCGCCTCCTCCCATACAATCCTCCCTGCACTCTCCGGTCCTCAGGGAGGAACCTGCTGCAGCCTCAAAAACTGAGGCTTGTGACGACCTCCCAGACGGCTTTTTCTGCTGTCACCCCCAAACTCTGGAACAACCTGCCGGATGAGATACATCAGCTGACATCCTTAGACAGCTTCAAAAAGGCTGTTGACGGATCTCTTCCGGCAGGCCTTTCCTGATTAATTACCCCAGCCTTGGGCTTCCCGGTTCCCTCAGGTCATTCAGTCTCCTACCTTACCCGGGCCTCCTGTTCCTCTCGTGACCCCATCATTCTGATGGATGAGGAACGTTTTAGAGGTTGGCTGAGTTTGTTTGTTTTGTTTGTCTGTTTTATTCTGTTGGTTTATTATGATTTTATTATTGTTTTATTATTTTAATTATGAGATATTTAATACTGTTTTAAGGGGGGTGGATTGGTCTCAGGGGTGATATTGTATGAGTTTTTATGTAAGCCGCTTGGATTGTCTTTGTCAATAAGTGGGATATAAATAAATTTTATTATTATTTTATTATTATTATTATGTTGTCTCTGCTCAGTGAAGACAAAAAACATAAATGTCATAGAGAAGGCAGTGACATTTTGATTTAACATGAAGGCATTCCTTTACTTATGTACAGGTTATACAGTCAGTAATATAAACTTGGTTTTGGTTCCATCTGTGCAGTGCATGATGAACCTATTAACTCAGAAGTAAGTCCTACTGAGCCCAATGGAATACATTTCCTAGCAAGTGTGCTTGGAGTTGTTTCATTACTTGCCACAGAAAATAATTTATAATGAGTCTTGCTTATCACCACCTCCACTACAGGGACCATTTTAAATGTATATGTAATCCTGGGACCTAGAACAGTGGCTGAAAAACTTCAGAGCTTATTCTCATGTTAGAATATTCCCTTGTCTATATCGTTCCAACAGTTTATTGAGCCATTTTTTCAGCAGCTTTTAAAATGTCGAAGTTGTCTCTTATCCTTCCAATTTCCTCCTTAGCTCACTTAAATTGCTGCAACTAAGTTCAAAGTGTAAAAGTAGATTGCATTCAGTTAACTCAGCAGGAGAGAAGGAAAAAAGGAAAGGGCAAAATCTGCCTTCCTTATAAGACTTGGGCAAAAGAAAACTGCTGCAGCCTCTCTTAGTTTGTGTGTTCTTCCTCGTTAATAACTTTTTTTATCTTGTCACTTTGGATCCCATCTTGGCAGAAAGCAAGAGTACAAATTCAATAAAGTCAAGGTATAATTTCAATAAATAAATTAAATAATTTTTGAGCACAGACTGATGTTGCTTAGTGACATGGGTCCTGGTTTTCAACTGAGAAATGTTAGACACAAAGATATACAACTCAGGACAAAAGTTAGAATCATGCAAGCCATTGGATTCCCTATTATCATGTATGGATATGAGAGCTGGACAGTCAAGAAAGATGATAGGAAGAAAATAAATTCATTTGAGATGTGGTGCTGGAAAAGAATGCTGAATATCCCATGGACAACCAAAAGGACAAACAAGTGGGTCCTAGAGCAGATC
>CM034701.1:151191885-151205900 GCA_020142125.1 Phrynosoma platyrhinos
ACACAAGAGACTGCAGCAACTATAGGACCATAGCAGTGATCTCCCATGTAAGCAAAGTCATGCTAGAAATTCTGCAACATAGTCTCCAACCATACATGGAAAGAGAGATCCCAGAGGTCCAAGCAGGGTTCAGGAAAGGAAGAGGCACTAGGGACTACACTGCAAACATATGATGGCTAATGGAGTGCACTAGGGGATTCCAAAAGAAAATCAGCATGTGCTTTTTAGACTATAGCAAAGCTTTTGACTGCATAGATCAGGGGTAGGCAGCCTTTCTCCTTTAAGGGCCAAGGGACTTCAGCTCCCAGAATCCCAGGAGCTATTGGCCAACATGGGACTATTGGCCAACATGGCTGAGGCTTCTGGGAGCTGAAGTCCCTTGGCCCTGAAAGGGGAAAGGTTGCCTACCCCAGGTATAGATCATGAAAGGCCATGGAACACTCTTAAAGACATGGGAGTGCCAACACATCTGATAGTCCTGATGAGGAATCTGTACTCAGGACAAGAGGCTACTGTCAAAAGAGAACATGGAGAAACAGAATGGTTCCCAATTGGCAAAGGAGTCAGACAAGACTGCATTCTGTCACCCTATCTCTTCAACTTATATGCAGAACATATTGTAAGGAAAGCAAGCTTGGACATGGAAGAGGGAAGAGTGAAAATAGGAGGAAGAAATATCAACAATCTGAGATATGCTGATGATACCATAATACTAGCAGAAAATCTCACAGACCTGGAACACCTACTAAGGAAGATCAAAGAAGAAAGTGCAAAGACAGGCTTAATATTGAACATAAAGAAAACAAAAATAATGATCACCAAAGACAATGAATAAACAGAAATAGTAAAAGAATTCTCATACCTGGGATCAAACATTGATAGAAATGGGGACTGGAGTCAGGAAATCAGAAGAAGACTAAGAATGGGGAGGGTAGCTATGAAAAAACTAGAACAAATTCTAAAATGCAAAGATATACAGCTCAGAACAAAAGTTAGAATCGTACAAGCCATCGTATTCCCTATTACCATGTATGGATGTGAGAGCTGGACAGTTAAGAAAGATGATAGGAATAAAATCAATTCATTTGAAATGTGGTGCTGGAGAAGAGTGCAGAAGATCTCATGGACAGCCAAAAGGCAAACATGTGGGTCATAGAGCAGATCAAACCAGAAACCTCCTTGGAAGCCAAGATGACCAAACTGAGACTGTCCTACTTCGAATGCATCATGAGAAAAGGGGACTCTTTGGGGAAAAAAAAACAATAATGCTGAGGAAGGTGGAGGGAACTAGGAAGAGAGGAAGGCCACATGCCAGATGGATGGACTCTATTAAGGAGGTCATGGGTATTAAGGGGTTGCAGGAATTAAGCAGAGCAGTGGAGGACAGAGTGTCTTGGATATGTCTCATCCATAGGTTTCCCATGAGTCGAGATCAACTCGAGGGCAGTTAACAACAACAAACAAAAGCTTTTGGATGGCATACCTCCTATACTTACTTCCCTATGTATATTTAAGTCAGCTCCACTAAAATCTAAAAACAATACAATTACTATCTTGTTCTAAAACAACAACAAAAGGCTTAGGTCATAGCTCTCCATGTCTTACCTGTAACTCATTCCTGTACAAAGTGTTTGAGGGGGGAATACGGTTTAGTTATAGATCGGCTTTGGAAGAGTTACCATCTGATTCTAAATTACAGAGTGCATCAGAGGAGCAATTTTTGGTCAATTTTTTTAATGTTCTGGAATGGTGTTGTGTGCCTTTCTAGGGTATATTAATGCAAGGAATAGCAAAGAAATTGGCTACTTTGCTTAATTACCACTGAAATTGAGTGTGCTTGGTTGTCAACTGTTAAAAGTCCATCTGGCCAGAGACAAACAATGACCAGGATCTGAACTTGGCTTGATAGAACACATTAATTTCAGCTTCAAAACGGGCCTCATAAGCAGTCCCTAAATAAGATAAAAATAAATTGCCACTGTGTGAGGAACTGCATACAAATATAATAACAAATGAAGACACGAAGGATCAGGCACTTCCCATACAGTATGCTTGCTTCATTACATCAGGGAAGATGAAGGAAAAGCGGAGCAATTTGAATGAGTCTGCACAACCATTTCTGACAGGTAGGAGTAATTAGACCTTGATTTTCTCCTGAGGTTAAACTTTTGTGTCTAGGCTACATTGTGTAGTCAGGCTTACATTTTATGAAACTCTGAACCAGTATCCTCTGAATAACTTTCAGGCTTATAGCATGGCAAAGTGTAACCGTTCACACATTTTTGACGTATTTGCTGGTTCCTTTGAGCAGACCTCCACCTAAATCTTCCCTCTACCTTTTCAGCTGTCATCAGTGTTACAGATTAACTTTTTACAAACTTCTTTTGTCTTCCCAGGGCCCTCAGATTTCTAACAGAGGAAAAGACAGAAGAAACTTGTTTGCAATAATATATTTTTTCCTATCCCACAGGTAACTGGACAAAAAGATTCTTCAATGAAGAAAGCAACTTTTCCTTCACCATGTCTGCTGCCTATGTTAAGTGAGGTAACCAGAAAAATAATCAGTGTGTAACATGGGTGGCTTGTGGAACAACTGGCGCTGTCTCCTCAGAGGTGTAGCTCTTGGTCAATGGAAATTCTGCCCCTCAAATAAAATTTTCCTTTGCTCCCCAATTTCTAGGATTGCTTGAGAGTGAAAATTTGAAAATCATTTTCACACCTAAGGCTTGTATGTTTGCTTTGTTTACATTCCCTTGGTCACTTTGCCCATACTTTTTCTTTGAGTGCCTACACTGTATTTCTCATTGCTCAACTGAAGTGCTAGAAATTTTGGGATTGAAGGAATTTCATGGTGGGTGGACTGAATTCTTGTTTGAGGGTCAGTGGAATCCTGGGATTTGCAGTTTAGAATTCTAAGCCAGGGAGCTCTAGTGCCTTACAAGACCCAGGATTCCATAGGCAATTAAAGGGTAATAATGCTATATTTGTAGTGTGAAGGGGACCTTGGAGTGCAGGGAAAAGGTTGAAGCAGTGTTCCTATGCTCCAAATGATGATGATGCTATTGACTAGCTAGGGATTCATGTTGCCTTTTTAGCAGTAATACAATGAAGGATTTCAAAAAATAATAATGTAAAATAGCTTTTGAAGGAGAAGGAGAATGTAGAACTGGAAACAAAAATAAAAGCCAGGAGTGGTAAGACTTATCTACAATTAACATCCCAGCCATAGTCACTAACAGATGCCCAAAAATGAACCCAAATGACCCATCTTTATGGGCTAGTAGCTGAACCAGACAAGATACCATTTTTTTTCTCTATGTCATTTACAAGTGGAACAGAGAGAGTTGCAAAAACATGGAAAATAAGGTAAAACTCCATGATTAGCAGAATGCTATTTGGATCGGTAGGAGGAGGGGCAAGTACACCACACAAATCCACCACTAAAGCAACACATTGATCTGTCTGGATGAGACATAAATCCATAAACAAATTGATCAGGATGAAGGAATGCTTCTGGGAAGGAGAAAATATTTTCCCATTTCAAATTTAGTGGTCAGTGTGAATATGTGCAAAAAACTAAAACTAGTCCATTTGAGTTTTTTCAAAGATAAAAAGAAAAATCTGGCTTCTTTATTTAACATGTATTAATGACAAGATAGATACTCTGAAGGGATAGTGAATTAAAATTTTAAGTAGAAGCAATTTGATACATTGTAATAATTTTTATTTATTTCCAGGATTTATATCCTGCCTTTCTCTCACAATGGGATTTGAGGCAGGTTACAATATTTTAAAAAGACAGAACTAAAACATTGATTAAAAATAAATAAATAAATACTACCTACCTTAAAACATTGGTTAAATAAGTGGAGAGCCAGCTTACATCCTTGATGTTTTCAAGAATCTGTTATTCAATAACTGTATGTTGTCATTATTACTTACATATCTGTCATTTGATTAAGGACTTTGATCCTAGGATTTGCAGTTTATGGTGGCGTATTTAGAATCCTCAGCCAGAGAACTCTACTGTCTCAACAAACTACAAATCCCTGGATTCCATAGGATGTTGCCATAACAGTTGAAATCTAATTATGTAATGTGAAAGGGCCCTGGAAGGTCATATAGTGACCCACAGTGATCTGTCATATAGTGACCCAAAGCATCGAACTTGCTTACCTTGTTGTTATTTTTAAGTCAGCTTCGACTCATGGCAACCCCATGAGTGAAACACCTTCAGGACCCCCTGTTCTCACCTGCTTTGCTCAAGTCCTGCAGGGCCATGGCGTCCTTAATTGAATCTATCCATCTAATATATAGCCATCCTCTCTTTCTGCTACCCTCCACCTTTCCTATCATTATTGTCTTTTCCAGTAAGCCATGACCTCTCATGATGTGGCCAAAGTCCAACAGCCTTATTTTGGTCATCTTGACTTCCAGAGTGAGTTCAGGCTTGATCTGCTCTAGGACCCATTTGTTTGACTTTCTGACTGTTTACAGTATCCTCCGCACTCCTCTCGTGCACCATATTTCAAATGAGTTGATTTGTTTTCCATTTGCTTTCTTCACTGTCCAACTCTTGCATACATACATGATGATGGGGAGTACAGTGGCTTAGACCAGGGGTAGGCAACTAAGGCCCGGGGCTGGATGCGGCCCCCCGAGGCCTTTAGACCGGCCCCAGGCCAGTCCTGCTGCTGCTGCTGCCACCTCCACCCCCCACCGCCACTGCCCCCCACCATGATGATATTGATTATTGTTGTTGTTACTTGTTCTTGGGGTTTTTCTTGGCAAAATCTCCACAGGGATTTTGCCATGGCTTTTCTGGGGCTGAGAGAGGATGCACACATATTTTTATTTTTTTATTTTTTTAAATGTTATTTATTTATTTATTTTTGGTGCTTCAGCCCCCCAAATGTCTGAGGGACAGCAACCCGGTCCCCGGCTCACAAAGGTTGCCTACCCCTGGCTTAGACTATCCTAACTTTCGTGTTCAGCGTTATATCTTTGCACTTTGGGATTTTTGTCTAGTTCTTTCATAGCTATCATTCTCAGTCCTAATCTTCTATTGGTTTATTGATGGTAATCTCTTTTCCAATTAATGATAGATCCAAAGTATGGGAAATTTTTGACTGTTTTTATTTCTTCATTGTCTAGACTGAAATCATGTAAATCATCTGTGGTCATTATTTTTGTTTTCTTAATGTTCAGCATAAAGCCTGCCTTTGCGCCTACCTAGTGCACCTCATGATCCATAAAGGGGAAAGACCTGCATGTGCTCACTGCAAGTACACATCTGCATCCAAGTGATTACCTAGATTACTGCACTACACTCGTATAGTGCCAGTATTCCACTTTAATTGCTCTGGCTGCCTCCTGTTGTATTTGGGATTTGCAGTTTAAGAAAGAGGATTTAGAATTTTCAGCCAGAGAGCTCTTAGGCCTCACTGAACTACAAACCTCAGAATGCAACAGGAGGCAGCCAGAGCAGTAAAAGTGGAATAGCAGCACTATAAGAGTGTGGTGCAATAATGTGGCACATCTGAGGGATTCTGGTGCAAATAAGTAAAACAGGCCAGGAGACTTCATTGAAGCACAGCCAAAGGCAATATTTAAAGGAGACATTTTACAGGCAAGGAACACTAGGATACAGATGTGATAGGTTCTTTAAGAAAGTTTGCAATTTTATGAAATAGTAAGTTGTGGCAGCCCTCATAAACATAACCATTGAGCAAGACAGAGGCTCAGAAAAAACAACAACAATTTGCCCATCAATGAGCTGCAAAGAAATGCAATCACTTTCCTTTTTCTTCATTTAGTACTGCTAGTCAGGAGCCAGAGACACTTGTTGATCTACTGCAAATCACCTGGAGATGTACAAACACATTCCAATCTATATTCTTCCTTGTCTTGTAACTGAGAGATTCTGTTTCCCATTGTAGCACTTGCTAGAGCTTTGTATATTTCAAAGAAAAATAGAAAGAGTATTAAAGAAATTTGGGTAGCTCCTTCCTGGCTTTGAAAAATCCTCCTCCAAGAAGCTTGATCATACCATAAGCATATTTCTGGAAGTAATATAGCATACTCATTATTTCATTTCCCAATTGATAGTCTAAGCAATTAAATTTATATCTGGTGTGTAAAAAACAAAACACTCTTTATAACAGCTGTGTATAAGAAAGCCAGTATGGTAGAAGGATTTGAGTACTGAAGTAGGGCTCTGGAGATCAGTGTTCAAATCCCTACTCAGTCATGGAAACCTATTGGGTGACCTTGGGAAAGTCACACTCTCTCAGCTTCAGGAAAAGGTAGTGGGAAAAAAACCTCTATGAACAAATCTTGCCAAGAAAACCCAGTGAGAGTTTCATCTTAGGGTTGCCGTAAATTGGAAAGAACTCGAAGGTACACAAAACAACACATGTGCCATAAGAAATATGAAAGGTTGAAGCCTATAAAACAATAGTTGTTCATAACATAATGTTTAAAAATGCAAATTAAAAATATGGGGCAAAATCCTGCATCAAGAGCAATAATGTGCGACTTAATTATGATGGAGCAATATCACTGACATGATACACAACCGTGCTAGTGAATTGTGATGATGCACAACAGGAATTTAGAAGTGAGCAATGGAACAGAGAAGAGGCTCCACTAATGGCGTTACTTACTATCAACGTGGATGACTCCAAATGGTTCCAATTAGATGGTATGCCATTGGACCTGGCCACATGGGAAGCATTGCAGGAAATGGCCACAGGTTGAAACTAGGTAGAATTTGAAGTGACATAGTATCCCCTTGCATTCTATGTAGCTCAAGGAAACAAAATAAATTTTGGAAGTTAGGCCTCTCTAGCTTGGGTGCAAAACATCCTGACTTTAAATCACCTAGCCTTCTTGTCTTCAGAGATGTGAATCTTCCCTTATCTGCAGCTCCCTAACTATCTGATTGATGTGCTAACGTGGTACCTTGGTACGTGACCTGCCATCTCTGGGCTCATGACTGCCTATAGTTCAGAATCAGTTCAGGGCCATGGAAGGGTAGCAGTTACACCACAAAATTGGAAGGTTTCCAGTGCTTATAACACTTCCACCTTGCCATCAACTTGAGCATGGAACAAGTAACACAACAAATTCACTTTTGTTACAACTGCACAGTGGGCTTCTAAGCACCCTGCTGTATTGAAACCCCACTGATTGCTACACATGATTACATGCCTTCAGTTAACACCCAGAAAACACTAACAAACATATTGTTTACAGACAAGCTCTCTGATACAACTCCATTACTCAGACCCACAAGACAGTGACTCAAAACTCTTGGATTTACAACAGGCATTTCTTAAATTACAGTTCCCACAAAATGGAGTAAAGAAACAAATTAACAAGGCAAATTAATACCCAGGAACCTTTCACTACAAGACAGATCAAAAGCACAAAATGACAGAACACCTTTAGTGGTCACCTATGGTCCCCAGCTGAGATCATCCCAACACATCATCAGTGAGGTACAACTGATTCTAGAGAATAACACAGCTCTGTCATAAGGTCTTGGAGATATCCTGGAGACAGGCATTTAGTGGCCTACCAATAGCCTTCAAATTTTAAATAACTACTCTCACACAAAACAGGATACGTAACACGGAAGGTAATACAGGAACAAGACCATGGCACAACCTCAGATGCCAACTCTGTCCCCACATATGCTGTGAAAGTAGTATTACAGGGGCCAAATAACATCATTCACAACTTCAGAGGTACATGTACCCATCATTCCGCCAATGTGATGTATGCCATCCTATCCCAGCAATGTCCCTCTGCACTCTACATTGGGCCAACAGGTTAGCTTATGTGCAGGAGGATTAATAGACACAAATTTGACATTAGAAATGGCAGTACCTCCAAACCAGTTGAAGAACTTTTCAACCTTTCTGGACATATAATATAGGTTGTAGTCCTTGAACAAAGAAATTACAAAGGAAAATTAGAAAGAGAAACTGTTTAATTGAATTATATTCACAAAGCCCAATCCATTAGCATGAGGAAGCGTGAACAGACAATGGCTTTATGGTACATGTCTGCACATGTAACAAAAGGAATCTTCTCAGAGAGAGTTTGGAACCCTGGAAAACTGACTTTTGGTTAACAGATTTATTGCTTTCACACATCAACATTAACTGACCAGTATAAAGATATGAAAGACCTGTATCACTTTATGTCTTTTGAAAATTAATCATGGTTTGCCTCTTTCTGAATCCTATTACATTCCATCCCACTCTCACAACTGTGTAAATATGCTTTATACCTGAGTATTTATAATAGTTCTGTACTGCATCCAAAAGAGTGTGTATATATCCTCAAAAGCTGATGTGAAAATAAAAACCAGTTAGTCTTAAAGGTGCTGTCATATTTTTTTCTCCCCCACTCCCTTCTTTCTCTTTTTTATGTCACCTTATGTGGCTCTGTAGTGTGACATTTCAGAAATAATTAAAATGTGTTTCAAAGCATGTATAGTATTCTGTGTGTAAAAGGTGCAGGCATTTCAGGAGCTGGTTGTTGGTGCAAAGCAGCAGGCAGTGTGTATTGGGGATATCTCTACTTTTTTTCCCACAGAAGAGAGAGACCATTTAGAAGCCCTATCACTGCACAGCTAGATTCAATCAGTCTCAGACCATTACTTTAAATAATCAATACCCATAAGTACCAGGCTGCCATCTCTCACTCCATCGTGAAAGCAGGATGGCTACAGGAGGAGACATGTAATTATAGACATTTTCAAGGTTCATTTTTAAGTAAATTAAACACCTAACATTATGACACTTGACAGGCTACTTCTTACAATGGTACTGGCATGTCCTACACAAATACAGACTGAGGCACAGATCAGACAGAGGTAGAGAAAAGGCAATTTCTCCAGATCTTTTAACTGCTACCTTCACTATTCCAATAAACCTAACAATGTAGTGTGCATACTATTGAAGACAGGAGTTTTTTTTAAAAAAAACCTATTACTTGTAATGGATCAGAGCCATAACCAAAGAGTTAGACTATTCTTTACCTTTACACCTCAATTCTCCATGGAAAATATTTATCTTATCATTTTTGTTTCTTCTTCAACATCATTATTGTCGCTTGTGCTGGGGAAGAGGTCACTAAAGTTAACCTGTGAAACAGGCTTTGGAGATTATTGCATTGTATTTAAATGGACTTAGTCCCTACCAGATACAGTCGTGTTTAATTTTAAAAGTGGGTGTTATCACATGCATCCACAGCTGGGCAAGTGCAATCCATATACAGCCCAGATCCCAATCGTGTTTATCCAGCAGCTTTGCAAAAACTGGCAAGCTCCTGTTTTTGAAAAGCCACTGGTCTGCATATGGGTTGCACTCACACAGGCATGGCTGTGTGCAATAACACCCACTTTTAAAATTAAACATGACTGTATCCCATTGGGGATAAGTCTATTTAAATACAATGCGATAAGCTCCTTTGTTACAAATTCTCAGTAGTTAAAAAACCCATAGGCTTGGAATGGATTCTTTCTGTAGCAGTTTTCTAACACAGTAAAAGCATTAAGCTCTTGTTTCACCATTACTACTGCTCTGATGTAAGAGGAGATGAGAATCCACAAGGAAAATACCATCAAAAAATTAATGACTATGCTATACACCACATTTTATTATATTTTATATATATGGTACTCTACATTTCTAGTTATATGCCTTCAAATCAATTGCAAACTATGACAACTCTATCATGGGGGCAAGATTTTCTTGGCAAGATTTATTCACAGGAGG
Organism: Phrynosoma platyrhinos; assembly: GCA_020142125.1. Taxonomy (NCBI): domain Eukaryota; kingdom Metazoa; phylum Chordata; class Lepidosauria; order Squamata; family Phrynosomatidae; genus Phrynosoma; species Phrynosoma platyrhinos. The sequence continues at coordinate 151,201,677 of CM034701.1, forward strand.
TTTTCCATTGTCTTCTTCTAAGGCTGAGATTGTAAGGGATATTCAAGGTCACCAGTAGGTTTCCATGGGTGAACAGAGATTTGAACACTAGTTTCTTAGTCAAACACTCACACTACAACACAATTCTGGTTCTCAATGCAATATAAATCCCATTGTGGGAGAAAGGCGAGATATAAATCCTTTAAATAAATAAATAAATAAATAAATAAATAAATAAATAAATAAAATAATCCAATTTAGTGCTTTCTTAGGATGGTAGTTAGCATCTTCATGCAGTTTAGTTAACTTATAGAAATTAAGGCCCACTTGCATAAGGAGTCAGTTATGATTTGAAAGGCTAAGCTTGACCTTTATTTATGTATGTATTTAGGACATCACTTGAGGGGAAAGCAAACTTACTCAGGTACACTTTTTGTAGTATCTATTTTAACTTTTGTAAGACCCCTTGAGTTCTAGAGCTGAAGAAAAAGATGCGAGAGATATAACTCAAGACTTCTATGCTATTCATCCTTTTCAGTCCACCATTCTCTAGCTTCAGCAGTATTGTTGGCTTTGCACCAAGAACGGGCCTCTGCAGATCGGCCCAAAGGCCCGGCCTGGAGGCAGAGTTGGAGTGAGGCAGCCGCAAACTGGCCATCCCAACCCCATGCCGATGCCGTCCTAATGCCGCACACCATTACGCATGGCACAAGGTGTCAGGACGCTATTCCGGTGCAGCGTTCAGACATGCTGCATTGAAAAGGACACTGAAGAGCTGTGCACTGGCTCTTAGGGTGGCCTTTTGCTGCCCCTAAAAGGAGCAGCATTTTGTCATGCTTTTTAAGGTGGCAAAAGGGAGGATCAGGGCCATGGTATGGGGTTGCTGTAGCCCTGATCCACTTCTTCCCAGGGAGGCCCAGAGACGCCTGTCTGCAGTCCCCCCAAAGAGAGACCAGACACTGAACTTACAGTTAAGGGTGATGGCTACAACTTTATTATATGAAATTCAAATTACATAACAGGAAACATGGTAGCTAAGAATAGGGAAAATAGGTGAGATGCAAAGCTCTGTGGATTCCAGATGAATATCTGTCCAAGAAGGGCAGGAGAGAATTGAGGTGCAATAAATTAACACCTGACAATGCTGGCCAATTTTTTCAAATCTGTGAGATGCACTAAGCAGTCTGTTAAAGGTGAGTCAAGCTGCAGATGCCCAGATGTGCAGGCTAACCCCCTCCACACACATGTACCAGCCATCTTGATATCCCAAGGCTTTCCTCTTCCCAACTTAAATAGTATCCTGCACTTCCCTCTCCTTTCCCATATCTATCTGTTATGACTTAGCAACTATATATATACAAGAGTCTAACAACACACAGAAAATGCATATCTATATGGAGAAAATCCACATTAAATGGTAAAACCCCAGGAGTAGCCCCCCTCAGTTTGCCACAACAAAGAAAAAAGCCTTCTTGGCCTCTGAAGGTGACCATACCGGAGACAGAGTGGAATGCTCTGGTGGCCCAGATGAGAATAGCTGGCCAGGAAGTCAGCAGGCCCATGTACATTACTGCCAAAATCCCAGGAAACTTCTTGGGGTCTCACCCTACTTTGTGTGAGATCTGACTATAGATCTCCTACAATTACCTCAGCTTTTCTGTAACTGTGAAACTCCATCCCAGTTCTGGGCCAAGAGCCAACTCAGCCAGGCCTGAGAACAACTGTACTAGCCAAGGGGCTCAGCACAATTTGCCCCTCTCCACAAAGACACATGGGATAAGCTTATCTGCAGGTCCCTGAAGCCTGCTGTTGTTACTAAGGAATGACAGGTTATGTCATTGAAAATGAGATATTGTCTCTTATTTTACTATAGAAAAGCTTTGCAAGCTAGCCTGTGTTGGTAGAACCACACTGGATGAAAGAGATGTGTCCTCTATTGCATCTTGTTTAACACTAAGCTCAGCTGAGATATATAGGGTTTCAGTAATTTATTTCATAGGAATTACATATCCCTGGTCAGGTACACAGAACCAATATTAAGAAGCTGTGTTGCATATGATGTTGGGGACTCAAGGTAACAGTTTCTCATTATGTACCATGCAACCATTTGATCAAAAGTCACCCTACAATGCTGATGCATATGCCTTGAGTCTGCATTTTGGAAATCAACATTGAGTCAAGGCTATTGTATCAGGAATGGCTTAGAATTCCAGGGCTGTCATGAAATAATTTGAATCTGAATTGCATCTGTATTTCTGGCCCAGTGTATGAATGTGAAGATTCATTTTGGATTTGTAGTTTTGTGCTAGACTATGGGAAGCTAATTTGTTAGCAAGGAAGCCCACAGTGACTCTCTTGCTATTTGAGAATCATTACCTGGTCAAGTTTGACTTTCAAGATGGAGAATCAAATCAGAGAATCTATCTGCAAAGGATGATGGCTCCAAGTGGTTTCCTGATGTCTTCTTGGGATTTTTCTGCAAGTTCAGCTATTTGCCCTGCCAAATTCCTACTATCTGCTTGAAATGCAGGGATGTTCTCACCCTTTGATACAGTTACTCCTAAATGTCCCAGGTGTACATTGGGTGACAACCTCACCTTTTTCACAAAAAGGGAGGCTAATACAACTTGTAGTTTCTATTGTCCGTCTGCAGCATCACTCATTAAACAGAAAGCATATTTGTTATGGGTAAGTTTAATTTTCACATCAACACCATTTAGCAGTGTTTTTTCTTGAAAAAACAAGTCAGCATGGAGACGTCCTGGTAAGTCTATTTTTCTACGTTCAGCTGTCAGCTTGCTCTTTTAAGAAATCCTTCATTATCCACATCCAGTTCAACTGATTCATGTTCTCCAGTTGTATCCTTATAAAAGAGTCCTGAAGAAAATTGAGTTGCTAGAGTGTCCTCACTATAGTTTAGCACAAATTCAATGAAAGCTCTGTAAGGGTAGCAGTTGTTACTTTGGCTGATGGGACAGTGCCCCAGAGCAACATCCAGATGACTGAAAATGGAGACTATTGCATAATTCACCAGTCTTACCTCAGCATCTTGTGCAAGATTTGATCCATTTTCATTCACTACTTTACAGGACAAATAAAGAGTATTGTTCAGATCCATATAGTCCTCGCTTTTCCAAAAACTCAAGTGGTGCAAATTCTGTAAGGGCGGTCAGAGGGGGAATTGCAATAAACACACTTCTCTCAATACTGGTCTGTGTGGCTCAACATGAAATAGATCTAATTCAAATTTATTACACTCTTCAGAGCTGTAGTTGATAAATGTCACAATGCTGGTTTTAAAGATGTCTCTCTTATCAAGACCCTGCTGTCTTTTTCTCACAGAGGTCCACTTCTGAGTTTTCTTTCCTTGTAGGCCTTTTCTTTTTAAAGCAAAAGCAAAGCAGCTTCATTTATATACCACTTCATATCACACTATGGGATGTGTGTGTGTGTCCTGTCAACCTCACCTGCGATACTTTCCCTTTAACCCCTTCCTCCTCTTAATGTACATCAGACCTGATCCTTCTTGCAGATTTGGGGGTGTCACTCCATTTAGAACTGCCTGAGTCATCTTGCCAGCTACATCTTTGGCAATATCATGAATAGCTGTTTTTGTGTGGGGTTTAATAATATCCAGACCTCTTCTCAAAAGTGGAACAGAATGATCCCAAAACGGCTGCTCATAACATATTTCCCCCACCCGGATACCCTTGAAGTCAAGTGATCATGTGACAGAAGGGTTTCTGAATCATCTTTATCAAAACAATTTTAGGATATGAATTGAAGAGCCTGAACTGGGGCTCTAGGAAGTATCATAACTGGTGGACCCCCTTGTATGATGGAATTGGGGCAATTCTGGAACCCATACATTCATATTCATATGCAAGGCAATCTCAAACCAGAAAGCAATCAATATATTAATAGTCAAAACAAAATAATCAGTATATGCAAGTCAAAGCAGCAAACTGAAGTCCAAATGTGAGGCAGTCAAAGCAAGTCCCTTTAAATGTATTTGTGAACTAAATTTAGTCACACGGCAGCGGCAGCTGCAGAGGCTGTATCGCGGGAGGGGGGGCGTTGGCCCCTTCACACGCCCAGCTCCATCCCCACCTGGGCGCAGCGCCGGCAGCGGTGGAGGCATGCCCCCGAAACCCAGGGCAGAACTATACAGATCCCTGCCAGGAAGAACTATATAGAGCCCGCTAGGAAAAACTGACACGGAGGATCGATAACCTGGGGGGGGGG
>CM034701.1:151224521-151248555 GCA_020142125.1 Phrynosoma platyrhinos
TTATTATTATTTTTAATCTGTGGGCCATTGTTTAGTTTTCCATTGTTTTGTTGACACATTTCAGTTAGAGATTCTGTCTCCATAGCTTGAAAGCAGCTTTATTGATAGGCCAACTGTTCCAGGTGATTTCTTTCTCCCAAATGCTCTGAATGTAGCTTCCACTTCACTTTTTAAAACTGTAGGATAATAAATAAATAAATAAATAAATAACTTTTATTTTTAACCCACCCCTCTGCAAAGCAATTGAGATGTTAAAACAAGACAACAGTTAAAACAATTCCATCCCCCCAAATCCCTAGCCCAACCTCCCCATAAAAGTCGAATTAAAATAGTAGAATAATTAAAATATCAAACTCAATCAACACAATAACTTAAACCTTAAAACAAACAGTGGTGGCTGGGAGCAGCAACCATCCAACTCTGTTAGGGTGGGAGAGTTATTCCAGGAAGGCCTGCTGGAAGAGATCCATCTTTACTGCTTTTTTAAAGCATTCAAGGGTGGTAATAAGACAGATCTCATCCAGCAGGCCATTCCATAATCTTGGTTAATCTTCAAATGGTTCTTCCTTAAATGAATTTCAATATCTTTATATTTCTACATTGTCGTGAAATGTACATCATTACTGGTTGTATAACGTTGCCACTCTTGGTTTGCATTGCCTTTCGATTACTCAGACCTTGTGGAAGAGGTCCCTTGTTCTTTCTTTTTTTCTTGTGATTTTATATTTCTCTGAATCGATAACTGTAGTAGTTCTCTTTATCTCTGTGCACAAGATGCTGAACAGTTGCATTCCAGATTCTAACACTATTTCTGTCCCCTTTTACTTTTGCTTCTCATGAGTGGTGTACACCAGGTGTGGATCATACACCTACGGAATACAATCAATGCATCCTTCAGGGAAGGCATTGTACCATCGTGCTTGAAGGAGGCAGCCATCAGGCCACTCCTGAAAAAACCTTCCCTGGATCCCCTGGATAGAAACAGTTACAGTTGTTTCCCAACTCCAAGCAGTCTTGGATGAAATCAATTATCTCAATCCATTTCAAACTGGCTTTAGGATGGGATATGGAGTTGAGACTGCCATGATTGCTCTGACCGATGACCTCCGCCCGGGCATCGACAAGGGTAGTGTGACCCTGCTTGTGCTCTTGGATCTCTCAGCAGCTTTTGACACAATAGACCATTCCATCCTCTTGGATCATCTGAGAGAGTTAGGAATTGCAGGCACTGCTTTGCAGTGGGTCCATTCCTTCCTCTCGGGCAGATCCCAGAGGGTGAGGACAGTTGCTCTTCCAAAATTGAACTCAACTGTGGCATCCCTCAGGGCGTCCTGTCCCCGATGTTATTTAACATCTATATGAAACTGCTGGGTGAGATCATTCGTAGGCATGGTGTGTGGGGTCATCAGTACGCTGATGAAACCCAAATATACTTCTTCATGACCAGATCATTGGCTCAGACTTCAGATCTCTCCTCTTAATGACTGTCTCAGAGCGGTAATGGATTGGATGAGGAAAAACAGATTGAAACGAAAGCCAGACAATAATAATAATAATAATAATAATAATAATAATAATAATAATAATAATAATTTTTTATTTATGGCCCGCCCCTCTGCTCAGCAATTGGGGCGGGTTACAGCATTTTAAAACATACAGAGTTAAAAGCATTCCCTCATCCCAAAATTTACCCCACCCATCCCATTAAAACAAGATTAAAACAAGACAAAACGGAGGTACTGACAGTTATGGGCCCAAAACCAGATTTGGGAATACAGTCTCCAGTCCTGGATGGAGTCACACTCTCTTCTAAGGACTGTGTTTGCAGTTTGGGGGATACTCCTAGATTCATCGCTTCACATGACTAGTCAAGTGAATGCGGCGATCAGGAGTGCCTGTTATCAGCTTCGGCTGATATGCCAACTGCACCCTTATCTGGACATGAGGGATCTAGAAACTGTGGTACACGCTCTGGTAACCTCATGTCTGGATTACTGTAATACACTCTACATGGGGCTACCCTTGTGCCTAACCCGGAAACTTCAATTGGTACAAAACATGGCAGCCAGGCTAATTACTGGAATATCTAGGAGGGAGCATATAACACCTGTGCTCATATCTCTCCACTGGCTGCCAATTAGTTTCCAGGCACAGTACAGGGTGTTGGTTTTAACCTTTAAAGCCCTATGTGGCTTGGGTCCATCTTATCTCAGGAACCGCCTCTCCCCGTATGATCCCCCCATGCACTTCGGTCCTCTGGGAGGAACCTGCTGCAGCCCATGAAGACCAGGCTCTCACAGACCTTCCAGAGGGCCTTTTCTGTGACCGCTCCCAGGGTATGGAATGGCCTGTCAGACGAGATCCGTCTTATTACCACTCTTACTGCCTTTAAAAAGGCAGTAAAGATGGATCTCTTACAGCAGGCCTTCCCGGAATAACTGCCTGGGTAACTGGAGGTGATCTGCTATTTACCCCTCTTGCTGCCATGGTACGTAAGCCAAAAAAAATTGTTTTTATTGTATTTTATCTGTTCTAACCTGATTTTAATTATATTGCAGTTTAATTTATTTTTAAGGTGTGAGAGGGCTAGGGTGTGGGATGAAGGAATGTTATTATTACCCCCAAATTATTTTCAGTAATAATATTGAGATAAAACAAATAATAATGTTTCTGTTACTGCCACTGTTGCTGCCTGACTCTCTGGGGCACCGGTGAAGTGACGCGATATCAGCAGGGGTGGCAGGGTCAGCTCCATGTTGGATTGTCTCACCATAGGGTTTTCATGGTAAAAGACATTACCATTCCTCCTTCTGTGCAGTACTAACAAGTGTTGGCTATAGTGTCACTGCTGTTGTCTCTGAAATCCTTCACCAGTGTCACCTTCCACAACTGCTGATGCCCAGTAGCTGTTTGGCACATTTTTTCTGGCTTCTCAGCAAAAGCCTGCCTGACATAGGAGACCATACTGCCAGCATAGCCTCTTACTTCACAGGCACAGTCTCACTGTTCCAGAAAGTTGTTGCCATGATGAGGCTTGGCACATATTCTTGTGCAAATAAGCAGCAGCAAGAAATCATGTGATTCATTATTGCTTGGGTTTTATAAGACATTTGATAATGTTGTAGTTATTGGCTCCATTGGCTTTCTCTTTTGTATTTAAGTAATGTCTCCATATTTGTAGTTATTTATTTCCTTTGTGGGTCTTTCCCTCCTATACTGCCTTAATGTATCAACATGGAAAAGCTAAAAAACAAAACAAAACAAAAAAAAACTATTGGCAGTGTGTTGGCCTAAGGATTGAATATTATTGCCAAAGCTGATTAGTGGTAAGAATCATAAAGCCCTTCTGTTGCTGGATTCCCAAAAACCTCCAGCTTTCAGTATATTTGGCTCCCAGCGCTAGGTCTTGTAATCCAATAATGTCTGGAGGGCTGCTTGATTCCCCTTACTTTTATAATGTGATAAGGTTCTGAATGGCAGTCATTCATATATATATATATATATATATATATATATATATATATATATATATATTAGGGCAGGATTGCAGTTAGAAATACCACTGAGATGTGCCATTGGGCATCTTCCCTGTTTGTTAACACAACCTGAGATTCAAGCTTGCTCCTTTTTCATAGGTCCTTTTCGTCATCTGCATTGGTCTATCCTGGGATCATTTTATTTGGCAAACAAAAGCATTTTGATTACCACCTGACTGCTCTAACAGATGTAATGTCTTTTCTTCTTAGCATAGGTGATGGAAAATCCAAAATAAATGTGTTAAGTGTTGGGGGTGGTTCAGGTGAGTAAAAATATGTCAAACAATGTATTTAATGAATTGAATTGTATTCATTAGTCTGAATATTATGAAATTATAGTTCAGTCAGTTTACCACTCATTTTCTCAGTAAGAACAAAGAAGAAACTGCAAATAATGCAGTCAGTAACAGAACTGTCTACAATACATATGACTGATTGGGAAAATAAAGAATTAAATCCAATGTAATTCTGTAAGAACCTAGGTACTCTCAGATCCACTGAAATTAATGATTTTGGAGTACGTAGGACTAGGATGTTATTTTAGAAAAGAAGCTCCATTTCTGATTCTGTATTTCCTGTCCTGTCCTGCAAATATCATTTTCTAATAATTTAGGGGGGTTGCAGACTGCCAGAAATAGTGCAAATTGAGTCCACTTTTAGGGTTAGGGTTAGTGCTAGGGAATAATGGGAATTGGTTTTTTTCCCCTGAGACATTGAGCCTTCTCTGTCAGAGAGCTCTGGTGCCACAATAAACTATAGTTCCCATGATTCCCTGACCCTAACCCTAACCCTAAAAGTGGACTCAATTTGCACTATTTCTGGCAGTCTGCAACCCCCCTTAGTTTAGGTATAAAAATAATACCAGTTGGTCTGATTTCTAAAGCACATGGACATAAATTCAGTGGTTTGAGCTCTGGACTAGGGCTTTGAGAGACCAGGATTTGAATCCTAGCTCAGTCATGTAAATCCACACCAAGGGTGACCTTGGGCAAGTCACACACTCTCAAGAGGAGGACAGTGGCAAACTTCTTTTGAATAAATCTTGCCAGGAAAACCTAAGACAGAATGGCTATAAGCTGAAGTCGAGTTGAAAGCAAATAGCATAACAACTGAATCAGTGATATTTGTGTAAGGGCCTGAACAGACTGCCAGAAATAATCCCGCTTGAGACCACTTTAACTGTCTTGGCTCAGTGCTAGGTATTCACAGGAACTGTAGTTTATTGTGGCACCAGAGTTCCCTGACAGAGAAGGCTCAATGTCTCAGAAAAAAACTACAATTCCCATGGCTCCCTAGCATTGAGCCAGGACAGTTAAAGTGGTCTCAAGCTGGATTATTTCTGGCAGTCTGTTCAGGCCCTAAGTGTTGATTTAGCATTCACCAATTTATTTAATGGGTCCGCACTAGCTGGGATTAACAAATGAATTTAGGCCATAGTGGCATAGTTTTAAAATGGAGCAATTTAACTACCACCTCTGCCTGTCATGAATGGCCAGGCACACAGTATTCTATCTGCTGCAAATTCTGTCCTCAAATCAATTTAGTTAGTTTATCAGTGGCAGCTGTTGTTAAGACAAAGGGAATAGGTTGTTAGGAATGTCAGCAGTCTGGCTATAACTGGCTACAAGTACTAATAACAATGTAGACCTGAGGGGTACACTTTTTAAGATTATAACCCCTAGATACAGCTTCTATAAACTCCCAGACATCATGGACCATGGTCATATGGCTGGAGGATTTTTGAAGTTATAATCCAAAAAAGTAACTTCCCCAAACTATGTGAGAATGTTTTATTGCCAGTCCATGAAGGGAGCATAGTCTGTTCATACCTCTTATCTTATTACTTCTGCCAACTCCCCCATCCCATCACAAAAGACATTCACTATGCTATAAAATAGCAAATGTCCTATAAACTATAAATTTCTTTGAAAAGTTTAATTGGAAACTTAATGGTGAACCATAATGATAGCCCTTTTAATGTAATTGTATTGAAGACTTTAAATAATTCCTATACTTTTTAAATTGAAAGTTGTTGATAATTCAGGCTACTGCATCTCTAGCTCTAAAATACCCCAAAGCACCATGTTTGCAGTAGGAACAACTAGTGAACCCAATTCAGGTTGCAGATTAAAATGCAGAACAAAAGAGTTTGGATGAAGGGATAGCTCTAAAGTAATTAAGGAATGGCAGGCTATTAATTTGTGAAGAGTGAAAAATACAGCTCAACATATGAAAATGTGAAATGCTTTTTGTTTTAATCTGGAGGACCAAGGTGGGTTTTATTTATTTATTTATTTATTTATTATTTTAAAATATTGCTTTTGCTGAAGGAATGCACAGAAAAATGACTAAAACATATTTAACATGCAATTAAAATATTAATTCCTGATTTCACAGTACTAGATTTGGCTGTATCTCAATTTGGACAAGTACTGTAATGCCAATATAGAAATACCTTTGGCAATAGAGCAAAATAGAGCTGATATTATCTGATATTTGATTTGCCTCCAACAAGGTACATGGGTAGAGACAACCCCAAAACAAAACAGATGTGTATGACATTTGATATAAGGGAAACGTGTGAACAGGTACAAGGATTTCCTTCAAAATATTTTGAAATAATATCCTAGTCTTTTCCCTGATCTCACTCATTCTAAATGGGAAGGCTGTGATTTATATGTATCTGCCTTCTTCAAACATGATGTGATACAGTTCTGTTTTAAGCACAGGCTATCTGTAATTCAAGGACAAAACCTTATGCCTCCTTCCCTCCCTCTCTCTTTCTGCCCATTTCCTTCATTCTTTTCATTTCTATCCTGGCTCACGTGCATCTCGGTTGAACTGCTGACCATTTATTCTCAAGCCCCAATTCCTTCATGATCCCTTCTACTCTTCCACCCATTTTCCATCTCTACTGTTCTTTTCTTTTCCCCTCTTCTGTCTACCTAATATGAATTTTAAGTCCTTATGAAGGTTTGTTTCATTTGATCTGACACATTTTCAGTATTTAACATAATGTCAAAGAATAGTCATTCTGCGTTGAGTACAGTAACAGTTTTACTTGTGACTTACTAAAAGACCAAGGCTTTCAGTCTTTCCAGATATATAGTTGTGTTAAATTATTCTTTGGCTTTCTAATAATTTCAGATGATGATTGTTCATTCAAACTGGTTGTTATCATTCAACTTCCCTTGTGGAGTGTATTCTGCCAAAGCCTTTCCAACTTGGTGAGAAATAGTCATTATGTTATGTCTTGAGATTACACCCCAAGATGGATATTTTGGGCAGCCTGCTGTGCTCACATGCACCTGGTTGAAATACCACCATAGATGTGTGGATGTATTCTGATGGTGTAAAAAAGGTCATGAGCATCTGTTAGTTTTGATTTGTGCTAGTCTACACAATTAAATACTCCTTATTCCAGTCAAATAGAATGAGATCTGCCCACATGTGGTGTGTAGGAGGTTGGACTTTGTGTGGGGAGGAAGGACTCCTTGAACTCTGAAGAAAAACGTTATTTTTTTACCATCATATATGTAGCATCATAATCCACAGAAATGCATATTATTGCACATGTGGCCATCCATCTGCTTTGCATGGATTTGGATGGCTGCACACTTTTGGAGGAGGGAGGGTGAATAGATGTGAATAATGTGAACTTACACAGGAAAGTGAGGACTTGCTCTCAGTGTGAATGTGAGAAAAGCTGCAGCAATTCACATATGTGTAGATTAACCCTTCTTCATTTTTTAAAAAACCCCAAATTCTTTTTCAATTATTTTTGTTGTAAAAGCTGACTCATAATTATTATTCATCTTTGCCACCCAAATTCAATAGACAGATGTATTTCCAGCAGGAAGAGAGCCATGTTCATAAGTGGTACAACCCTAACTTAGTGCTAAAATACACGGATCCAAATACAGACGTTAAACCTTTAAGGTGGATAAAGGCATCACTTTCTACCATATTTAAATTGTTTTAATTTCAGATTATTTTAGCTGAATATGAAGAATTCTATGAATGCTTGTGAAGTCTTATAAATAATAAACTCATGCACTTCTCACAGCAAGAGATTTAAGAGCTGTTCATTGCAGTTTATCATTGACAGCTGACAGTGGTATCCCAAAAGAGACAGAATTTTACCCACCCTCAAAACCAAATGTAACAAGTGCAAGCCTCATAGACAATGAGCATCAGGTTGCATAATGCGAACTAACTGTCTGGCAATATAACACTACATAGCCACCACTATCAGAAAGTTCCTCTTAATGGGAGCATATGTGATGACCATAAATCAATAGATAGGCATGAATGAGTTGCAGATGCCCTAAGGTACTCCACATTACCCCAAAGCTAGCAAAGGTTTCATATCGTACAGATAAAGTAGTCCTACATGATGACCATGCCTTGATTAGATTTAGACAGAAGAAAGCAGCCCTGATGAAACTGTTGTTCACTCTGTCTCCCTCTTTTGTCTGCTTTAAGATTGATTTCTGTCCTAACCAAGTGTCTCCTTTTTTGCTTTGTCTCTTTTGTTCAGAAACATATATAAATTAAAGAAATAAATCCAAGGCCTCCGTTACCTATCATTTTAGCTTGCTTTCTCAATGAAATCACTTCATTGCTGAAGATCATTTTGCTCACTGAAATCTTTTTGATTACTGAATTACTTTGCTTGCTGAAAATCACTTTGTGAAGATGCTAGCTGAAATTACTTCACTATTATACTTGAGGCTTTCCTAGAGCCCTTTCTATAGAACAGCCCATTGCACTGGCACAAAAAGATTCCATAGGCAATTCCTTTTCGGTAAAAATTGGCCACAACTTTCTTTATCTGTACAGGGTTGTCAACCATTTTCATTAACAAATTAACATCTATCATAATTATTTTGTTCTTGAGACATGTGTCAGTGCAGATAACTAAACTCATTATCAGGGTAAACCAAGCCATTCTCAGCACGTGGTAAGAACAACTCAAAAATCATCTCCCCCTCCCCCCCCACCAGATATAATGTCATAACAAAACAAATGATGTAATCCAGTTGTGATGTCATCATCTTGGTAGCTGACGGCATAGAGAATTTAGTTAACCCCATGACATCTACTCTTTATCCAAATAAGTAATCCAATTTGTTAATTCCAATTAACTGAATTATCCCTTGAGGGGGTCCTTGCCTGCCACAGGAGGGGGCCAGTCTAGCTTGGCATCCCCTCCCCCCCCGAAGAGTTCATTCAATGTGACGAGCAATCAAATCTAAGTAGACATCACATCCCCCAGGGAAGAAATGAACCCCATCGCCCCTGTACAGATGTGTCATACTAACCTGAATTCCTACATGCTCCACAACCAAAATCCTCAAACCCCCACACTTCTTTGCTATCGATCTATTTAACCAATGGCGAGCCGCATTGATAGAAGAGTCCTTCCTTGCCCCTGCCCAAGAACAGTGTGGCAAAAACTCGGTCCATATAACTACAGTTTGTGGCAGTCTTCGTTGGATGTCTTGCATGTCCCTCAAGATCCACTTAGACAACTGAAAACAAGGAAGTTTTACTAAGTCATTTTCACCCAAGTGAACCACAAGAATCTTGAGTGGTGTCACAGTCACCAAGAGCTCAATGATGCGTGGAAGAAGAGCTCCCCACAGCATTCCTCTACATCCAAACCAGTGTATCCGATGGATCTCCTCTATCCCCAGGTTCAGGTCTCAGCGAAACTGATGGATGTGATGCTCAACCCAAAAAACAAGGCTGTGACCAATGATCCATACATCACCCTGTTCCAAACCTGCTCAATAGAAACAGAAATTATATTAAATAACCAAATCTAACGAACCGATATCAACATTACAAATAGCACCACTAAGGACAGATGTAAGATTTAAAAGCCCTGGATCACCAACACCCAGTCCGTCGGATCGCCACCTCACTTAAGCCCTGAGCAGCAGCAACAGTTGCTGCCCCGATTCAAAAGCAAACCTACACGCCTCAGTGCCTGGCGCAACACGCTCAAAATTGGAACTGGGTCAATGGAAGGCCCGAGACATGAAGGAACAAGTGCCCAGGGGCAGACGGGCAGAGTCTGAGGTAGTCAGACAATGCCTAAACAGGACAGATCTGGCCCTCAGATGCCCTCAACAAAACTACAGTTTGACCCCTAGCCAACTGATAGGCCTTCGTTTGTCTGAAACAGATGTGGATGCCGTTTTCCACAATTTGAATGTCAGATAAACAAAGTGCCCTGCCAGACTTATCAGATTGGGAGCTAGGAACAAGTTCTTTAATTCTAGTGGTGGCAAAAAAGGCCAAAGAAAAAGCAGCCCTTAAAAAAGTGACTTCCTGGGGTGAGGAGCACACATTTTGAAGGGATTGCCAGATCTGAGTAAGATTTGGAGATCTGAATCTGAATAATATCTGAATAAGATCTGGAGGAAGCTCCATAGTCCAACCCTCCTAAGCCCTGTGAACTCTAAAGTCTACAGTAGGATCAGTAACACCCCACCCCCCGGAATAAAAGGACAGAGCCGCCAACCTCTCCCTGATCATAACTGGGGACAAATCAGAATGCTTAAGGTGGATGGCAAAATGCAAAACAATTTCCACCCTCAGGAGCCATACCTTAACCTCCTCCACCACAGACAGAAACTGTCTGAAAACTCGAATTGTGAGCTGGTATGATTTGCGTGTTGAAGGAGCGACAAACTGGAGAATCACCCTGTCGATCTCTACTCTCCAAGGCTCCAAAGATGTACCGGTATCTCCAATGGTCGCACTGCCACCTCCGGGGTGAGTTGACGGAACCTGCAAAACTGAAAATGGGAAAGGGCATCCGACAAAGGATTTAGTAAACCTGGGACATGGCGAGCCTGGAACAATATGTTGTATTTCAAACATTGTGCAACCATTGGCCTAACCAATGCCATTACCCTCAAAGATTTGGAGCTTTGGGAGTTCACTACATGAACTACTGCTTGGTTATTGCACCAGAACCAGACAGTTTTATTTGCAAATTGTGTTGGTCACAAATGAACTGCTACCACAATAGGGAAGAGTTCAAGAAAAGTAAGATCCCAGGTCCAACCATTATCTACCCAAGACTGAGGCCAACTCTCAGCCACCCATTGACCTTTTCAATAAACTCCAAAACCATGTGCACCAGAAGCATCAGAGTGAACCTGCAGATCTGCCTTTAAGAGCATTTCAGACCTCCAAAAGGAAACTTCATTAAATTGATCTAAAAATGACTCCCAAACCTTCAAATCTGCTCAAATCTGCTCGTATCCCACTTGTAATCCTAATGTGGTAATGTGGGGCAGAAACCCCTTTTGTGGCATTGTATAAATGAGCACAAAAGGCCCATCTTGGAACTATAACCTTACAAGCAAAATTTAATAAACCTGTCAGGGATTGAAAATCATGAAGCGTGGCCTTGCTTTTTCCCCTCATTAAACTTAACAGATGTCTCATAGCCTCCAGCTTTTTGACTGGAAGGCAGGATATTCCCTCAATCATATCTAATTCAATACCCAGAAAAGTAAGGTGGGTGCCAGGACCCTCCGTCTTCTCTTCTGCCAAAGGGACACCCATCTCAGCCATCAACACCTGAAATGCTGCCAAGGTATCCTCACACCCTGTTGACCCAGGGGCCCCAGCAAACAAGAAGTAATCCAAATAATGGGTAATAGCATGATTACCTGACCTCCTGACAGTACACCAGTGCAAAAAGTTACTGAATTTCTCAAAGGCAGAATACGAAATAGAACATCCCATTGGCATTGCTTTATCAAAGTAGTACATCCCTTCAAACTGAAAGCCCAATAAGTCAAAATTCTCAGGATGTACTGGCAAAAGCCTGAGGGCAGATTTTATATCACACTTAGCCAACCAGGCACCCCTACCCAATGCCCGCACCATTTGCACTGCTGAGTCGAATGATGCATATTTCACTGATGCCAAGGCCGGATCAATGGCACCATTCACAGATTCCCCTTTAGGATATGACAAATTATGAATTAATCGGTATTCACCTGGTGCCTTTTTTGGCACAACAACCAAAGGAGATAACCTTAGCATTGGCATAAGCAGGTGTTGATGAGGACCAGATATCCTACCAGCAGCCAGCTTTTTGGCTAGCTTTTCCCTAACAATCCCTGTTAACTCCCTCACCGAACGCACATTAGGTGCAAATTGGTGAACCCTCGAACCAGAATAAGGAATACGAAAACCGTATGAAAAAATTTCCAACAAATACTATGCAGAATCCCAGTTAGGGTAAATGTGCAGCCATGCAGCCAAGACATCCAACTGAATTGGCGTTGGTGCTTTTCCCTCCAGCTGTGTTTGGTTGAGAGGTGACCCCAGCCCCAGACTTCTTACCTCTGTAACAGGATGTGCCTGGATGGTTGCCACCACAGGTGTTACATTTTTGATCAAACCTGCAGGGCTGCCTCCTGCACTTACCAGAGTTGAAGTCCCAGCAGAGACCTGTTGTTTTTCTCTCTCCCGTGCTAGATCTCGCATACTGCCCTTTCGGCTGCGTGACCATAGGCACAAAGCCATTGTCGCACCTGCTCAAAGGGGAGGCCCCCAACATAACATCTGCCCACAACTCTGGCTGGACATGCTGCCAAGATAAAGAAGGGTCCAAAGCAGCTCTCATTCTAAGCTGCTCGTCATACTAGAGCCATGCGGACCCCCTCGAATTGAAATGACAATTTGTGTATGCTTTAATCATAATCTGCTGATACTTAGAGAAATCAGGAGACTTGGAAGGGTCTTTCTGTTCAATCACACCCCTATAGATGGTAAATCCTATCATCCAGTTCACAAAGTTCCTCTCAATCCTAGGGCGCTTGTGGGCCTGCAATTCCTTTGGCAGACTAAATACGACCCTGTCCTTTACCATAATCCTTGGCTCGGGGTCACAAAATGTAAGGGAAAACAAGTCAATGTACTCCCTTTACCCAATTCTATCTTTAGTAGTGAGCGGGAGATGTGATCCTAAAGGAGTGGACATCCCAGCATAAGGATTGCACTCCACTGGTTTGTCTGCTCCAGCTAGGCCTAACACTTCCACAGTCACAACCACCCTTAAGTTACTTCCCTTGGTGACCGAGGGCTGCGAAACAACACCCCTGAGTCAGACACCTGAGTTGCCCCCGGTGATATCGAGGGTGCCCCTGGGGGAACAGAAGTAGAGGCATCCAGACCAGATATTTTCCCAACTTGCCCACCTGGAGTCCATACCGAGGTGGGCCAAGAAGGTGATGAATTAAAAGATTGGGACAAACCTATGTTAGACAAGCACTGGGAAGCATCCCTCGATGCTTGCGAAGCTCCCTCCAAGTGTGATGTGACCACAGCTCGGATACCATGCTGTAAAGTAGCAGAGAAACTCCTCCCATCCCTGTTAGCAACCTCACGTGTTTCAGGTGCCATCCCACTGCCATGACCTGAAACCACAGCTCTCTGGACGAAATTGTACAAATCTGCCAGAGTGGGCTGCTCAAGCACAGGGGCAACTGCTCCCTGTTGTCCCACACCAGGAACTCTCTTCAGCAGTTCCATAACATCAGCTACAGTTGGTTGCTCAACCTCTATAGCTGAGGTAGCCAGGGGACCATGTGCCATGCTATCTAAAGACATGCCAGGTGAAGCAGCCACTTGCACCTGTGTAGCCCGAGATCCCTGGATCTGATTCTCACTTAAAGAAGAGTTAGCCTGAGATCCAGATTTAGCACCCATTATCCCCTTCTGAGCTAACTGCTCACAAACTGCGACACAAGCCTGCATTGTACAGCCTAATTGTGCCAATTGAGCTCATATTTCATCTTCCCTGCCCTGTGAATCAGGTCTCTTTGGTGCTAGCCATCCAGTACTAGGCCCCACCTTAACTGTGGCTTGCTACGCGGCATGATGACAAGCTAGCTAAAGGCTGTTTAGGGTTATAGTGTTCCTCTAATGCCATAGCCCTCGTGTGAATGAAAATAAACAGCAGCCTCAAAAAACACTAATGGAAACCAGTACTATTAAGAATGCAGGGCCCACAATGGCCCTGGACTGTAGTGCTCCTATTAAGGAGAATACCCCAGTAGCCACAATCTAAAAATGAGTCCCTATTTAATTAATATATACAACAACATGAAAAATCCCCCCCTTGAAAAAGGGGGAGCTTGTATGCATTGCTCCCCCAAGCACGGGTCCCCAAACCAGAACCTGTCCCAAGCAGGGACCCAAACAAGGCCCCAATGGCCTGCCCCAGTCCCCTCTGGGACAAATAACCAAGCTGGTATAACCAGCAAGTGTAACCACAAGGGCCAAAATCCTTAGGCCCACTACCAGGCCTTCCCTTGAATAGGGAGCCAGGCCACACCAAGCACCCTAGTATAACTAGGCCCTGCAGCCTGGCCTCTGGCTTATGCCCCCCCCCCCCAAGGGAGGCAAGCCAAGCGAGGCCACAGGCCCCAAAACCCAGAGGCTGCCCACCAAGGGCTGTTTCTGCAATCGGCCATCCAGGCCTATCAATTGGGCACCACAGTCCTATGCCTGAGGCCACACCAAGCCCACCCCGGGTGTAATAGGCCCCAATGGGTGCCACCTCCACCATTGGCAGGCCTCCTAGAAAGGGTCCCACCACCAACCGCACACCTCATACGACGCCGCTGTAAAGCCGAGCTGGGGCGCTCCTTGTTGGGCCCTTCCTGTGCTGCCCTTGGCCAGGCTGCAACCACTAAGGTGGCAGAGGCCCTAGGGATAGCCCCCAAAATCAGGATGAACCAGGCCACGACCCTTTCTCCATGGGCGGGAGGAGCTGCACGCCGAGCCGTGCTCCTGATCGTGCCAACACAGGCCTTCTCCGGATAGGCCTCCTCCAATCACCAGCAGACAAGCGCTTTGCTTGCTTGCCTAATTCAAAATGGCTGTCACCTCGTGGCAGCCAGGCGCTATATAGCCCCAAGTCTCACTGGTAGTCTCGCAAGACGCGAGAATATCAGTGTGCTGGGGATCCATGTGTAAACGTTGCACCACAGAAATGCCATGAAGCTGCCGTGTTAGCCGTGTGGCTTCCTAGCAGCATGGATGTGTGCTGCTGTATGAATGCCACCCCCCCACACCACTGGGAAGTTGGCTCTTTTTGCTGCTCTGTACTGGCCCCAAGTTCCCATTTATGCTGCAGAAGAGAGGTTCACACTTTTCCTCTGTCCTAGTGGCAGAGTTTTCTATACTACAATTTCATCTTTGGAAAGCACCCAAAGTGTTCTAGGAAAAGCACCTTTTAGTTCTTCCTTTCTCTTTTAAAGGTCATTTCCTTACATATGGTAGTCTTCAGTACTTTTATGCACTTTTCTATAGTGCATGGTATGGTATTAGGAGGGATCAGCTTTTCTTGAATAATGTTTTAAAGTTTCAACTGGTCCAAAGAACTGCAGCCAGACTATTAACTGGGACTGATCAGGAGAGCATGCATCTCCTAAGTTGCAAGACCTCCACTGGCTGCCAGTATGATTCCAGGCACAATTCAGAGTTATGGCTATGGTCTATAGAGCCCCACTGAGCTTAGTTTCAGGCTAGCTGAAGAACTGGGTCATCCTATATGAACCCATGGCCTTTCTCAGTCCTGCTAGCCCCACAGACATGGTTGTTGCTGTTTTGTTTTTGTTTTTTAAGAAAGTAAGGGAGAACATTCTGGAAGGTTGCTCCCAGATTCTCTAAATCCCTGCCTAGGGAGGATAGATTGACCACTTTACTTTCCTTCTGTTTCAAATTTCAAAAGGCTTTTATTTTACAAGGAAATAGTGTGTGTTTAATTTTTGCTTCTTAATAGATAATTTTTATTTTTCTTAAAAGTATAGATATATTAATTGAGTTTTAAAAATAACTTTAATATATTTTATCTGCATGTTGTTGTTTTACTTTTATTTCCTTATATTTTGTAATATTGTGTTTTGAATTTCAGCACTAAGAAAAATAAATAAACAAAGACAAATATAAAAGAGAGAGCCAAGCAAATAAGCATATTTCTGGATGTAGTTCCTTGCTGGAATGAAATGTGCACATCACTCCTGCCTATTTGGACATGATATCTTATATAATCCCCATTCATACATTCTTATAGGCTGTGGATGAAAGAAGCACCTTTCTAACTTCCCTGCAATGCAGAAGGAAATGTGTATCTGCAGCTATTCTTCTTGATTGCTAATCATTTTTATAACTTTTGTACTACCTGTACTTGCAACAAGGCTGCCACATGTTTCATCTGCCTAGTTATGCATGCATTATAGCAAGTGTTTATTAACAGGCTGCCATTGGTCATCCATGACAGATCATGGGCAAATTACTAGTCAATAGTGGGATGTGACATGGTTGTTATACAACTTTACTATTCACTCATATATCACATATTATTTGTAAAATCACCAAATCTTTGAGTTGTAAAGGACTGTTAGAGTCATCTGGTTCACCTCCCTGCATGCAGGAATAACTTGTAGTCACTTAAATTAGATTAATGATTATATACATATACATCTCTCTCTATATATATATTTAAGCAGCTTTCTCATCACTGCTTTCTCTTATTTGTGTGCCAGGAGAAATTGACCTTCAAATTCTAACAAAGGTACAGGTTAAATATCCTGGAGCTGTCATTCATAATGATGTGATAGAACCAAGTGCTGAACAAATAACATGCTACCAAGGTATGACTAACTTTGCATCTTAATTCTTTCTGTGGTTTCTGATGTTTTAAAACCGAAGACAGATCTGGCTATGGTGACACATCCCACTTGAATTACTGTAATACAGTCTACATGGGATTGCCCTTTGGAACTGTTCAGAAATTGCAGCTGGTGTAAAATGTTGTGGCCAAAGTGTTGAGTGGGGCTAGCTACCCCCTTGCTAAAAGAGCTCCACTAGCTACCAGTCCATTTCTGGGCAGAATTCAAGGTGCTGGTTTTGACCTTTAAAGCCCTAAATGGCTTGAATCCAGACTATCTGAAGGACCATATCTCCCCATACAAGCCAGCCTGAGCACTGAGATCAGCAGGAGAGGGCTTTCACTCAGTCCCACCATCTTTGCAAGTGCGGTTGGTGAGGACTTGGGAGACAGCCCTCTCCATGGCTGCTCCCAGACTGTGGAACTCTCTGCCACAGGAGGTTAGGTTGACCCCCTCCCTGCTTTCTTTCCACTGGCAGCTGAAGACATTTTTATTTAAGCAGGCATTTGGTGGGTAGATTTTATTTGGTGTACTATTTTAATGTTTTATGATTATTATTGTTTTGAATTATGTTGTTTTTATCTATGTTTTAATTGTTAGTAGTATTTAATTTTTTTAAAACTTTTGTAATCAATGTAACCTTGTCTTTTTTAATATATTGTATCCTGCCTTGAATCCCACTGTGAGAGAAAGGTGGGATATAAATCCTGATAATAAATAAAATAAAATAAATATGTCAAATCACTTGCCCTTTATCAAAAGATTGTCCTTCTAGAAAGATATAGTACTATAATGTTTTTAGGGAACATTCATTTGCCATAGTTCCATTGTAAGGAAATGTGGCAGGAGAGAACAACTATAGTGGCTTGGAAGGCAACCCATAATAAAGCATCCCCCCTCTAATTTTCACATTGCCAAAAATGCCAACAAAAGAGCCATATAAAACAAAACTGGAAGTTCCCAGAAGTCTACATCTGGATTCGAAAAACAGGTATGCTTCCACATCAAATGTTGCAGAGTTCCCTGCAACCTATTTAAAAGCTGAATTGACATTCCTGAAGGGGCTTGCAAAGGGGTAGTCAGGAGAGAAACAGGCCCCATGGCTGCAACTTTGCTAGATTCTGTAATGTGGGATAGCTATCCTATGGTTCTTATCATGGCAGTGAACCAGAAGAGCCCAATCTCTTCTGAAGTAATGCAGTTCAAGTGGAAACGGTAAACAACTGAAGTAGTGATTAAGTTTAAAAAGCTTAATATGCAGGTGTTTGAAAAGGTCAGTTTGAATTCATCCTGAAAATAGGAGTTAATTCTTTGGGTGCATCTACACTGTAGAAATAATTCAGTTTGACACCACTTTAAATGCTCTAGCTCCATCTTATGGAATCCTGGGATTTGTAGTTTTACAGGATCTTTAGCCTTCTTTGCCAAAGCATGCTGGTGCCTCACAAAACTACAAATCCCAGGATTTTTTTTAGGATGGAGCCATGGCAGTTAAAATGGTGTTAAACTACATTATTTCTACAGTGCAGATGCACCTTCCTTCCTTCTCTCCCTTCCAATACTGGGACTCAGGATGATTTACAAAATATTAATGACAAAACAGATTCTAATCTTTACAGATACAGAGCTTCCTACATGGGTGTAAGCACACATATGCACTCTCAATGCAATATATATTGTTGCACTGGCACAAAGGACACAAGACTCCTTTCATGGGTTTAAAACAGGCCACAACTTTTATTAAATTGTACAGGGTCAAAGCCAAACAATTAAATTATTTTAAACAGCTTTGCCACAGGTGTAAGTGAAGGTATATCCACCTAAGGGTGGTTCTTCACTGCCCGTGGTAAAACAATAATTAACAACATATTTTAGCAGTAAATAAGTAAACAAAGATGTAAACAAATACAAAAACAAAGATGTAAACAAAAACCCTTCCCCGGAATGACGTCATATTATGTCATATGACATCACAATTTGCTATGACGTAAACCCTTAATTATTTATGTCATGTCCTGTAAATTTGTTTAGCGCTGAATTTTTTCTATTCCCAATTTAACTAGCTGAGTTAATTTTATCTGTGGGATGGGGTCATTCCCCGCCCCAATAAATTAAACATGTAACAAAACATAGACCCTGTACCCCCAGTTGTGACAAAACAACTAACAGATAATCACGATCCAGACAGAAAATCAACAAAGAATCTCAGGGAGGGTGAAAAACCCAAGTAACCTTGGAGAAAAAATCCCTCCCGGCCCCCGAAGGTGACCAGCCAAGGCCTAAGAGTAAATTATCACTGAAACAAGGGTGGAAGGGATGGGTTGCCAAAAGCCGAGAACGGTTCGAAGTAACTCTCACTGTCTCGACTATAAAAATGGCTGCCTCCATGTGGTTGCATTGAGTTTTAAGCAACAAACTCTCATTCAAATCTCACATAACAATAGCCTTGCGAGAATTGTTAACACCATCCTGTTGGCACAGGCGCGGTGGTGTGACTCCCCCCCCCCCGCGCCTTGACCAATGAGGAGTCTTTGTCCTTATCTGGCCAGTACAACAAGAAACCCCTCCTGACAAGTTGTGGGGTGTCTTTCTATTAAGAACACATCTATTTTGCTAGCATGTTCATAATGGGATGTAGTGATTGGCTGTATACATGAGGTAGAGACATTTCCATGTAAAAAAATAGTTCTGTGTGAAATGGCCTTGAGATATACTGTCTTCAGGGCTTTCAAAACCTCCTTGATAGTTAACCCACTTCTGCCTTTTTGAAATAAAGAAGCCACACTGACAGGCATTAGCTTTCTTTTCCTACTCTTCGTTTTCCTGACATCTCCTTGCAGACTATCTAGTGATTAAATAGAAGCAGACTGAGCCAGATTATTTTCAATGCTGATATGGATTACTGCTCAATGATGTCTGAGTTTAAAATAGCAAATTAGATTTGAACTGTGGTCATAGAGGCTAGAGACTGATAAATGGAAGAAGACTGAATAACAGCTGCAGCATTCAGAAGTGGTTGCCTATGTCCAATAGGGAATGCAAAGATAAGCACTCATGGAACATTTCTCATCTTATTTCACCCAGATGTATCCTAATCAGAGCACTGAGGAAAGTTACACTTTGGTTCAGTCTGTTAAGTTGGTGCTATAACAAAGCACAGGTGTCTGAATGCTTTGTGCATATAAAGTTCTTAGAGCTACCAAAGGACTGGATGTAAGTGTGTCTCAGGCAGTGAAGTCATCGCTGAAATAGGATTAAAGTAACAGTGATAGAGGAGCCTCTTTCTCTCTCTCCAAATAATTTCTACACAAAAAGACAGGGACATCACTCAAAACAGTGTTTAGCAAGGGGCTTTGGGTGGGGGGCAGTGAGCATTGTCTGTCCATTTGGTAATGGAGAAGAAGAGGGGTGTTCAGTCCTCAGATTTCAAACCTGTGTTGAAATGGGGGGGGTGCCTTCACAAGGCTTTAAAATGAAGACACAGTGAGCTTGGTAATAGTTTTAGGATTGCGAGTTCACATAAGATCATCCCAGGCTTTGAGGTTTCTGGGCCAAAACTTGAGACCTAAGGATAGCCCCTGCTGATGTTATTAAATGTTATTCATTTAATATGAACCATAGTTTATCACAGTTTGTCATTCAACACACACAGAGAGAGAGAGAGATTGAGAGAGAGAGAGAGAGAGTTTCCTCTTTGGAAATTAAGACACAAATAGTAGCTAAAGGAGCTGTTCCTAGATCAAAATATTCCCTCTCTCTTACTTAGGAAGATGGGATAAGGAAAATTCAATCTAGGCTACTTGCTTCTAACCAGAAGGTATATGCAGAGCAGAGCAGAGGGTGAGCCCTCGTGTTACAAGACCTGGATGGAAAGGAGGAAGCTAGATAACCCCCTCTGAAGAATTTTGGAAAATTGCAGCAACAAATCAATTAAGCCTTGAAAATTGTAGCAAGCTGCTGGTCTCCAATTGAATCTATATTTTAACAATCTTAAGATATTTATTATATCTTACTGATGAAATGCTATCTTTCTTTTGTTTACTTTAAATCTGAAGTGTGCATCCACAATCCAATTTCTAGATACAAAGCTTGAACAAATAAATGTATTTTTCGTCCATGTTGGACTCATTTTAAGATATTGGAGAAAGTGGAAATGGAAACAGATTCTGAATGTCATAAGACCTATGCAGAAAAAATTCCTTACTTCTTTCACATCTTGGTTTGCTCCATAAAGTGAATCTGTTAAGAATGAAAAGAAACAGCTGGCAGCTCAGGATTAAGTCTCATCACTGACACCAATGTCATATATTTTTTTAAAAAATATGGCTTTCAGCTACTTGAAAATTTGATATGGAAATTTATTCCATATTTGCAGTTGAGATAAACTGTGAAACTATCATATTTTAGAACATGTTGCAAAGACATCAAGCCTTGAGAACATAAAGTTTACTTGGCACAAGGAGACTTCATTGGAATACGAAGGTCGAATGAAGGCAAGCAAAGAGATGAAGAAGTGGCATTTCATTCACATGATCCAGGTAAAAGGATGAATAGTGTATTGCACTGAGGTGTTGTTGGGACATAACATTCATGTATTACTTTTCATGTATTATATTGCATTTTAGTGCCACAATCCTGCTATAAACCCATGCATTTTATTATATTTATTTGCAAAATAATTTTTGTATATACATTTCTCTTGCTCTCTCTGTAGCTGGGTGCTTTTTTTTTTTTGGTAAATAATAAAAGCCAGGCATACAAAATACAAAGGGTAGACAAATGCAAGTGGTATCTAACAGCCCAACAAAAAAGTGGGTTTTCAGCCATGTAAAACTTGTGGTTGTTGTGTGCCTTCAAGTCATTTCCAACTTATGGTGATCCTAAGGTGAACCTGTCATGGAGTTCTCTTGGTGAGATTTGTTCAGAAGGGATTTGCCTTTGCCTTCCTCTAAGTCTGAGACAGTGTGACTTACCCAAGGTCACTTAATGGGTATCTATATTTGAGTGGGGATTTGAACCCTGATCTCCAGAGTTGTAGTCCAATGCTCAAACCACTACACAATGCTGGCTGTCCACCAAAAAGCTATGTCAGTGTAAATAAGGACTAGATTCAGAGTTCTCTCCGCAAATGGAAAGTCTCCCATTTTGGAGGATATGGAAGAAACATCTGGCTGGAAAAAGAGGTTGTAGAGAAATTTTATGCTGATCCCATCTTCTCCTTGAAGCCCACACATTACCTGCCAGAGTGATGAGGAGAGTATTTTCTCCCATTCCAGTAGCTTTTCAGGAACATAAAGGTCTACATGGGGAGGAAGCCTTGAAAATTCCAAGCCCTTTCTCTTCCTCCAGTACTAGAGGAATTCAACTGAGCACAAGTTTTTCCAACTATCTTCAAAAGTCCCACAAGACTCTCTTGCTTATTTCCCTTTGAATGTGTGAAACTGCTGTCCTGGATCAGCTACCTAGGTGTATTCTATCATATTAAGCAGCCATGTAATAGTGGGGAAACTTTCAGAGACAGCACACACATTCCTTTGCTGTTATTTCTGTTCACTTTATGAATTTTCTCTGGGAGACATTTATTTATTTATTTTTACTTAAGGTCATACTGCAACATACATGGCACCAAAAGGTGTTAACTGTATTTGCTCTGGAATTTCTGTCATATTCCTCTGAACTAAAGCACCAGAGCTGCCTAAACAGAGAAATTCCAAGCATCCCACTAGACTACAAATTCCAAAATTTGACAGGATGGAGCCATGACAGTTAGGGTCATATGAAACTGATATAACTGTTCAATGAAGATAAACCCTATGTAAACTATGGGTGGGGAACTGCAATGAGGTGGGAAGCCAGATGCCTTACCTTCACTAACAGGCCTCCATGGGATGACCTTCAGGGTTGTGGCCATATCCTGACATCATGAGATCTTTAAGCAAAGTATTAGGTGGAGCTCCTCTGTCTAGTCCTTCAGTCAGAGTTACAGCTTTACTTCTCTCCCTTTCTCTCACTGGCTAAGACCACAGTCAGCCTCTTCTTCCATTTTTTCCATAGAGAAAAATATGAGGAGCAGTAAATCTAGGAAGAGCATCCTTTCTGTCTTAAACCGCATATTGGAGATCTTGGAGATCATGGTGATTTCCCTCATGCTACCTTCTAGGAGTGGGGCTTCAGTCAGGAACTTGTATGGAGATCTCTTCTGGAGAAAACCCTCTCACTTCTCATCAAAATGTTTCTTCCAGTCACTGGGTGTATAAATCCTCCAGCCTCATAGAAAGGGTGTTATTTTTTGGAATGAAAAAAAATCCATGCCAGCTCTTAAAAACTACACACATTTTAAAGGGGTTAGAAAGCCAATATGGTTTAGTGGTTTAAGCATTGTACTACAACTCAAGGTCCAGGGTTCAAATCCCTGTTCAACCATAGAAATCCACTGGGTACCCTTGGACAAATCACACTCTCTCAGCTTCAGAGGAAAACAAAGATAATCCCCCTGGACATATTTTCCCAAGAAGACTCCATGATAGGCTTGCCTTGGAGTAATTATAAGTTGTAGATGACATGAAGACACACAACAATAATAATAGGAATCAAGGAATGCATGTTATACCATTTTTCTGGAAGTAGTAGTGGTAAAATTGTCCATACTTGAAGCCCATTGGCCATTGTCACTAGAATAGCCCTGTTGACCTAATTTTTGAGTGAGGTATCAACACTTTTGTAAACCCCATCAATACAGTGGGTCTATTCCAGTTGAGACAAATAATTAGATTCAAGTTTGTACCTGCTACATTGTCTTAGCTGCCTTGAATGGGTTGACAGATTGGAAAACATTCATACTATTGAAGAAGAATGTGTGCAAACTCTGCTGTAGAAAGATAAATGGAAAGCTGTCATTTGCATTATCTGGTGCACCTGGATGAAGCGTGGGTAAATAGATTTTTCAGTTTGTATATATTTGAATTATTTCTTTCTTACAAAAAAAAATGAGAAAACACATAGAAATATTGTTTGTACACCCAGTTTACATTAAAATATTCTTTTTATTCCTAGATGCTGTATTATGTAAAAGACATCCCAGCTACAATTAAATTCTTTCACAGTCTCTTAGAACCTGGAGCAAAACTCCTCATTATCCTTGTTTCAGGTAATGACTACAAACTACATATTTATGCTGTATAGGGGTGAGGGTTTGGACATTGATGAGCTTCTGAGTGACTGTGAATGGATCTGTTCCCATTATAGGTCAGTATTATGATTTAATAATTATCTTAACTATTTGTGTACTCCTCTTCCAGTCATCTACACAATATGTATCACACAACTGAATATATTTTTTGTCATCAGTTAAAAATCAAATACTAATTTTCAGTCTGGAAGAAGTCCTCAAAGGAACATATACATTAATATCACACATAATACTTCTCAGTGGTTGCCACTAGACTCTGGAACTCCCTTCAGAGGAAGGCCAGAATGACCCTCTTCTTGTTTTCCTACCATCAGCAGGCTAACAACCTTTTTATTCAGACAGGCTTTTACAACAGAGAGTTTTTTTTAAAAAATGGGCTAGGGCATTCTGTAGTAACTGAACTGTTTTAAGACCTTTTTATCAATTGCATTTTATTCTTTTAATGTGTGATGTGTTTTAATACTGTAATAGCTTAATTCTATTTTAATGCCCACTTTTTGTTTGCTTTTAATTGTATTGTTCTTTAAATTGCGAGTTCTAACTTGAGTTCCAACATGGAGAAATGTAAGGTACTGCACTTAGGGCGGAAAAATGAA
>CM034701.1:151254207-151265678 GCA_020142125.1 Phrynosoma platyrhinos
TGAGCAAAATCTGGAACTATATTTGTTAAATATGACAAATAAAATAGATCCAATCATTGAGAGGAAATATGGGAGCATCATTCTTTATATGGTGACAACTGCAAGAATACAACTGCTGCAAAAATGGAAAATGCAAAAATTGCCGACTTTTGAAATTAACTGAGATGAAAGAAATTGACCGTTTGACGAGGATACTGAATAATAAAGATTCTGAGGAATTGGACGAAGAATGGGCTCCATTAGAAAAATATTTAGAAGAATTATGGAATTAAAAGGCAAAGCAATACAAAGCAGAACTAAAACAGAGGTTATTAAGTTGTTTATTGAAGAATTATGGGTGTTATTTAGAGAATTTATGGCTAAAAGTTTTATTTTAATTAGTAGGTGATGATTTTGGAGGGGGAAAGTAGGAGATATGGTAACAAAAGAATGGTTAAAAAGAGATAAGTAAAAGTAATAATAATGGAGACATGCTTACTTTCGAAGAACTATGGAAGTATTATTTTCATATAAATGTATCTTAATGATAAGTTGTAATATTTATTTGTGTGTATATTAATAAAATAAAAAAATCATTAAAAATAAAATAAAAAAAGAAACATAAAGAAAATATTCTCACACAATAACGGGATTAAACCACAAGTAATTTGGGGGCTATAACATCAGAATGTTTCTGTATGCACAACATGCCTATTTTGTGATTCAACTCCCCTCCATGCATTTCCACAATAATTTAAAAAATCTTAACAAACACCATCAGGATTCCTTAAACAGATATTAAAACAAGTTACTAATTAAAACAGAATATATTGGCAAAGAATATAGTATCTTTGATACTAAGGCCCAAAACACATAGGTCAAATAAGGTGCCTTCCAGGCACTTTGGGGCCATGATGTTCAAACTATTGGAAGTTGCTCCAAGGCTAGCTAAGGCAGCCCAAAGCAGCCTGAAAAGGAGCAGCAAAAAGCTGCTCTTGTCAGGGAATTGTTTAGGACTATGGCAGTGGCCAGCTTTGGTCCCTGAGCAATTGGAGCTCCTTTTGTCCCATCTGCTTCACCCTTCAGACCAGTTGGTCAATCCTACCTGTTTTTCAGCTTCTTTGATACCCTGTAATCTTCTTGATTTTTTAACTTCATATTGGATTCTAAGTACCGTATTTTCCAGTGTATAAGACGACCCTTTAACCTGCAAAATCTGTGGCTAAAGTGGGGGTCGTCTTATATGTGGGTCATCTTATACGCCTGAAAATACGGTATGTTTCTTCATATTTTTCCCTTTTGTGCATACTCAACCAAATGTTGCATTGCCTTGTGCACACTTATTTCTCAGAACCACTCCTCTCCCTCATCCTGCAAACTTCACAAATGTGTGATGCCCATTTCTAAGTATACATTTTCTCACAAGTCTCTTGAAGTTTGAAAATGATACTGTCATTAAGACTATTATGCAATTTATTTCCATTCCTAATCTCTTGAATTTCCAAATAGCACTGGGGGGGGGCTTGTTTGCAATTTGCTGGCATTGATTTTATTGTATTTCAAGTGTGTTAACTTAATTTTAATTCCATTATAGTTTAATTTAGTTTTAAGGGGTGGGAAGGTGGGATCTAGGAATGTTTTAACTGTTGTGTTTTTAATTTGTTGTACGCCGCCCTGATTGTTGAGCAGAGGAGTGAGTATAAATAAAATTTTATTATTATATTATTATTAACTGTGCAGAACTTTTGCTAGTCAGGGCTGTGTGGGCAATGCTGGATTAGAGGCACTATTGGCCTGATCCAGTATAAAGCACCAGACTACTTTTTCCCTCTTACTGTTTTTGGCTGTATTCATATCTTCCCTTTTCCTAACACACAGGTGGAATTCTGTTCCTATAACTCAGATAGGATTTAAAAAACAAAACAAAACATTTTCAGAATTAATAAAGACAAAACATTCAAAATATGCATGTGCACACAGTTGACATATCCCAGCACTATTCAGTATTAAAAGAAAAGGCCTCTGAAAACTACTGTCTCAGCATTGGCAAATAAACAACAACCTAGAATCTCAAAAGGCAGAAGTTCTATGCAGCACAATCCAACATGTGTGTACTCTGAAGTGAATCCCATTATGATGAATTGAGATTACTCCTGGCATAGACCTGGACCCTGACATAGAACTGTGAGCATAGAATTGCACCTTGAGGATGCAGTGTCTCCTACCATCCCTCAACCCTGTTCCTATGTGATCCAAGAATGACTGGCATTCATAAGACATCTCCTCTCCCCATCTTGATGAGATCCTGGGGAATCTGAAGGCCTGTTGACATTATCACTTATCTTGGCATACCACCTCCTGATATTGACTTTTGATTTGATTGCAGATTAGAAAGTGGAATCAAAAACTGAAAAGTTAAATTAAAGTCAATAATCTCTAGTAAAATCAAAGGCTCTGACTAAACCAAGGAGGGGAAGAAGAGCATTTTTTGCAAAAGCTTTCTGCACACTCACACACTCCAGATAAATGCTGTCCCTTCCATGATTGGGAGAACTCCTGTTTTCTTCTTTGGTGCTATGAAAATGTCATTGCCTACATGCCTGTGGAAATAACATTTGTTGGGAAACAAAGCCTACTTTTGAGGAATTTATAATTAGCTCAAATGTGAGAGAGAAGTGCCCAACTTCGCTTCTGAGACCTTATCCAATTGTATACCAGAGATGTAAGAGTTCTGGCAAGGAATGACACTGAAATGGACCAATCTCCAATTAAAATATTTATTTAACTAAAATAGCAAACATCCAAATGCGGCACACACACACACACACACACACACACACTCTCTAGAAGAATAAGCTGAGAGTGGGGGAGACAAATAGGGAAACCCGGATAGAGGGATATACTCACACCCGAGAGACTCCTCTGGACTTCTAGCAAATGAGGATGAGTTCCATCAAAGGGGCACAACCAGCAAGAGAGGGGGTCACAGGAACTATTTCAGAATGCAGACTGACAGAGATTCAGCATGCACTTCCAAGGTAGCATGAGGTCTGCTAAAATCCAGGGGTTCTTATAGGGAATTTCTGCCTCCTGGCCATGAGTTAAACAATAGATGGACAAAGGCTTGATGGATTTACTATTGTTTACTTAAGTCTGAGCATAGTCCAAACAATGCATTTGGTTTCAAAAATATCAAGGAAAGGAAGCTAGAGAAAGGGGTGCAATCAAATCTGATCACTGTCCCATTAAATGTGAGACTAGTAGCCTTTGCAGACTGCCAGAAATAGTGCACTTTAAATTGAGGCACTTCCCTGGCTCAGTGCTAGGGAATCATGGGAATTGCATTTTTTTCTGAGACATTGAGCCTTCTCTGTCAGAGAGCTCTGGTGCCACAATAAAATACAGTTCCCATGATTCCCTAGCACAGAGCCAGGACAGTGCCGCAATTTAAAGTGCACTATTTCTGGCAGTTTGCAAAGGCCCTAGGACAAGCAAACACCATTATGCATCCTTTCCAATATAATGGAATATTCCTAAGGGCAACTCCCAAAACCTGCCTGTCCAGAAAATCTTTAGTGGTCTTGAGAAATTTCAGCTTGCTTACCTGACCTTACATTTAGGGGATTATGGCTGCCATCTCCCAAGGGTCAGGCTGGGGTCATACGGAACTCCACATGGCTAAAATATATAAGAAACATGGAGCACATTCACTAACACATTGCAGCATGTTTCAAAGAAATAGCCATGTTAGTGTCTTGCAGCATGAAAGGGAGGAAGGAAAGTAAAGGGGAGAAAAAAGAAATGTAGCAGCACCTTTAAGATTAACTGGTTTTTGTTTTCACATGAACTTTCATGGATATAAACCCACTTCTTCAAATACAGTACAAAGTGATAATAAATGCTCAAGTATAAAGCATATTTATGTAGTTGTGGGAATGGGATAGAATGTAATAGGATCTAGAAAGATGCAAATCATGATCTTTGCCCTAAATTTTCAAAGTGCTGCACTGACCACTGTATCAATTGATCACTGTATCAACACTAACTGAGCATGAGGTCTGAAAGATCTGTATGACATTATACAGCCCTTTGAAAATGCTGGTGAGATGATGATCAGTGATAAACTTTAAACCAAAGAGATCTTGTTATTGTGGAGTTGAAGGCTTTCACGGCTGGTATCCATAGTTTTTTGTCGTTTTCTGGGCTATGTTGCTGTATTCTGGAAGAATTTATTCCTGACATTTTGCTTATATCCATGGCTGGCATCTTCAGAGGTTGGTGGCATGAAAGTGAGTGGGGTATATATACTGTGTAACCCTTGTTATTTTTTTTTTAATGCAGAATTAATAACAGTACTTCCAGGTGTTAAGACCCTGTCTAAATGGTTGTTTCCGTAAAGTATGTAACCCTGCCCATCAAATTTTCCTTTTAAGTTCTGGCCCCATTACATCAATTGCATATGAAGTAAAATGATGATTCTCATACCTTGATCAAGCAGGTGGCAAATTTCACAGCTCATAAAAAAACTTGATTAAAGCATCAAGAAACCCACATCCCATATGTTTAATGAACTTTCTTCACATCCCTACATCCAACCTCTATGCTTGATTTTATACTGGAGAGCACTTGGAAAGGGATTTACAAAACTTCTTCTTCTTTTTTTTAATGTACTATGTACATAGGTGATAGTGGTGACACTGGAAGGAGGAGGAAGAGGAGGAGGAGGAGGAGAAAAGCATTAGTTGAACATTTGTTTTGTGATTTATCCTGCAGGATCCAGTGGCTGGGCCAGGCTTTGGAAGAAATATGGCCCTCGTTTACCTCTGAATGATCTTTGTTTGTATGTTTCATCTGCTGACATTGAAAAGGTACTTGATGGAGCTGGACTGAAGTACCAGTCCTATGAGCTTCCATCCCATATGGACATAACAGATTGCTTTACTGAGGGAAACAAAAATGGGGAGTTGTTGCTTGATTTTTTGACTGAAACTTGTAATTTTAGTCAAACTGCCCCTCTTGACCTAAAAAATGAAATTGTTGATGATCTCAAAAAGATTGAATATAGTGAAAAGAAAGGTGACAATTATTTATTTAATAACAACCTAAGTGCAATTGTGATTGAATCCTAAATAGGATATCTGGAGTTATCCAGAATAAACACTTAACAAATTGAATGTTTGGATAAACTGGTTAAATACCTTAATGGGACAAATATCTGTGCACAAGATAGAACTATTTCAGGCTTCTAAGCATTGTTTGAAAGTATTGCTATGTATTCAAAATATTATGTGTTTATTAACAGATGTATCCATACATCACTGAGTCACACATTGTCTTTATCCCTGTGCATTGCCTTTTGAGCTGGATATCGTGTGGGGAGATCATTAATCAAAACTTGAAAAATCACAGGTCTACATGTCTCTGATTGATGAAAAAGGTGCTGCAACAACCTTGAAAAGAAGAATCCCTTATTGCTGCTTTAGTAATCCTTATGATTTCTAAGCTCTGTTAGCATCATGGCAGCAAAATGGTTTCAAAAAAGGTGAGAATTTTAGATCCACCTGTGTGGAGTATAAGTTATATTTACATATCTAGAATTCTGTCAGGGCTGGAGTAGACCTAGATGGCATAACAGACTATTGCACTGTTGAAGAACTTTAAAGTGACTATATGTTTATAAAGAAAAATATTGTAATGTGGTTATACTAGAAAAAAAAGAACCTTTTCCCTCCTCCTGAACAGAACAATGTAATTATGTGCCAATTTGCATGCCCTGCCCTTCAGTGGTAGGTGACATTTCCTACAGAGGTGACATTTTCTATCTTGGAAGTTCACAGAAAGGGATGCTCATGGGAGGAGAGGAACAAGGTATTGTTCTGTAATATAATAAACATCAATTAAGCAAGTTATCCTGGTATGATGGAGGAGCTGCTTAACCAATTCCTTTGGCTATTTCTTGTAAATTGTGCTCACTGAAATTTATATGTTTTATGCCTATGAATAGGAAAACAACAGGAAGGAATTGGATAATATGACAATTTGAAAGTAACAGATGGTGTAGTTATCTGTAATGACTAAAGAAGGGTGCCACAATATAATTTCAAAAGTAATGACGTGAGTAGGAATAACATGTAAAATATTTCTTTTTTGTTTTAATGAATAATATTTTCTACATATTTTGTTTAAGTTACTTTCAAAAGGCGTTATTAGAGGTATTTGAAGTGGCATTTTCACATTAACCCATGCTCTTTAACATCAGAACATCAGAAAAGTAAAGAAAATGAGTATGGAAAGAGTAATAGGAAGGAAAAAGAGTATATTGTGAGGACATAACCCTGGATAAAAGAAGAGCTCAGAAGTAACAGAGCAATGGAATAAGTTATTTGTTGATTATAGTTATGGTAATAAATTCCTTTTGTGAGAGTTTCATGGTGAATCACATAACAAAATCCTTTTCAATAGTAACATTCCAAGTAGTTGATAATGACCTAAATCCCATGCAGGACTTCAAAAGAATCAGGAGGAGAGGAATGTTTTTTTCCCCCACTGAAGCCCACTTCCCATGAACCCAAAAAACCTGAGGGAAACTTTCATGAGTCAGATATTGTGTGGTATTGAGACCTCTTATGGTAGAAGGAGCAGGAAGAGTATTGTGCTGGTATTACGCCAACATTATATTTAGGACAATATGAAACTAGGCTACATTATAAACTACTATTTCTCATCTTTAGTCCCTGTCCACTTAACCCAGTTAGTGAGGAATGCAGATACAGGGAAAAGGCAGATGCTTCCCATTTCACTGTCTCTCTGTTTTGTCGTATGCATAATCAAGATTTGCATGTTTTATTTTGCCCATGACGTAAAATCTTTCCAAATGTTTTTAGAGAGAGAGAGTAAAGACAGGATGATGGCTTATGTATAGTCACTTGATTGACTAATGTAGGGTAGTTAAAGCTATGGCTCATCTACTCCATTCCTCAGAATGAAAGGTGTTGTTCAGTTCAGTGTATAGCAAAAGGATGTGATTTAAAATGATCCCTTGGCAATGACATTCACATTTTTTGCATGGACAAAATGGCATTAGTGCTTCCTGTCAGCTTTTCAAATGTCGGAAGAAGTGGATTAATGTGTGAGCAAGTGTATATGTTTTTCAGAACAATATGTGATTTGAAAGGTATGGGCTGTATTTTTTGCCTTGAATGTGTTGCATTTTGTATTACTGTATTTTTTGTAATAATAATGTTTATTAAATTTTAAAACAACACACCCTATATTTAAAAATAAAATAAAATAACATACATACATGCATGTGCATCTTCTAGTTTTCTACTTGCCATACTATAAATAAGCTTAGAATCCTACAATCGTATTCAATCATTCACCTTTACATACCAACCCTTATGATTATGCAATTGTTAAACCTATATTCTTATTATTTTTGTTAATCAATTACCCTTTTCTCTCCATTCTCCATTCGACCTTCCTACCTAACCTTTACTCTCTCCTTTACATATCTCTTTCATTTCCTTCTCCCTCCTCCCTCCTTTCTTTCTTATCCCTTCTCTTATCCTTCTTCATATACATGTTCCTAATTCTCTTCCTTCTCTCCCTATTCTCCTTGCACCTGCTTATTGTTGAATTCTAAATTCAAGGTGTATCTTAATTTCTCCTTAACTTTTCCTAAAACATTCTTTATCTTTACCTTCTTTCTCTCTCCATTCTATACATCCCCATACCTTCTTCTCACATACACTAACCTTCCACATTTTTCTCCTTCTTTGTTACTACTATTCTTACCATCCTTCCTTCTTATTAATCACTGATTGTTATATTCTTACACTTTCCTGACTTTCCACTTTTCTTATTTCTCTGAAACTCCATTAGCATTTTATCTTTTCCTTATTTATTTATTCTTTTTTCTTTTCTTTTTTTGCATAGCTTACTTGTTACAATCTCATTTTTGTACATCTGAACTAAATCCACCTTCTGTTTGACAATCAGTCAACCAAGATAATGAAGTTTTTTTAAAATTATATATTGCCTCTTGTTATGTCCCCCCCATATCTCTTTTAAATAATCTGTTACTTTCATCCAATTCTTGTTAACCTTACCTAATGTTTCTCCTCTTAATAATAGTGTCAGCTTATCCATTTCAATAGCATCATATAATTTCAAAGCCCACTCTTTTTTGTTTGGGATATCCCCAGATTTCCATTTTTGGGCTAGGGTTATCCTCACCATAGTAGTCATGTAAAAAAAGGATTTTACCATATTCGTTCTCTAACCCTTCTTTACACATGTTTAATAGATAAAAATCTGGTTGATATTGAATTCTAATATCTAATATTTCACATATTGTCTCATTGACCATATCCCAACATCTCCTTATTTATTTACATGACTATCAACAATGATAAAAGTTCCTGGTTCCTCTTTGCATTTCCAGCATAAATTGTTTTTATTTTTGTATATTTTTGCAATCTTGTTTGGGGTTAAATACCAGTGGAAGTAAGTTTTGTAATAGTTTCCCCTTAATCTTTGTGATACAGAATATTTATTTATTTTCCTCCATTTTTCTTTCCCATCTACCCAGTTCCAATGTGTGTCCAATATTTATTGCCCATTCTACCATCCCTCCTTGATCATTTCATCTTCCAGTTTCATTTTCAGCAAAATATTAAATAAATGTAAAAGGTAAAGGTATTCCCCATTGACAAGGTTGTCGAGTCATGTCCAACTGTAGGGGGTGGCGCTCATCTCTGTTAAAATATTATATACCTTCCCAATTAAACCTTTTCTTTCTTGGATAATAATTTTACTAATTTCTGATTCTTTATCTTTATCTATAAACCCAAATATATTTTTATCAATTTGGTAAAATTCCAAGATCTGCCTATATGGGAACCAATTTATTTCATAACTTTCTTTTAATAGTTCTTCATGGGATATCAATTTCAGTTCACCATTTTGTCTTTTTAACAAATTTTTATATGTAAGTCAATTTTCTTTTTGAATCATTTCCCTGTTTTGAAACGCCTCTTGTGGTGAGACCCAATCAGGCAGTTTTCCTATTATTCTAGCTCTATATCTTTTCCATATGGCCATCAATAATCTCCTAATATAGTGATTGTTAAATTCTTTGGTAATGATTTCTTTTTCATATCCCAGATAAGCATGCCAACTATGATGTAGTCCTTCATCTTCTAATTTAACAATCACTGTATTAGGAGATGATTGGGCCTTTGCAGACTTCTAGAAATAGTGCAAATTGAGTCCACTTTACCTGCCCTGGCTCAGTGCTAGGGAATCTTGGGAATTGTATTTTTTCTCAGACATTGAGCCTTCTTTGTCAGAGAGCTCTGGTGACACAATAAACTACAGTTCCCATGATTCCCTAGCATTGAGTCAGGGCAGTTAAAGTGGACTCAATTTGCACTATTTCTGGCAATCTGCAAAGGCCCGATTGAAAACATAACCCTCACCTTTCTTTTGAATCCTGTAGTATTTTTAGTTGAATCCTTGGTTTCTTCCCCTCCCATATAAATGATGAAATCTCTTTATGCCATAGTTTAAATATCTTCTTTGGAATTGTTATCAGGGTCATTTGAAACAGAAACAGTAATTTAGGAAGTACTAGCATTTTTATATAGAAAATTCTACCTATTAGTGATAATTTTGCCCTATTCCATTTTATTAAATCCTCCTTTATTTCTCTCCAATTTTTCATATAATTTTTTCATCAATATCTATGGTCTTATCTGAGACAGTGATCCCTAGATACTTTACTGTTTTTTTAAATTTTTATCCCCAGTTTCTTATTTATCTCTGTCTCCTCTGCCACTATTAAATTGTTTGTTAGAACCACTGATTTTTCTTTGTTCATTTTACAACCCGTAATTTCACCAAATTATTCTATTATTTGTATCAAGGATTATGCACTAGCACATGGATCATCCAATATTATCGCCAAATCATCAGCGAAGGCTCTAATTTTGAAGTTGTGTTTTGTTTTTGTTTTTAATACATTTATCTCCTTTTCCTCTTCTTTTTATCAAATTTTCTATTACTAATAGGAACAGCAGGGGAGAGCAGCCTTGACTTGTTCCTCTTTCTATCAAGAAGCTTTTTGTTTTTTCTCCATTTATGCAGATTTGGCCTGATTGATTCTTATAAATTTCCTTTATCTATGTATTGAATTTGTAACCTAATTTCATTTTATCCAATATATCAAACATTACACTCCAATTTCCTGAACCAAATGCCTTTTCAAAGTCAACAAAAATTAATCCTAGTTTCTTATTGCAGTGTCATTCGTAGTATTCTAACACATTTAATATGATTTTCATATTCTCTCTCATTTGTCTTTTGGGGAAAAACCTTTGTTGGTCATCAATCCAATATTGCATGCATGCTTTAAATCGCTATAATATTAGTTAAAATTTTATAGTCTAAATTAAAGAGTAATTTGGCCTAAAGTTCTTTGGGTTTGTTGTATCTACCTTCTTTTGGGAGTACTATGATATTTGCCTCTCTCCATGTTTTGGGGATCCCTTCTTTTAAAATTGATTCATTGTTGATTTTAAAGGAATAATCAATTCATCTATAAAAATTTTATAGCATTTTGATGTGAATCCATCCAGCCCCGGAGCTTTCCCATCTTTGCAGTTTTTTATTGCTTGCCTGATCTCATCAATCTTAATCTTTCCATTCAGTTTCTGATATTGTTATTCTGTTGTGGTGGGAAGACTGGTTTCTTGCAAATATTTTTAAACTATTTCTGTCTTTGTTGGCTGTTATTTATAAAGTTTTGAATAGAAATTATGAAAGATTTTCTTTATTTTCTCTTGGTGAGTATAAACTTCACCATTGAAATTACCATATTTTCTGGCATATAAGACGATTGGATGTATAAGATGAACTCTAACTTTTCCAGTTAAAATAATGAGTTTGGGATATAATCGCTGTATAAGATGACCCCTCTTCCAATGCACACCAAATAAAAATTTTTAAAAAGTCAGATTTGATTTCAATATGGTAATTTTAATTCAAATGCTTATGACATGCAGGTACTTAGCAGGAAAACTGTCACTAATAAACACAACAGGCTACAGCTCCCATGTTCCCTAGCATTTATTTCTGCAGTGTGTTTTGGACCTTGCTTTTTTTTAAAAAAATAGTCCAGATTTAAATTCTGCTTTAAAAATTATTTCTGTCTCCCAGCTATGAGATGGTTGGGGAGAAATGAGAAAGTGTTGGGAGGAAGGACTGCCAATATACTAGGTGATGCTTTCTGGGGTATGTACAATTTGAAGCCAAGTAAGTGACCCTGGGCATGTCACACATTCTCAGCTTCAGAGGATGGTAATGGCAAACCTCCTCTGAACAAACCTTGCCAAGGAAACCCCAGGATAGGTTCATCTTTGAGTTGCTAGAAGTCAGAAACTACTTGAAGGCACACAACAACCACAACCACATTCTTTGAAGTCACACTC
>CM034701.1:151274208-151293546 GCA_020142125.1 Phrynosoma platyrhinos
TTTGAGTTCCCAGATCTTGAGGAAGAGGTCTCTTGTTCTTCCTTTTTTGTTGTTTTGTTGGACAGTTGCATTCATGGTTCTGGTTTTGTCCCTATCTCCCTTTTCTTCTGCTTCTCTTCTTTCCTTTTACTAATCGAAGCATTTCATCTGTTTCTTCTCTTACATAAGCATTGTCAAATTCATTCTGTTTAGAACTACTAATTTGATTTATTCCTAAGAGCAGCCCTAAGGGAAGAACTTAGAAATGTTATTCATGAACTACAGCTCCTAGAATCTCATTGACCCCACTGAGTGGAGGATACTAGGAGTTGTCACTGAAAAAATCCCTAACTCTGTGTAAGAATAAAAAAACGAAGAACAAGAATCAGAAATATAAAACAAGAACAAGAGTCCAGTTTAAATCTCACCACTTTCTTTATGAATGAGGGGTACAATCCAAAGTGGAGTGGTGGAGTGGCAGGCAGCAAATATACTGGGCAGGGCAGAAATGGCAATATTATTTTCCTTCTGTCCTTGCCAATGCAGTGTTTGCCATAGGAGGGGGGAAATCCTATGCCAGCTCTAATTTGGTGGGGAAAAAAGACTGATTTGGGAGGCCCTTGGGGGATTGGAGCTGTTTGAATCAGGAACATCAGGTCTGCCCCTGCCCCCACCCTGATTCCCCAAAACCAGGTCCTTCTTATCTTGCTCTCAACTCCAAACAAAAATTTAGTGTGCCAAAGACAGAAGCCAGGGAAGCAAGAGGTATCCAATTTCAAAACATTCCAAGGGAAAGAAAATTGTAAATCATAGTTGGGGTTCCAGGAAGTCATGGTAGTGGAACTGAGAAACAGTTCAAGGGACACAGATCCATTAAACACACTTGCAAGAGCCCAGCCATCCAGAGAAGAACTGAGGTTGTATTCAGCAACTTGGCAAGGGACTGTATACATAGCCTGTTCAACCAATACCTTGATGCCAGGTATCATTTAAGAAGAACATTCCACAGCTGTGCTCCTCCCAGTGCCTTGATTGAAGCTTTCCACTTCATCTGTAAGCATGACCTGAATCAGATGCCGGAGCCTCTGCCTTTCTCAGGGACTGGTGTGGGGCTCTCCACCAGTTCTTCTTCCTGTTCTGGACGCAACCCAACATGCTGAACTGGAGGAGAAAACCTGGCTAATAATCAGGCATCTGCTGTGGCTCCTCCAAAGGTATGTACTTTGTCTTCTGAGGAAGATGAACTCTCAAGGGGAGGGAATGATGCATCTATCAGCTACTGCTAGTTGGAACCCACCAGTGGCACAGCTATGGCCATGGACTTAGCAGAAGCCTCTATATTGGGATAACTGGAGTTATATCCCCCCCACTTGCTGGCATATGGGTACCTTCATCTAATCATAAACCTCGCTAGCAATTTGGAACTGGAAGTTGGTATTTCTCTGTAAGCTGCCACCTATCACAGTCAGTACCATTGCTGCCATGTCAGGGTAACAGTTCTGCTCTATGTTAGGATTAAGGTTGCCAGCTCAGGATTATCCCAGCACTTGAGATTCCAGGGCTAAAATTGAACACCCAGGGGGTGACCCCTTGTAATGTCACAGGGTGCAGTGCTTGGTAAAGTTATAAGGAAGATGTTATAAAGGGCAGCCCCTGGCAAATGACATTAAGCAGAGTACATAAAGCATGAATCACAGTTGCACAGAGTATGCTGTTTAAAGAGGCTGGTATCTTCTTGGTCAGTCACAACTTGAATTATTGAATTAATGGTTCAATGATTTGTTGACACATAGGTAAACTAGCTGACTCAGTGGTTCTGCTCCAGTAAGGAAGTAACAATAAAATTTATTCCCAAGTTTAAAAAACATACTTTTCAAGGCAGAGCTCTTGCCCTGAAATTTCTCCTACTTTTTCTGATGACCAGACAAGAGAATCCAAGCTATAAGATCTGGAAGCCCTACTTAGCATTATTGGAATAGTGGGATAATATTGGGAAGTGACCTGAACATTCCATAGTGATGTTGTGGCTAGAAAAACTTGCCTCATTCATATATTCACTCCATAACCTCTCTGTCTCTCAGCTTCACTCTTTCTATCTGCAATACATACGATAATAATACTTGATTTTGTTCACAGGAATGGTGTAAGTCTTACAAATTCATAAGGCATGTGAAGCAGCCTAATCACGAGAAAGCACTGTACATATGTCGTTGATTATGATTAGCACTGAAAATGCTGAAAACATTATTACGTGCATGGGACATCTAGTCAGAATAAACCAGATGATCATGACTGAAATGTTTACTTACACATTTGTTTTGTTTTTCTCAGGGTGCACAGCAATATCAATCAAACATGGGAGGGAAGCTTATTTCTCAAGCTACACTGACAGTTCTACTCATTGCTGTCCAAAATGGGTAACTTTTCAAAGCTCTTCATTTGACTCTGCCATTGCCATTGCTCAGTCTGTTAGTTTGTGCTATTTTTTTTTTATTTCTTGAATATATTTTGATGATCAGTTGTTTTGTAAACCACT
Source organism: Phrynosoma platyrhinos (assembly GCA_020142125.1). NCBI lineage: Eukaryota > Metazoa > Chordata > Lepidosauria > Squamata > Phrynosomatidae > Phrynosoma > Phrynosoma platyrhinos. The sequence continues at coordinate 151,276,724 of CM034701.1, forward strand.
TTGAACAATTCCTTTTTCAAATGAGAAAAGTGGGTTAAACATCTTTTCAATAAATAAAAAGAACAAAAAATGTTCCACCTTTAATGGGGATTAATCTTACATTTGAGGTGAAGAACCTGCAGCCAAGGTGCCATCTGGTCATCTAGATGCTGAAGACTCACTCTTGCCCTCTGGATCTGAAGCTAATTGTTATTCTTGACATTCATTTTGTTGAGTTTTGATTTGATATTAGTGAATTATTTTGCCTGACAGTCATAAACTATTCAAAAACTCAAATCAATTTTTTCCCTCCAAATACCCATTTTCAAGCATGAGTGGGGGCAAAATTCTAAGATTACCTCCCCTCCAGAAATGGAAATTTTTTTCTCACTGGCTGTAATGAAACTGTTTCTTTAGCTCTGATCTATAAAGTGCATTTAGTCTTAAACTACAGCAGATGTTTTCGCTGGTTGCATAATATATTTTTGCAGCACATAATACAAACATCTTGATTATATGTCGCATTTCTCATCTCCAATTGTCCCCAAATGCCTCACAGTCTTTAAATGTGAAAACTACCTCACCTGTCACTGAGGTGCTAAGATCTCTGGTGTGAAATCTAACAGCTGTTTAATGGCCCCTGGCACCATTACCCAACAATTTATAGCAGGAAGTCAAACTGAAATCTGTAGCTGAGAGTGAATAAAGTTGGAGAAAGATACTGTAATTAGTTAGACAGTTGAAATCTTGGTGCTTGGAGCTAACACTCTGGAGATTATTGATAGGTAGATGGGTAGGTAAGAGCTCTTGTTGCTATCATGAGAAACAACTCCAAAAGGAGATTCCATCTGGTCTTTTGTATGAAATCTCTCATTGCAGTTAAGGAGAGTATCAAAATGACACATGTACAATGCAGTGACATGCCTGCACTGGTGATGCCCAGTGAGGGGGGCTGGACTTCTGGGGCATACTTCTGGCACCATTTCTGGGGTGGGGGAGTACAAGAGAACACAGGGGCACTGTGGGGCCCTGAGGAACACCTGTGGGGGCAGAGCAGTGCCCGCAGCCCCAAAGAGTGCCCATGCAACCCCGAGGAGACCTGTGTGGCCCCAAGGAGTTCCAACAGGAATGCAGAGTAGTGCCTGCAGCCCTGAGTGGCACCCGTGCAGCCCTAAAGAATTTCCACAGGAGTCCAAACAATACCCCTAGGGCATGAGGAGCCAACCAGGTGTCACCACCCTTCTAATGTATCACCTGCTCTTTTGGGGTGTCAAAAGAGGTGGTCCGCACCCCCCACACCCCCAGTGACACTACTTGTTCAAGGGTAACTGTGTTGGCCATACAGCAAAATACAACATAATCCAGAATCCACAAAGCAGTGACACCTTATGCAAGCTTTTGAAACTTCATTGGTTTCTTCATCAGGGAAAGATCTTAAAAATCATATGGGGGGTGGGAGTTGACAATGTTAGTGTCACAGGCCTACATTCTGTTTCAGTTGTTGTTAAACTTGTATTGAGGGATTTCAGCGACACAGACTTTCTGGCTTTTAATAGATCTGCTGGATGGGAAAACATTCTGATGATGGGGATTTTTCTATTTTTGAAGTTCTGGGGCAGGAGCAACCACTGTTTACAGATGGCTTATTTATATAAACCAAAGTGTTATCTCTGTAGTCATGGGATGGTTGCTGCAAGGAATTTTTCTGGGATGCCATAGTAAACTGTTGTTTGTACAGTTACTTCTTCTTCACCACTTCATCTTCACAAAACACCTGCAATGTTAATCTGGCTAAGGCAGAGTGACTAGCCCAAAGTGCTAGTTTTTAAGTTTCATGGCCATGTACAAACTATTGTTTGTACAGTTTGTACAGTTACAGGCTAAATGCCTATACTGCGGCCACTCACTCACAAACCACAAGGTTGTGAGTTCAATCCCAGCCAGGGGCTCAGAGTCAATTCAGCCTTGCATCCTTCTGCAGATTGCTAAAATGAGTACCCAACTTGTTGGGAGCAATCAGCCTACAGTTGTAAACCACTTAGAGACTGCTTAATGTGGTATGAAGCAATATATAAATGAAGCTGCTATTGCTATTACTGCCAGTGAAGGGAAGAGATTTTTTACCTCAGGTGTACAAAGAACCTCACTGCCCTTATGTTCTTTGTTTTCACTTTGATTTTGAATAGGGTAGCAGCAAAGTATTTTGGGCCAGCACTCTAAATAACCCGGTTCTGGTATTGCTAATCTGAGCAAAGACAGGTTGGTACAGTGGGTAGTGTGCTGGATTGGAATTTGAGAGATGCAAGTTCTGGCAATTAAACTTACAGGGTCACTTTGGGCTAGTCACTCTGTCTTAGCCAGACTAACATTGCAGGGGTTTTGTGAAGATGAAGTAGTGAAGAAGAAAACCATATACAGTGGACCTCAGTATCTGCAGGGGATTGGTTCCAGATCCCCCTGCGGATGCCAAAATCCATGGATGCTCAAGTCCCATTGACTTCAGTGAGTGGGTGGCCATGAGTCCGCACCACTATTAAAGACAATGGCACTTGCTGCTCCTGGCATAGTTGCTCCTCTGCCCTCGGCTGCCCATTCTGAAGCCAATTTGGAGCACGAGGAGGAAGGAGGGAATTAAAGCTCCTGCCACTGCTAGTGTCTCACTATGGGGAGCCAGGTGCTCTCTCTCCTTTCCTGCCTCCCAAAGATGGATGTCCAGCCCCAGAGCCCCCTGTGGCCAGAGGCTCCTCACCCTCAGGTGGAACCATTCTGCTGAGCCCCTTCCTTCCTCCTCTTCCACCTGCTCCCTCCCCTCCCTCCCTATCCCAGTCATGGGGTATCAGATCTACTGCTTGATGACTGGCCCTTGTGATGGTGGACAAGGCACACCCCTCCCAGCCTCCTTGTCCTCTTCCTCTTTTGGTGAGAGCCTTCAAGCATAAAGAGAGCCAACCGGGTGGACAGACCCTACCCTGGCCATGGCCATGGCCATGGCCATGGGAGTCTCCCCTGGGGGACATGCCGACACCTCATCTGATGCCCTCCTCCTCCTTCCTTGCCTCATACTGCACTGCACCCTCCTCTTCCTCCTCCTCTCACCTCGCTTTCCTCTTCCGTCTCCTGCTCCTCCTCTACCCCCCCCCCCTTGTGCTTGTCATCCATGGATGCTCAAATCCATGGATGGCAAGTCAGTAGATAAGGAGGGCCCACTTTATTTAGCCTTCAGCTCTTTAGAGGAATAGTGATATAGAAATGTGATTAATAAAATTAAGGAACAGGAAGCATGGATCCTGCAGGGACATATGTTAAACCTGGCATCATGCAGTTCCTCCTGGTCACCTCATATTTTCAAGGATAACCTCTGTAGCAGGGAGCCTTTTGCATCTGTGTTGCTTTTGTTCTGTGCCTTCAATTCATTTCTGAATTATGGTAACCCTAAGGCAAACCTATCACTGAGTTTTCTTGGCAAGTTTCTTCAGAGACAGTCTGCCATTGCCATCCTCTGAAGCTAAGGACCTTATCACACGCGGGCCACGAAGCGATAATAAAGTGAAATAAGAATAAATCCAGTAATAAACCAAAAGAAACCCCACAATATGCAAATGGCTATCACATGCCATTACCTTCATCGCGCTCTGAGGAGGTCCCCCTTGGAGAGTCGGCGCTCCGAGGAGGTCCTCCCCAGAGAGCCGGCTCTCTGAGGACATCCTCCTTGGAGCGCCGGCCCCGTGCAGGGTCGGCTCTCTGAGGAGGTCCTCCTTGGAGTGCAGGCCCCATGCAGGGTCGGCGCTCCAAGTAGGTCCCCCTCGGAGAGCCGGCGCTCCAAGGAGGTCCTCCCCAGAGAGCTGGCTCTCTGAGGAGGTCCTCCTTGGAGTGCAGGCCCCGCGCAGGGTTGGCGCTCCGAGGAGGTACTCCCTGGAGAGCCGGCTCTCTGAGGACATCCTCCTTGGAGTGCAGGCCCCACACAGCGGAGGACCTCCTTGGAGCACCGACCTTGCGCAGGGAATGATGGGGAAATGTTCCCCAATACATACTGTCTTTTCATACTGACGGTAAAAGCGAAATGATTCCTGTCGTGCAATTGCAATTCCCCAAGAAACCGAAATTCAAAAGATCTCGGTTCTTTCCACTTTCTTTTGGGGTTCTGTTGGGGTTCTGTGCGACGTCGTGTGGACACACGGAAAAATAATACATATTAGGTCAGGATTTCATTTGGATTCTGTCTGGATTGGGCCCCATGTGATTAGGTCCTAAGAGAAACTGACTTACCCAGCATCACTCAGTAGGTTTCATAGCTCATTGGGGATTTGACCCCTGGTCTCCAGAGTCATACTCTTAACACTCAAATCACTAGGACCCTTAAAAATCAGGCTATATAAATCATATAGGAAGTTTACACTGGCCAAAAAAGGCTTCTTGTTGCAGTACTGAAGGTGCAGTACCACAGCCCTGCTATATCTGAGTAATGCCAGAACTAGACTATATAAGCTATGTGGGAGGCAATATTGTGTTGTTGCTTTGAAAAACTTGAAGAAATTATTTTTTTGGACCACCTTTCCAGAATTCCTCAGTGGGATCTTGGGAGCTTGGAATCCTCAGAGTTGTACTGTAAAAAGGTCAAACCCCCCTTCCCCCCCCCCCCCAGCTATGGTTTCAGTAGGAGTACATCATATATCAATATCATTAACTGAACAAAATCTAGAAATGACCATTTCTATTAGTGGTGTATCAATGTGTTGGCTTTTGCTGCCTCCAGTAGATATCAGGACAGAAACAGAATTGGATATGTACACTAACAATTTGCACCATTAGGTAGAGTGGGAAACGTGGAGTCTGGAAGCTGTTTCAGCAATTCATCCCAGCAGGCTTCTGGTTTTACCATCCCCTTGGCTTTGTAGCTCAACAACCTGGTATTGTCAGGGAACAAGTGAAGAGACAGCCTTTCCCTCTGTAAATAAAAGGAAGCAGAGGATTAGGAAGTATGTTTAATCTCTTTTGGTGGTGGTCTTTTCTAGATAGGGATAGATGGCAGGTAGGAAAATTTGATCTCACCCAGAGGATATAATTGTTTCTGAAAAAACAACAACAATTCTCATTTGAGATGGTATTTTGGTCCCACTGAAATTTGCCCCTAAGCTTGGCATTGGAGAATTTGGGTGGCAATTCTAGCCTTGTTCTCTCTCTTCCCCAAACAGGCTTCCTACTAGTAATAATAATAATAATAATAATAATAATAATAATATGTACTCTGCCCCTCTGAGACCAATCGGGGTGGCTAACAACAATTAAAATTACATACAATATAAATCTTTAGAATGAACTAAAAATGGGAATAGTCTGTCCCATAGAAATCTGCTAGTTAATCTGAAGGGAAATTTGAGATTAGAGTAATGGAAGTAAATTTGTCTGTCACCTTCCCTTGCCACCATTTTAAAGCAAGATGCCCCAACAGTAGTATAGTAGCTCAGTAAGTGCCAAACTGGAAATGGTTGTCATATGTGGAGGCTGGACTTGGGTAAACACTCTGCCCCTAAAGGATCCTGCCACAAAACTACACAAATATCTCCACTTTCTAGGAAACATTTGGGAGACCAAAGAATATCTGTTTTTCACAAAATATATTGAAACATATCACAGTAAACCAAACAGCTAAGCTGTATTAAATATGATCAGCTTGACATGTCTACAAGATCACCTTAAAAGAAAAGACAGTCATAAGATTTTTAACTGAAAGGGTTTGTGGGAAAGCACAATTTGTTCACATATCATTCAGACATACACTGCGCCAGAATTTTTTTTCAAGGGTGAAAATTATTCTGTATTTCAACTTTCTGATTTAGAAACCCTAGATTTAGAAATGACATTCACGGTTGCTCTGGGGTTCAAGCTATGTTTAGAAACATCTGTATACCCATGCCCCTGATGGTTTATGTAGGCCATAAAATGAAACAAATTGATCTCAGCTCACTTTCTTCATTAGAATATTCTGGAACATGGCCTATGAATAAGCAAACACCAAGTGATTCACAACCACATTTGTTGTTGGTCCATGGCCAGAAGTGCTTTTCACCAACTCTGTTTGGTAAAATAATCTGAAATCTTCTCTTGTTTATTCAGACCTAGCAACCCTCTTTTATGGTTTTCTGACTTCAAGGCTAACCTCTTGAAATGTGTTTTACATTAGATTGTCTTTCAAACATTTGAGTGAAGAGAGTAGCAGACTGAAATTTGATGGGACTGTGAACATCATGACACTGTTCTATCACACTCATTGACACCATCATTACACTGTTCCATCACCTTTCTAGTTCATAAGTAAATAATTGAAGAATAGATCCCGCCATATAAGGTTTAATTATAGACATAAAATAGAGGCAGAGAATCTTGTTTCTATGAAGGGCTGTTGAACCAGCAAAAAAGGTATTCAGGATCCAAAGTTGCTGATGGAAAGAGCCAAATCAGATGGTATTTGGGGCCCGGGTCCATAATGGGTAAGTCTGCAGCATTCCATAATTTCTTCTCTTTCACTTTCTCTCTTGAACCTTCTCTGTCTCTTTCTCTCTTTCAAATGTGCACATCACATGCCATGATTCCTAGCAAAATACCCAGAAGACAAGAAGGAGATTGCAATGGTTTCCTACACATAGGTGAGATGATTCAATAATATCAAAACAAAAAAACAAAACTGAATTGTGCATCATAGAAATTATATCCATAACTAGAGAGTAAGAGTGGGTCTGCTACATCTGGTGAGCCAGATGGCAATGAGGACAGCAGTTTTCTCACCCCAAATGAGACTTATCCACATAAGACTGGACATGCTTATTTTATTGATAAGACTTTTAGTATCTCAAAAAAAGAAAAGAAAAAGATTGGTTCAAAATGGCTTATACCAATATAAAAAGATTAAAATAACGAATCATTAAAATATACTAAGAAGCTACAAGGGGAAGGAAAAATCAGTAAACCAAAACAAGCAGTGAATGAAGACAATTAAGCAAGAGCAATGCTTAAATATCAGATTCTTCACTTGCTGATAGAACAGAAGTAAAGATGGAATAGACTTAACCATCTGAGATTGGAAATTCCATCCAGAGGGCACTGCCACCAGAAAAGCTGCCTTGCATGTTGCTCCCAACAGCAGATGCAAAAAGGGCAGGACAGCCAATTTGAAAGGGAGGGTGCATTCATCTGGGACAAAAGGCTTCTTCAAGCAGTGACATCCCAAGCTAGTTCTGAACACATTGTTGAATAATGTGTTTTTGAAGCTTCCATGAAACTAAAAAATAAACAAATCCACAAACATTTACTCATGGCCCAATGCTCTAAAAATACATGCAAGAAAGCATAATCACAAGAATGGGGGAAATGAATCTCAAGCTTGTTGGACACAAACATAATCACATGGGATTGAGATCTAAAAGACAGTGGTGGCAGATGGCTTCCTTATCAGTGAGTTTGCTGTGTCCAAGGTTCTGAATTCTCTGTGATATGTTCCTTTAACCAGCCTGGACTTGGGTAAACACTCTGCCCCTAAAGGATCCTGCCACACACCCTGCCTTTGTTCCCCCAATTCTCCTCTTTCCTGAATTTGGTTTCTGGGTATTCAGGTGACCTCAGTGTGGAAAGGTTTATATGATAGCTTTGTTTTCTTTATGTTGTGCATGACTACCCATTGATACAGGGTGAAAGAAGACAGTTTGAGTGAGAGTTAACAAAACAACAAGATAATTAATGTGGTTTCTTATATCATGTAGATCCTGTAAATGATTTAACTAGTTCCAATAGTTAATTCCAACCATATAATGCTATTCAACCTGAGTTATATTAGAGCTTGCCCTTCAACCAGTTCAGGTATTCACTACATGTTCACTCCCCACTGATTTGTCCAGCTGACCCTTCCAACAATCAACTCTCAACTCTCTCCTTGCCTCAGAAACACATTCCTGATTTTTATACTTTCTTGTCCTTGGGCAAGTCGCATACTCTCAGCCTCAAAGGATGGCAGTGGCAATGCCACTCTGAAGAAACTTGCCAATAAAACTTCATGAGAGGTTTTCCTTAGGGTCATCATAAGTTGGAAATGACTTAAAGGCATGCAACAACAAACAACACACCACCCTTCACAGTCTCTCTGAACCATGATTGGCTGTTTTGAAGCTGTCTACTTAGTGCCTTCTTCACAACCCCCGATATCACTCTCTCTACAATGATGTTCTCTTCATATGACGAGGTTGTGAAGAAATGTTTTTATCTTTGGAGATTTGCTGTCAGAGTCTCTGTGCCCTTCCACTTGTGTCCATTATGCTGGCCAACTGATACCACTGATAATGTAAATGATCAAGAACTCAAGTAGCATATCAATAAAGTAAATCATATCCTATTGGTCTTTGTGCACATTCCCAATGTGCAACTCCTGTGTTTTTGGTGACTTCTATTCTGGATGTTCCTTTCATAAATGCCACAATTCCAAGACAAATTTGTCTACATGCTGTTGGCCAATGTGAGAGATAGAGAATTAATGTGGTAACAAAACAAAGGAACACAGATGCTATGGCAGTCTCTTCAAATGGCTTATTGATGTGTGAGGTCATTCATCATAGATCATTTTAAATTTCCAGGCCAACTAATATAAAAACTCACATCAAAGCAACTACAATATATTGAGATCCCATCTGTACATTCCAAGCCTTCCAACATTTGCTAATTACCCTGCCATGCATTGTTGAGCCAGTTACAGTACTTCTGAAAAATCTATAAATCCATTGATGCACTCTAAAGGTAAAATGTGTTAAACAAATTTCTGGCCCTGGAAAAAGAAAGGACCAAAACACAGAACTGCAGAAGTAAGTATAATCTCAGTTAGAAGCAATCTTCATTATGTAGCAGTATTTCCTGAAAATGAATCAATGTGTTTTGAGGTTTATTGTTTGTTTTTCTTCAACAGAAAATCAAAACTCCTGCACTTATTGCATAGGTTGTGAAATGATATAAAGGAAGCATGGTTCAGCTCAGGTTTGTCAGAAGACAATTTTTGAGAACACATGAGTAAGGCACAATTGACATGGACCTCCTTTGTTTATAGCTTTTAGACCTCAAACATATATTTCTTCTAAATATGTAAGCTCAACATAGCTTACATGGCCAATAGCTTTGGATACAAATTTAGCATATTACATTTCAGACTTTGGTCCAAAATCCATGTGGAGTTTAGTATAGCTAAATAATTTCCATAGCAGTCTTCTAAATAATAAATTCAAGGTTGATTTTCAGAAATCTTACATCACACCAGATTCTTTTTCTCTTGATGCAGATATACATTTATATACATTTGCACACATACATTTGAACTAGATTTATATATTTAGGCTGGCTTCCTGATCCATATTTACAAGATCATATGCTAGACTTACTGTCTTGTAACTTTGGGGATTTACATTTAGGGTTATTAATGATCAAAGGTGACCCCCCAGACCTACTTGTTTAGATAGGCAGCACACCAACTGATGGCTTTCACAGGCACTGCAGATCCAAGCAATGGAAAGTGATTACAGCAATCTCCTGGTCACAGGGTAGGTTGAAATAATCAGTGGTGGCAAGACCCTGAAGGACCCTAGCTGCCAGTCTGAGTGCACTCCATGACTGGGAGAGGACTGCCCCATTTACAGCACCTTGGAAGCCCTTCAGTTAGGACACTGTTTGGCTTGAAAAGTATGTCTTTGGGGACAATGTTGCCAGAAATATCCACAATGATGGAGCTCCATGGTTGTAGTTTCAACCACTGGTGCAGGGTTCTTGGCCTTATGATTGTAGAGCAATTGGTCCATGATTCTTCAACCGAGATTTTTCTACCAAGGGTACATCTTGGATACGCAGTGTGTAATAATTAAATATTTCCTGTTTTTAAAGAAGTGAGTTTTAATTTATTTTTATAGCACTTAATATTTTTCTTATAGATGAATATATCAAGAGAACATTATTGGCAGTGTTTGTAATGTCTCATCAGAAATGAATGACAAATTTAAAATGGATGTACAGAGACAATACACCCTAATCAAAGAGTGAATGCTTGGAAAGGAGCATCAAATTCTGTAACTTATTTTTAAATAAGTATACTTTGAAGTGTTTCACTAGAAAATGTTGCAAAACAATTCAAGAAGCTTAAAAGGATTGTATATGAATCAGCATAAATACCAAATGTAAATATCTTTCCCCAAAAACTTGCAAACATATTAGTTATTTATGCAAATTGATGCTGTCCTCATGAGGTTTAAATATGGGCAATTTGGTGTAGATCAGTGGGTTGTGGGAACAGTATGCCTGACAGTGGCTGTTGCACAAGCGGAGCACTCAGCCTGAAGTTATCCTGCAGCAGCTCATAAAGGACACTGAAATGGAGATGTGAGTGATCACATAAAACACTCCAGGTTTGTATTTCTCTCATGCTAGTGCTGTCTTGCTGGATGACAAGATACAGCCCTGGGTAAGATTTATATAAACTGTATTCATGCATAAAACCACATGATTTCTCTTAAGGCAGTGGTCCCCAAACATTTTTGAGCTACTGCCCCCTTTCCTCTTGGGTGACAACCTTAGCACCACCAACACCTATTCCTTGATATTAAGTCTACTGTTCTACTGCAAATTCAAAACAATCAATCTCAGTTGCTGCTCCATTTGCACCTGATCACCTTGGCAGCAGCAACCAAGCAGCTGGTTGAGCTGTGACAAGAAGCCTCTCATCCATACTTGCTTTGCAGCAAAGGCTAGTGCAGGCAAAAGGCTTCTTGGTTGCTTCTTGACTGGCTGCTTGATCACAGGTCTTTTTGCACCCAGTCACCCTGGGGACAGCAACCGAGCATCTGGATGAGCAGTGACCAATAAGCCTCTTGCCCATGCTGGCATTGTGGCAAAGGTCAGCCCATCCAGGAGCCTTCTTGATCACTGCTTGACCAGCGGCTCAGTTGCTGCTCCCAAATTGATGGGGTGCAAAGTGAGAAACTCCCCCCCCCCCCGTGAGGAAAGAGTGGAGAGGGGCATAGCTGTTTTACCACTTTTCTTCCTAGCAAGGAAGGACTCTCAGTCCAAGAGAGGCAAAGGACTCTTTCAAACTGACCTCAGATACTCCTCTCCCCCCCACCTTCCCAAGAGACTGCCTTCCCCATACAGCTTCAAGTCGTCATCCCCACACACAAACATTGTTTTTTCCACTACCTTTCCTCTCAGCCTGTCTGATGAAAGAAAGCAGGAGGAGCAGTGCAGCTCCAACCTGCCAACCAAGTCTTGGCAAGGTTCACAAAGTTTAATCAGAGTCATAAATGTGGAGGTGCTTCTCCACCACCACATGCTCAAACTCCTTATCACCACCATGGTCCTAAAGGCCACTGGTTCTCCTTTCTTGTGTGCCAATACTTTGACTGAACCACCACCACCACCCCACACACACACTGCTGCCATCCCCTTTTCCCTCACTGCCCCCCTGCATCTTTCCATTGCCTCCAAGTCACAGTGCTGCCCACTTTGGGAATCACTCTTAGGATATAGAAGTGGAATGGACCACTTTTGTGGGTATGGGGTGCAATTCACAACTGAAGGCCCATCACAAGATGAAGCATCATCACCAACCTCAAAATGTGAGGACCTAACCAAAATTCAAAAGTGGAAGTGATTGGAAGTCAACTTCTAGTATTGATTTTTGTTTTGGGGGACAAGGGTATTATGCAAAATTATCATTCCTGGAGACCTCTGGGAAGGTTAATTGACTATTCTTTGACACTGTCGAGAGAGCCTTTAAGTAGTCTAGAATAAACCTGTGGCCAAGTGCAGCCTATGGACCACACTTTGTCTATCTTTATATAGAATTTGTCATTTTTAAAAAAATCATTCCTCATTATGCATATTAAGACTTTTTGTCCTAGCTTGTGGGCTAAAATAAGATCCTTTAAATACAAATTGTACCATTTTAGATTTATTTTCCTGCTATAAGGAATAGCCCCCTACTTGCAGGATTGGCACAAAGTATTTTGGAGCATGAAACAAAGGACAAAGGAGTGCTCCTTCTACATTTTATGCACAGAAACCAACTGGACTGACAGTTGAGTCTTATATTAACACTGACAATGGGACTGTATCTTCAACACCTGTCAGCAGCCTATTTTAGGAGGCCCCAGGACAGGTTGGCTAGCATACACAGTTCTATCCTTCAACAGAAATGAGCATCCAGAAAGTTCAAAAGAAAATATTTTAGAGTTTAGCCATTCTGTCCACTGATATTAGCTGCCTGAGTCAATTGCCACACTCTGTCTAATACTAGGAGCTGGCTCTATCTTGTTAACTTTGTAATAGGTCCTTTTTGTGAAGTGCCACAAAATGATGAGTGAGTTTTAATAGATTTTTAGTGTCTTCAGTGGTTTTATGGGTGATATCCAGTACTATCCTAGAAAGCAAGCTTATATAATGAATCTTTCTCCTTCTCCATATCTCTGTTCTTCAAAAGCCTCTTCAGAAGATCTGGGAGAGCTATTGCATGGACTGTGTGTTGGGATGAAATCAAAAGGCGAAACCACTGAAGTCACAAACATTGTAGGAGCAGTGTAAAATTCCTCCTTCTCACTGCAATAAGGATTCAGTAAAACCAGCATGTTATTTATGTCCCCACAGTAAAAGGGTGAGGGGTACAGGGGTTGCAGATGGAGAAGAGTGAGGGAAAAGTCCATTGTGCAAAATATTTTCAACTTCTGCAGTGTTGGATATTGTCCTATGTGTGATTTTAATGTGTGCATTGCTCCCCTCCCATCATAGTGTTTTAGAGATTTCCATGCCATGTGGACTCTTGTCCATTATGAACCATTGTCCACGTCAAGAGGTAGACAAATGTAAACAGCAAATGCTTCTCATCATTTCACCGTTCTCTGAATCTGGCCTTTTTCTCTCTCTCTCTTCTTGTTTGAAATAGATGAAATTGTGATTATTTTTGATGGCAGAGCTTCATTAATATACAGTTGGCAACAGGTATGTAAAGAAAGCAATCAGAAGCACTGATTAGCCCATTGATATGTTGTTTTTGACAACTAGGATCCAAATTAAACTTTAATTCTAGGTATATTAATTATATACAATGAGTGGTCCACAAACCTTGAAACCATTCACTGGAAGCCATTCACTACCAATGTGTTTCCACTGGTCACTGCTGAATAGAGTGGCTATTGTGCAAAGCCTCTGTTTAGAAACTCCAAAGAGGGAGACACTACCACACTCCAAGACAGTGCATTCCACTGTCAAACAGCTTTTACCATCAGGAAGTTCTTTCTAATGTTTAGGTGCAGTCTCTTTTCCTGAAGTTTGAATCAAGGCACAAGGAAGATGATGTTTCAGTCCTCCTCCCACCAGTGAGTGAGCAATGCTGCAACAAGGACTTGTGACATTGGCCCTGCTTCTGATTGTTGAAGTCTTGCTCGCTGGCAGAAGGAGGTTAGAAACCTCCTTCTTCCTTGTGCTCTGTTTTGAATCTTTTATTTGATCTGCCTGCTGACTCTTAAGGTTGGCTGGGTGGGATAAGGCCAGGAGACATTATTTAATTGCACAGATGTAACTATGCAGTCAATGTAGAACAGTAGTATTTTACTAAGGTCATCTGTTTGTCTCATGAAATTTGCAGCAGCAAAGATCAGGTGGAAAGGACTCCAATGGAGGTTTGTCCAGTAACAAAATTTTAGTTGATGGGAAGAGTTCTTACTTGCCTTAGTGTTATAAAAGGTTTAACTGACAGTGTTTTTTTCTTTTGTTTTAGCTGCTGATATTATTGATGTTTGTATTTTTAAAAATATTTTAAATATAATTTACGTTTTTAATGTGAAAGAGACCAACAAGTCATTCCATGAAACCCTGTAAGATTCTATGACACATGCTTTAATTAAGTGTAGGTAACTCTCCCTACCATACATGTTTTATGATACATCAAAGAAGTCACAGACAGAATAGGAAAACTGGTGAGGAAACGCAACCTCCAAATGATCTACAAACTGACCAAGAAAATCCAGCAAATGCAGCACTCAATGAAGGACAGGAGAGCCCCTCTCACAGACACAAGAGTTTACAGTATACCATGCAGCTGTGGACAAGTCTACATAGGGACAACCAAATGCAGTGTTCAAACACGAATCAAGGAACACAAGAGACACTGCAGACTGGATCAACCAGAAAAATCAGCAGTAGTAGAACATGTTATAAATCATCCTGGGTATAAAATGCTTTTTGAAAACACTGAAATTCTGGACCATTCCAACAACTATCAGGTCAGAATGCATAGGGAAGCCATTGAAATCCGTCAACACCTGGACAACATCAACAGGAAAGAAGAAACCCTTAAAATTAACAAAAGAGCTCTACAGATGGCCCCTAAGGGTCACCACACCCTGACTCCACCCCCAGGCCAGCCCTTTGTACTGGCCCAAAGTTTGGCTACCAGTCCTGAAAAACACTAAGATCAAGACCCAGCAAATGCAAATGAAAACCACTTAGGGTGAGGGGTTTCCCAGCATTAATTAAATAGACACCTCAAACCCTTGACATTCAACAACAGAACAATACACAGATGAAGATATAAATCACTTCCTCTCAACCAACAATATATATACCCCACTCTCTTCCATGCCAGAATTCTCTGAAGATGCCATCCACAGCTGCTGGTGAAACATCAGGAATAAACTCTTCTAGGACATGCTGGCCTTTGACTTCACATCTCCCTGCTCTGTTGCAAGATTGCAAGAAGCAGGACTATTTGATAAAATCACTATCCAGCTGCCATTTTATCCCTTTAATTAAGACTGGAATAGACCATACATAACGTGGCAAATACCTTCTATGTCTAGGTTTTGCTAATGCGGTTCTCTTATAGCCCATATGCTCTAAGCCATATGGTCAGTTTTTACAACGTTATATCACTGTATATGCAAATCTACATAAGGGTCAAAGTGAGTGACAGGGGCTTTGTGAAGGAACCCAGAATGGATGTGAATGGGTTAAAATTCCTAGTCAGACCATTTGTTATTGGATATATTCTCCTCTTGGCCCCAGTGAACTTGTTTCAGCTGCCTTATTTGCTATATGCAGAACAGCCAAAACAAGTCCATACAAGCTAAACAGCTGAGAACAGATGAAAATAGAGCTAATAATACAGTCATTAGGAAGGGAGCCAAGGAAGAACTTGCAGATGTCCAGTCTGAAAACAAAAGTTGTTGGTTTTTCAAAAAGAGGTGGATGGGGAGATGGTACCAATTTCACACTGGGAGTTCTTTTACAGTTGGAACAACTACTATTTTCAGTGATTGGGCAACTGAGATTTTTTTTTAAGTAATAGAAGAAGATTTTGTTATGAATACTAGGCAGTAATTTGTTTGCTAACCAGCCAGTTTAAATCTCTACAATGGTAAGTAAGTGCCTCATCCACAAAAAATGAACTGTTAGAAGACTAGCATAAGCCCTATGCATTTCAATGGGTCTGCTTTAAATATGACTAAGATTATATTAATATTTTAGTCATATTTAGAGCAGACCCATATGACTAAAGGTATGTGAATACTAGGAGATGTAGTGGCTCAAGTGGTTAAGACACTGACTCTGTTGATTGCAAGATTGGCAGGTTGGCAGGTTGGCAGGTTGGCAGGTTGAGGCCCGGGTGCTGCATGATGGGTTGAGCTCCTGTCACTAGTCCCAGCTTCTGCCAACCTAGCAGTTTGAAAGCATGCAAATGTAAATAGATAAATAGGTACCACTTTGGTGGGAAGCTAAACAGCATTCTGTGCAATCATCCCACCACATGATCACAAAGCAGTCTCTGACAACACTGGCTCTTTGGCTTAGTAACAGAGATGAGCACTGCCCCCTTTGGTCAGACCTGACTTGACAACCTTGTCAATGGGGAAAACCTTTACCTTTTATATGAATATACACTGTTTTTTGTTCTTGTTAACTGCCATCAAGCCTAGTTCAACTTATGGTGACTCCATAAATGAGAGATCTCCAGATCACCCTATCTTCAGCAGCCTTGTTCATGTCTTGCAGACTCAAGGCTGTGACTTCCTTGATTAAGTCCATAGACCTATACTGTGGTCTTCCTTTTTTCCTACTGGCTTCTACCTTACCAAGCATTATTTTATTTTGTAGTGAGTCATGTCTTCTCATGATATGGCCAAAGTATGACAATCCCAGTTTAGTCATCTTGGCTTCTAGGAAGAGTTCAAGCTTGATTTGCTCTAGGACCCATTTATTTCTCTATTAGCAGTCCAGGGTATCTATAGAACTGTTCTCCAGCACCATATTTCAAATGTGTTGCTTTCCTTCCTATAAGTTTTTTTCTCTGTCCAGCTTTCACAATCATACAAAGAAATGGGAAATGCAATGGCAAGGAAAATCCTAACTTTAGTATTCAGTTATATAGCTCCAGGATCTTTTCTAGCTCCCTCACAGCTGCCCTTCCACACTATAGTCTTCTTCTAATTTCTTAACTGCAGTCTCCATTCTGATCAATGACTGACCAAAAGAATGGAAAATATTGACTATTTCAGTGTCTTCAATGTCTACTCTAAAGTTTCTTAGGACATTATCACACGGGGCAAATCTGCTGGTTAATCCACACAAATCCCAAACAAAAACTGGATTTGTGCCTCACGTTTTCACACAATGTCACACAGAAACTGGACAGAAAGTGGACAGAAACTGGTGTTACCCAAGATCTTTTGAAATTCTGTTGTTTTGAGGAAATGCATTTGCGAAATTACAGTAATTTCACAATTACAGTCATGTGAAAAGCAAATGCGCATTTGGAAGCATTTCCCCGCATTTTCCCA
>CM034701.1:151334073-151344887 GCA_020142125.1 Phrynosoma platyrhinos
TTGCTTCCTCTCGGGCAGGTTCCAGAGGGCGTCACCCGGGGACAGCTGCTCCTCAAAAATGGAGCTAATGTGGCGTTCCATAGGGCACCATTCTGTCCCCGATGTTGTTCAATATCTATATGAAGCTGCTGGGGCAGATCATCAGAAGACATGGAGCAGGGTGTTATCAATATGCTGATGACACCCAAATATTCTGCTCCATGTCTTGGTCAGCTGCCATGATGGCAGATGTCAGTTCTCCCCTCAATCAATGTCTCAAAGCGATAATGGACTGGATGAGGAAAAACCAACTCAAGCTGAATCCAGACAAAACAGAGATACTTATGGTAGGGCCCCCGAAACCAGGCATTGGGTTGCAACCTCCAGTACTGGATGGAGTCACACTCTCTGTTAAGGCCTGTGTTCGCAATCTGGGGGTGCTCCTGAACTCGTCACTTCACATGACAGATCAGGTGAATGTGACAGTCAAGAGCGCCTGTTATCAGGTTTGGCTGATATGCCAGCTCCGCCCTTTACTGGAAGTAAGGGATCTAGAAACTGTAGTACATGCACTGGTAACCTCACAACTCAACTTGTGTAATGCGCTGTACATGGAGCTACTCTTATACCTAACTCGGAAACTACAACTAGTACAAAACATGGCAGCCAGGTTGATCACCAGAAGATCAAGGAGTGATCATATCATACCCATTCTGAAATCCCTCCACTGGCTGCCTATTGGTTTCCAAACACAGTATAAGGTGTTGGTGATGACCTTTAAAGCTTTACATGGCCTGGGTACATCCTACCTAAGGGATCACCCTCAGGTCCTCTGGGAGGAAGCTCCTTCAACCGATAAAAACCAGATTGATGGTGACCTCTCAGAGGATATTTTTTGCCACCACTCCCAGACTCTATAATACCTTGCCAGAAGAGATCCATCAGATAACCAACCTAGATGGCTTTAAAAAAGCTGTTAAGACATATCTCTTTCAGCAGGCCTACCCAGAATAAAACCACCTTTCAATTTGGTCTCTCCCCATCAGACATTCTCTTTTTTCTTTCCTTATTTTTGCTCTGTCCCAGAGCGCCTACTGTTTTAATTGTTGTAATTTGCTTATCATTTTTAATTTTTGTTTATTGTTTAAATTAGGTTTTAACTGAGACTTATATTTAATGTATTTTTAATGGGGGGTTATCATGCTTGTTTACATTACTTAGTTGTTATTGTTAGGGGTTTGTATTTGTTTTTAGTTGTAAGCCGCCTTGATTGCTACAGCAAAAGGTGGGGTATAAATAAATTATTATTGTTATTGTTGTTGTTGTTGTTGTAGAAATAATACAGTTTGACAGCTCTTTAACTGCCATTGCTCCATCCTACAGAATCCTGCAACTGGTAGTTTTGCGAGGCACTAGCATTCTATGGCAGAGGAGGCTAAATACCTTGTAAAACTGTAGGATTCCATAGGACCATGATGGTGAACCTATGGCACATGTGCCACAGATGGCATGTGAAGTCATTTCCCCCAGCAAGCGGAGGGCGGGGAGGAGGAGGAAGAGGTGCGAGCCTGTTCTTCCTCCTTCCTGGCCATCGGGAAGGTGTGGGGAGAAGAGGAGGCACACCTATTCCTCCTCCTTCCCGATCCTTCCTGGCCTTCAGCTACCTCTCCAGAGATACCTGAAGGCTGGGGATGGCATGGGGGAGGAGGAGGAAGAGTTATGTGCCTGTTTCACTTCTTCCCCCCTTGTCCCCCCTAGCCTTCAAATATCTCTGGAGAGGCAACTGAAGGCCTTGGAGGACAGGGTGTGTCTGCCTCCAGAGGGCAGAAGTCACGACCCCAGTACCAAGTAACACCCGGTGCCAGAAGACCTTTTAGTTTGGGCAGTCAGACCCTAAAAGTTTTGCCATCAGCATGAAGCTACAGCACTTACAGTGGTGTCAAATTGCATTATTTCTACAGTGTAGATGTAGTACCTCCTGTCAGTTTAGGCAGGGTAACTGTGAAAGAGTCATTCCATACACTAACAGAACTCCCAGTGTTTCTCTGTTGATGAACACCAAGTACACATAGCCAAAACTGGATACACACATAGGGATATTGTTAGACTACTGCTCCTTTGTGGAGCTGGGGCTTCTGTTGATGCTACATCCAGAATGTAGATAGAGAAAGCATAGAAGGATCAGCTCCACAGAGTGTTCAGCTAGGGACTCTTTCTTACTACATTATTATAGCCTTATGAAACCACTTAAACTCGCATGACTGCAAACTGTGAAATTCCGGGGGTTTGCCATTAACTCAGAGGACAATAGAGGAAGTCTCTACCTAAGAATTCTGAGTATTTCTCCCTAAACTGCAAACTCTAGGATTTCATAGGATGATGCCATGGCAGTTGAAGTACAATCATAGCACTATGATTGTATAGTATGAAAGGATCTTGTAGGTTTTGTAGGTCATTGGCTAAATACCATTTTTGTAAGAAGTTGTTTGAGGTACAGTCAACCCTCCTTAGCCATCGATTCAGGCATCCACAGCTTCAGAATATTTTCTAAAAATATAAATTCTAAGGAGCAAACCTTGATTTTGCCATTATATATCAAGGACACCATTTTACTATGCCATTGCATTTGATGGGATTTAAACATCCATGGATTTTGGTGACCATAGGGGGGCCCTGGAACCAAAATCCAGTGGATACCAAGGGGCCACTATACAACAATAAGCTGAAATGTATCTTGACATACAGCTTTTCAAAGCAATATTTGAAGGTGGTATTTGGTACACAAATCTCCCCACCACACCAAGTTTCTTCTCAGTCCTGAGAAGTTATTTGTATGCCCTTAAATTTGCCCAGATGGTCACTATGAGTGAGTAGTGGACAATCTGAGATTTTGCTTGGAAGAAATTGTTTTCTAATGTGCTTTTCTCTTACACTGATTTTTCTGTACATGTTTACCACACTGCTAGAATAAGCTGCTTTTGATTAAGCTCTCTGAATCCCAGTTTAAATCCTATCAGAAGGATCATCTTTTGGGATGTGCTTTTAATGTTCATTAACTCTATTTTTCTAACATATTCACTGTCCATTTTCATAGGTCTTTCAGGCATCTTCATGCCTTTTCTCATTATCCAAATTCTTCTGAGGCTACAATCTTACATACTCTTATTGAGCAAACCCCCCCCCCCCATTCTGTTTTCTTACTTCTGCAGAAATACACAGTGGATCAGTACATCTTGATCTACAGCTAACAAATGCAATTCAGATTTACAGTAAATCCTTATCTCCTTCTTAGGCCTTCATTCCACATGTGGTTCCAGGAAATTATATCAATAGATATATTATAATTGTGATTCAAAAAGACAAGTTAAACAAGATAGATGCTTCATCTGTGCTCTATTTATTATTCCTATTTTCATTTCTTTCCCCCCCCATGAAACCTCTAGACCCCAAATCTAATTTTCATTATATTACATTTCTCTTAACCCTTATTGTTCTGTATTGTGTTCCCTGAACAGATATCACATGAATAAAAGCAGCATGTAATTTGTTGCAGGCATGTCCCCCAAAGACATCTTATTTTGTAATAGGGATCCAAACATGTTAAGAATCATTGTTGTTGTTGTTCTGTGTCTTCAACTCATTTCCAACTCATGGCAACCCTAAGGTGAAACTATTACAAGGTTTTCTTGGCAAGATTTGTTCAGAGTAAGGTTTGCCTTTGCCTTCCTCTGGGGCTGAGAGAGTGTGACTTGCCCACAGTCACCCATGGTTGAGCAGGGCCGAGCAGGGATTCAAACCCTAATCTCCAGAGTATAGTCTAATGCTCAAGCCACTACACCACACTGGTTGTCTTTTTACCAGGCTGTCCCAGTCACATGTAAATAGGGACTGTCCCATTCACATGTAAATAGAGAAAGTTTCTGGAACAATGGTATACAAGGAGGTAAAATCTGTGTGGAGAGAGAGAGTTCTAGAAGGTTTTGTCCAGTGAGTCTCTGATAATACCAGTACTGGAAAAGGAGAAACTAGCTGGATATCCCTTTTCCATGGTCTCTCTTTCTCTCTCTCTTTTTAAATTTTTATTGTGTTAAAATAAAACTTCATACAATCTCTTAATTCCCAAGGGGGTCCATTTCCATGGTCTCTTGATGGCATGGTGATCTGTTTTGTGTTCTTGCTCTGTTTGTCCACAGAAATGAAGGTAGAGGAATGAAATGCCAGGGCAGTGTATTGACAGAGTATCAGACCTGGACTGGGAAAACTCAGGTTCAAATCCCTACACAGTCATGCAACTGAATGCATGTATGTGACACTACTGTCAGGCTCCTCTAGCTCATGTACTTGCTGTCAGATTAAAATGGCTGGGGGAACTACATATGGCTCCTTGAGCTGTTAAGAGTAAAAAATTTAATAATTTAAATACAGCTGCTCTCAATTTTCTTTCTACACAAATCTTGTGTGAATTCTCTTCCATTCCATTGGTAACATCTGACATTACTTTGTGAAGACAGTTTAGCATGAACTTTGACTTTGATACAATACATCCAAGAGTGAAATATTTTATGGACTCTGACATGATTACACATGGGGCTGTGGCAGGGTGAGTCCAAAATCAAGAGCAGGACTAACACATAGCTCTTCAACAAAGTGAACAGAATTGTTAATGGTCTCCCATAGTAAGAAGTTTTGTGAGGCACTAGCAGACTCTTTCAAGTTATCTATTGTATTGCTTTTAGCAAAATATCCATCATCCATCATGTATTGACATTCAGACTCAACAAGGGTTGTACATAATTGTTTTTGTTGTTTTTAATCATGTTCAAACATGACACATAATTTTATTTAATTATCTCCTTGGGGAAAAAAAAAACATTTCAAGACCAGTTAATGCTTTGCAGCTAGAATTGCATGAAATCTCTTTCAAATAAAGGCAGTGGCACCACTAGGGGATGCAGTGGGGCAGCCCACACTGAGTGACATCCAATTGGGCCCTCCTCTCACTGCAGGAAGAGAAGAGACATGTCCCGCACAGCTGGAAGGTTGTCCCCACCTCATAAAGGATGTCTCCTGATGGAGGGAAGGAGGAAGGGCACCCACCTAGTCCTCTGCCCCATCATGACCTGGCCCATCTGCTCCTTCCTGCAGCCTAGACCCTGCTCCATACAATTGCAGCTGCCCCCTTTCCAAAAAGAAAGGTTGTGGCAGTCTCAACATCTGCCTGGTTCTCCAGCATCCTTGGGAGCAGGGGAGGTGGGGCATTGGTGGGAAGCCCATTGGGAGAAGAAAAAGATAAAGGTGTCTTTCTGCTCAGCCCCCCATCAGTCTTCTCAGCTGACATTCCAGGGCCCTCACCCATAGCCCCACATAGCCTGCCTCATGATGCCAATTTCTGCTGATGTTGAGGCCACTGCTGCTGTTGGGGGATCCAAGCCTGGTGCCACTGCCAATGGGATTCTCTGGCACAACCCTCAGTGTCTGTGGGGAGTCCTTGCCTAAAAGGTGAGCTGAGAGGCAGAGGTGCTACATGGGTCAGGCCATCTAAGCAGGTGGAAGTCCCTTTGGGCCCAGCACTTCTGCTTCAGACCTGAGGAAGGGGCAGTCCTGATCCCAAGGTATAGGAAACCCTACTGCCACCACCCAAAGCTCCCTCACTAGGCAAGGAGGGAATGTTCTGGGTATCAATGGATGCCCCCTGAGGTCCTAAAGTCATACCCTCCCTGTTGGAAGCCTGGCTGGAAGTATGCCAAGGTCCTAGGTTGAGGTGTGGCCACCTGCCTGCTCCCATCCCTCAGGCCTCCTAGGCAGAGCTGAGAGGCAAGAAAGCTCCATTTGTTAAGACATGTCAGGGCTGCCAGACACATGCTTCCCCCAACTCCAGCTCCTCCCAGCTTTCTGTGTTTACTAAGCAAAGTTTGGGAAGTTTGGGAGTTGCACCATCGTGCATTGATCATGGCTACTTTAAAGGTATAATTTTAATTTTGCTAGTTGTTTATGCCACAACTATGCCATTGTCTTCAGTGATATGGGGGAATTATGATATATGAGTAATATTAGTACAAAAAAAAATGACTAAGGAGATTACCACACCAGCAAAAAAGATGGGAGCATAGTGGGATGCTCCTGTTAATATTGTATGATCACTCAATGTTTATCACATGATGTCATAATTATCCTGCAATTATCCTGTTAATAAAGAGGAATTGTAGTGCTTCTTTTTATTCACGGGATTTTCTGTGAATAAAAGTGTTGCTATAATTCCTTTTTATTCACAGGATAATTGTGGGATTATCACGATGTAGTGTAATAAACATTGAGTGATCATGCGATATTGATGGGAGCATCCCTCTATGCTCCCATCTTGTTTGCTGGTATGATAATCTCCTAAGTAATGTGTTAAGTTGTCAAATAATAATAATAATAATAATAATAATAATAATAATAATAATAATAATTTATTTATAGCCCACCTCTCCCTGTGGATCAAGGCAGGTTACAACAATTAAGAACAAAAATAAAATACAATATACAATTAAATTCAGATTTCTAAATAACCCTTACTCCAACCCCAATCCCTATCATAAAAAAGAAAAAGAAGCAAACTAAAAACAATAACAATATAAAATGAATAGCAATATAAAATACTAATTAAAAGAAGAGGAAATAACAAATTAGCTAAAATTAGAGGTAGTTAGAGGCAAAACATTATCTTTTTTGGGGTAGATGGGGGATATCAATATCAGTGGAGTGGAGGCTAATATGGAAAGGCCTGCCGGAAGAGATCTGTTTTAACAGCCTTTTTAAAGGCTTCTATAGTGGTAATGTGACAGATCTCCTCTGGCAGGCTGTTCCATAACCCAGGAGCAGCAGATGAGAGTATGGGAGGAGATCAATGGTGGTGGTGGGGGGTTACATCATGAGTTACTGCACTGCATGACACCAACCTTAGTGATGCCACTGATTAAAGGTAGCTGTAACAAGTCAATATCTGACTGATCTGCTTTTTTTAAAAAAAGAAGGATGGGGGAACAAGAAGAAATGTCAATAGACATCAAGAAGCAACATCAAATGATGCAATATAAATTGGTACAAATCCCAGAAGTGGTTGAGCCCATCATTAAATACTTTTTGTTGTAGCTCCATCATCATCCTCCCCTTATTTTTATTGATATTAACAGCTTTTTAACCTATTTGAGAAAGAGGGAATATAATTATTTAAGACAAAGAAAGAGACTTTAACTTGCCTTTCCTTACCAAAAGTGATGTTTATCCAAGCCACTGGTTTAGACTCACCATGCTGCATGTGTTCTTAGTGTTGACTATAGCAGTGTACCTCCAGGGCCACAACAGATGTTTCATGTGCAGCTTTATCATGAACAGTGACAATAACTATTGATGAATGCCCACCCAAAGAACTTGAATGATTGGTCCCACAGGATTGATTTATTCAGCATCCCACCCCCATATGTACCAATTGGCACACAAGATGTTAATATTTAGCATTCTTGGCATTCTCAACAAAGATTTAGAACATCCCTCTGGAAAATATATTTCTATTGATATGCAGATAGGCCTGTGTATTTGAGACGTATTATCAAGGTTAATTAGAAAAATTATCTCATTGAAACAACACCAAAAAAAAAAAATCAGGTATGTCAAATCTCTCTTCCTTAAACACACTAATCTTCTCTGGCTCTGTTTCAAATATGACTGTGATCCATCAAAGTCACTTCTTTTGCTTTCCCCAGAGATCACCCAAAGTTTAGCAGAGCTTGGCAATCTTCACTTATACCTGCTGTACTAAATGAAAACAATGTTTTAAGGAAGTCCCAACAACAGTTTGAGTTGTCCACAGTCATACATATACACATGAACACAAACATGTATACAGCTGGTAGGAATAGTAACGACTGTCACTCATTACTGTTACAGTGAAAATGAAATGTTAATTCTCCAGCATTCTTGGAATGCTGTCCTGGAAGGTGAAAAAAAAAAAGTCACAGAGCTTTGAAAATTTACTTTCATAGATTATAACTTCCAGACTCTCCCAACCATAAACCCTTGAGTTGTACTCCACAAAAAGTAGCAGTTGGAGTATGGGTCTGGGATGTTTAGCCCTCCAAAAGCCATGAAACTCATTAGGTGAACTTGGACTAGTCATTTTCACTCAGTCTAAACTACCTGTTGTAAGGGTTAATTGGAAAACATAACCACAGAAACTATCTTGAACACTTTGGACTTAGGATATAAATGTAACTAATAAATTAATCAGTGAGAAACCTTGGCAATAGAGCATTGTATGCAATCATCCTATTAATTGTACATCTGAGAGTGTGATTGGGAGTTATGTCAATCCTACTCCTGTTGCTGCCTATGGTATGTTGAAAGAGCATGCTGGAAGTGGCTGTGTGTGACCCAGTTCTACATTTGGCTTAAACTGGTAGCTCCCTTTACAGACTGCCAGAAATAATGCATCTTGAGTCCACTTTAACTGCCCTGGCTCAGTGCTAGGGAATCATGGGAACTATCATTTTTTCTGAGACATTGAGCCTTCTCTGTCAGATAGCTCTGGTGCCACAATAAACTACAGTTCCCATAATTCCTTAGCACTGAGCCAGGCCAGGTAATGTGGACTCAAGCTGAGAAAAACCCTCTTTCTTCCACCTACCAATTTAAAGCTGGCTCATAGATTGGGTGGGTAAGGGGTCTCACTCCAAAAATGAGGAGGGGAGTGTTCCAGTCATCAGCTGTCTATGATAGGGTTTAGCATTAGCCATGAAATCTAATAGCATAACACTTGATTGACAAGGAATAGAATGTAATGAGAGGTGAGTTATACATGTAGCCTTCCCATCTGTGTAGGATCAGTTCTGAAAAATGTGGGAACTCAAACCCATATTAGTCAATGGGTGGTCAGCTGCATTTGTCAGAGTCTGCACAATTGCCTGTACTTGCTGCCATTGACTAATATGGGGCAAGGTGATTTGCGGGAGCTCAAATCCATGGATGGCCCACTGTAGTCAGTTGAGAAAGTTGGTTCATGAGTGAGAAGACAGTTGACTCAATGAATCAGGGAGAAGGGAAAGATCAGTCAAAGTCACAGTCAAAGTGTTATGGTAAATATATTTTATTTGATTATTATTTATATGATTTCTCTCTCAATTTCTTCCAGCAGAATTTGTCCCAAAGTTTTGCCCTTAATATAATTTAACTGTGCTGCTGAATTTGGAAACTAGATAGGGAAAAAGGAGATGTTTCCTTCATCTTTTTACATGCTTATAAGTGCAGTAGGTTGGTAAGGATCCACATTGGTGATTGCAGATAGCAAGATTTGGGACATACTAGTCTTCCAACATTAATTAAGAAGTAAACAAATTGTGTTAGAATGCTAGTCTCCATTCCCCTATGCATTCATTCTTTTCTGTACACATGACCCAACCTTGTTGGCTTTGGGAATTTACATTGCCTGCTTTGGGACTCTCCTTCCCCATCCCTAGATATCCTTCCTATCACTCACCAGTGTTGTCCCTTTCACTTCCATATATAAAGAGAGGGATTTGCACTTTCTGTGTTTCCTTCAAGGGTAAGAAACTGGGGACTATATTTGCAGCATTTGTTTTCTTTTGATTTGGCCTGTTGGATGAATCTTGTCCTCTGTGTGATCTCTGATTACTGAAGCACAGTGCCTGACAGATGCTGGCCAAGTGAACGCTGAAGTGCCATCTTGAGATCAAAAAGCAACAAAACTGTCATCTGCTGAAATCTATTTTCGTATTTTGCTAGAGGGAGTGATCATAAAGAAAGAGGACAGTGTGGGGAGCAAGAAAATTACTTCTCTGTCCTCCCCCCCAAACCTTGATCATTCCTTCTCAAATGTCACCTGTTCTGTTGCACTGATACTATGGATGCAAGACTGAAAACAAATTACATTACTTTCTGATGCATGGAAAGAAAATGCCATTTTAGCCCAGAGTTTTTGCTAAAATTGCCAGTTTGTAACCAAATGGTGGTGGTGGTGGTGGGGACCAGCAATGTCAATGCTGATGAGGGTAACATAAAGAAAATTGTAGGTATCTTTCATATCATTATGCTGCATTTGGAAGGTAAATGTGTCTTTTGCATTCACACTGATTTCTCTGCTAGAATCTATCATTGCTGCAATATCTATGCTCACCAGAACTTTTCCTGTTTCTATCCTTGCAGGCAATCATTCTGGGACATGGGGAATACTATTATCTCCAACAAACCATCAGAGAAGTAAGATTTAGCAAGAGATCAGCTAATTTCCCAGAGGCTATACAACAACTATTCTTGCCCTCTTTGTGGTCTGGACATGGCAATGCCAAAAACAGCTTGAGTGATACACCTTCCATTTATTTAAGCCATCTCCGCATCTGCCCAGAAATTGTGGTTGCTTGAACTCACTTGAAATATTGTGCTTGTCCCTGCTAAGATGTCAGTTCAGCCCTGCCACTTGTATGACTTGACAAAACACTTGCAAGAGCCTTTTGCCATTTGTTTGCAATGAGAACAACTAAGGAAGTTGCTAGCAGAGAAGGGAAGGTTCCAATATTTTATTTGCATGGCTAGACACCCTGCCTGGCTAGACCTGATTCCATGTAGTTTTTAAATGAATTTTAAGGCTTTCTGAAAGTCATCAGTAATAATAATAATAATAATAATGATAATAATAATAATAATTTTTATTTATAGCCCGCCTCTCTGCTAGGCAATTGAGGTTGGTTACAGCAGTTAAAACAAAACAATGTAAAAACATCCCCAACTCAAGGTCCCACCTCCCGCCCCCTTAAAACAGTATTAAACAAGAAAGGAATTAA
>CM034701.1:151344987-151356007 GCA_020142125.1 Phrynosoma platyrhinos
ATCCTTCTGAGCAGCTTGTCCACGTCATCGGTACTCACAGATTGAAATCGATCCAATAAAATGCCATCAACGGAGTTGCTGGACGCCTCAACCATGGGTTCTGCTTGAATATTGGCGTCCAAGTCAGCCTTTATCCGAGAGATTTTATCTGCGAAGTAGATATTAAATGCCTCACAGCAGGCTGTTGTTGGGTTAAGTAGGGGACTTGGTGCAGGAGAAACCTTTGCCAACTCCCCCACCACCCTAAACAACTCTGCCGGGTGAGACTCCGCAGATGCAATACGTGCAGTGCAGAGTGATCTCTGCGCTACACGTATAGCCTCTCTATAGGAGTCAAGATGACTCTTAAGGCGAGTTCTGTTGGACAAAAGCCGAGTCTTTCGCCACTCGCGCTCCAGTCGTTGTCCAGCCCACTTCATCCATCTAAGATCTTCAGAATACCAAGGTTTGCGGTTCGGAGCGGGTCGGAAAGGATGCTTGGGAGCGATTGTGTCGATAGCCCTGGTGAGATCGGTATTCCAAGTATTCACCAAGGCTTCGACAGAATCGTCGACGTTGCCTACCATTAAACCCTCCAAGGCTTTCTGGAAACCAATGGGTTCCATTAGTCTTCGAGGGCGGACCAATCTAATAGGTCCACCACCCCCGGGGGGATAAGCTACAGCCTTGAGTTCCACCCTGATCAGGAAATGATCCGTCCATGACAAGGGGGAGGTTCCCTTGACCTCCACCCACGGATATTCCTGTTAGACTGGGAGAGGGGAAGGGAAAAAGAGAGAGAAGCAGCAAAGGGAAAAGAACAAAGGATTGCCTATTTTTGTCTCTGTTCCTACCCATTGATGGCTTCAACCCAGAGTTTAGAAAAATTACATTTTTGGACTACAAGTGGTCAAGTAATCATGCTAGCTGGGGGGAAATTCTGAGAATTATAGTTCCAAAGAATAACTTTTCTGAGCTCTGTTTCAGCCCCACCCATGACTGACATAAAGCCTCCAACAAATTACTGTCATGGAAGTGAAATTGATCTAGAACAGGCTAAGGATATACTAAAGTTTTTGCTTTAGGCTTTCATGTCTTTATGTTTTGAATTAGCACCAATGATGGTCAGTGGCCAGGGTGTCACTCAAGTATGCCCTAGTGTCAGGCTACTGTAAGATACAGCTGTAGTGGAACCCATGTCCAGGCTGGCCTCACAGTTCCAACCCTAGGGCTCCTGTCACTTACCTTGTCCTTTAATCCTCAAGATCCCTTACTGGATCTGGTATTCAGGCTTTAAGGTAATCACTGTTCTTGATAAGTGGCTGTATTGATCAGTGTGGTAACCCATTGTTAGTTTTTAAAGATGAGCAGAGCAATAAATCATTGCTGAAGCCATCTTGACCAATGTGAGCAGGATTCCCCCTCCTTTCATCTCACCACTTAGGAATGCAGCCTGCAGCTTCTAGCTTGAATTCTAGACCAGAAGATAGCTTTCAAGAGACACATTTTATTCTTATAGTTGCAGTAAATACATAGCAATATTTACACAAGAAATTAATCTATCAGCAGACAGGAACAAAGAATCAAAAAGAAAGAGCAGTCAGCTAACCAGTTAACCAGCAGCAGAAGAAGAACACAGCTCCACCACCACCACCACCACCCCCCGCTAACTGAGGGCTCATTTGATTTGTGGACACTTGTAAACAACCTCAAAGTCCAGCCTCTCCTTGTGACTCATAGTCATGTGGGTAATAGTTCTCACAAAACACGATGACCTAATTTGTTTACAGCTAGCCTGTCTGTGTTCCCAGGCCTACTTTGTCCTTGACTATCTTCTCTAAGTTGTTTTTATACTACACTTGCAAGCAAAAACTTTCCCAGCTAGCAGACTTTCCCACATCTGTACATTTCCACTCTGACTACAAATCTCAACACCCATGACCAGTTCTCCTTATTGAGTCTTAAAATGGCAACTGTCACATACAGTTGTAGAAAGTAAAACAGTACACATTTGTTATATAACAACTAAGTTAAGAATGAACTCCCTGAATTGTCTTTACAACACAGGAGTCCTGGTGGCGCAGTGGTTAAATGTTGGTGCAGCAGCCACAACATTGTGAGTTCGATCCCAGAAGGTTCCAGCCTTCCCTCCTTTCATAGGCTGGTAAAATTAGTACCCAGCTTGTTGGAGGCAATTGGCTTACAGATTGTAAACCACTTAGAGAGTGCTGAGTTCACTATGAAGTGGTATAGAAATGTAAATGCTATTGCTATTCACATCCCCAGCTCTCAAAACCCTATTCAGATTCCTCTCTTCTTAACTGATCTTCACCCTATTTCTCACTATCCTAACTAGCTCTTTTTCATCCTGCTCCTATCTATAGCTTGAACAGACTAGGATCAAGTTTTTATATATTTTTCCACCTCCATAGGCCCCTTCACATCATTTTGAAGACTGTGATTTTCTAGCCCTAACCAGGCTTCCCAGCTTCTAATTTCACAATACCAATCAAATATACCCTAATGTCAGGAAGATTTCACCACAAGTAGCTGCTAGTGACTCCAATGTCATTGTGGTGGTGAATATATTTCATGTTTTGAATTGCTTTAAATATATTTTTTGCTAATGGAATTTAAATTTTATTTCCTGGACTTCAAAATACATTGCTTCCCAGTACCACATGACCAGAAGCAGTAGTGGCCTGCCTTCATAGATATATCTCAATATCATCTTAACAACACCTAGAACATCTTGACCCTATGACAAACATCATCACAAAATAAATAAATACCCCCCTCCTTTGCCTGATGAAGAAGCCAGTGGAGCTTTGCAAATTTGGATCATGTATTTTGTGCATTTTTGTTGACCCCATAAAAATCCACAAATCCTTGTGGATTTTGGATATCATTGTATTTTGATGTATGGCCAACACAGCTACCTCTGAAAAAAGTTTCATAGTATACTGTGTTCAACTTTCATCCCAGTACACCAGGGGTAGGCAACCTTTGCCCTTTAAGGGCTGAGGGACTTCAGCTCCCAGAATCCCAGGAACTATTTGGCCAACATAGGACTATTGGCCAACATGGCTGAGGCTTCTGGGAGCTGAAGTCCCTCGGCCCTTAAAGGGGAAAGGTTGCCTACCCCTGCAGTACACCATTCAACAGCATACTCCAGTTGGAGGTATGAAAGAGTGTGGGAATTTTCAAGGTGCATTCCTGAAGTGATCATATAACAATGAACAAGTCCAACATTTTGTGAGTTATGCACTAGCAGGGTTAAACAAGTTGCTGCAGTAATGGGCTACAGTGTTTCTTACTTGCTGAATTTATGACATAAACTACCTCCTTCTCACTGACCCCAAAGGAGACAAGGGAATAAATTTTCCTCATGAGTTATAAACACTGCTTCCTGGAGTGTGTGTTCCAAATGAATTTTCAGTAAGAGCCTATCTCTCCAGTCAGAATGTATTTGTTTTGTAATGCAATGATTTTCCTTTGTCCCTGAAGAGAAGTTAACAAGATGTCAATTAATCATGCAAATGAGAAGAAACAGATATTGAGTTGATTATTCTACCTGGAGCTTAACTATGTGACAGCCAGATGTTAGTGTTTGCCATACAGCATGCTTCTTTGAAGCCTTTGCAGCCTGTGACTGAATAATGTGCCCTGAAGCAAATAATTTACATGCTTCAGTCCCTCTAAGGGGAGGATGACAGGAGACATCATTTTCTTCCTTCTCTCATCTTTGTTCCTTGTCATTTTCACTGAGGTTGGGGTGCTTCACTTTTCTTTTGAAGCCTGCTGTATCTGCATATTGGCAGGAGTAAGAACCAAAGTGGTTCTTGGTTCAGTTCCTTGTTCTGCAGCCATTTCTCTAGGTCGGTGGTTCTCAACCTTGGTACTTCAAAAGTTTTGGACTTTAGACCCTAAAAACTACACCAACATGCCCAGTCATTGGTGATTCTGAAGTTGACATCCAAACCATCTGGAGGGCCAAAGCTTGCAAATAATTTCCATAGTCTGAGGACATATTAAAGAACATGCCATGTATGGAGCACATGCTTTGTATAGAGAAGGCCTCTTAGATCTTATGCTTGACATCTTTAGTTTGAAGATCTCTGACAGAGTTGGGACAGACTGCTGTTTGAGAGTTAGGAGATTATCACACACAATTTATCGCATCTTTTCCCTGATGGGATACACACGTATTTAGCTGTGTATGCAGCCTGTATGTGACCAGTGCTTGTTCTGTGGCTTTTCAATGATGGGATTATCCTGTCCTTGATAAGCACGGATAAGCCTGAGTTGTATAATGCCTGCATACTCCCTGCCACAGGAGAATGCAGTAAGACCCATCTTTGACAGTTAAATGTGGGTGTATCCTATTGGGGAAATGACAGGATAAGGCACATACAATAATCTCCTTAGTATCAGGGACTAAATGGAAACCATGACCTCTGCTAGATGTGACCAATTCACTTTTTGGGTATAATTGCCTAGGTTTTTAAGAGAGGGACGTCTACAAGCTCCACAGTTTTGTGTACAGAAAACCTTGGATAAATTTGTGTGTGTGTGTATGAAAACACCTGCTCTTTGTCAGCTGAACCTAATAAAGACAGGTATACAGATTTTTGTTGTTATTGTTAACCTCCCCTAAATTGATCTCTGCTCATGGCAACCCTGTGGATGAGATATCTCCAAAACTCCCTATCCTCCACAGCTCTGCTTAGTTCCTATAATTTATGCCCATGACCAACATAGTAGAATCCATCAATCTAGCATGCGGTCTTTCTATTTCCCACCACCTTTCCTAGCATTATTGGGTTTCTTCCAATGAGCAATTCCTTCTCATGATGTGGCCAAAGTACGGCAGTCTCAGTTTAGACATCCTGACTTCCAGGGAGATTTCTGACTTGATCTGCTCTAGGGTCCATTTGTTTCTCTTTTTAGCTGTCCATGGAAGCCTCAGCACTCTTCTCTAGCACCACATCTCAGATGAATTGGCTTTCTTCCTATCCGCTTCCTTAACTGTCCAGCTAACACATCCATACATGATAATAGCTCATATACAGATATGTTCCTATAATTTGGTAATATGATGAAGCCGGTCGGGTAGAAGAAATTTTTATTTACACGGTTTGTTATTATTGTATTACCAAGGATGAGGAGAAGTATTTATGGGATTTTCTATCTCATGTGCCAATGTAACTTGGCTGGATTTGATTATTGTGATCCTTTTCCATGGGTGGAGGGGACTGGTATTTGCTTCCCTGCCTAACAAAATGTTTTGAGTTAACATTAAATACTCAGTGATTTGGTAGCATTTAAGAAACTGAAGATTCCTATTAAGTTTGGCAATAGCTGAATCAGAGAGATATCCCAAGCAGCCTCCACACTACACAGGAGCAGAAGGACACCAGACCATGATCATTTGTGATGCATCCTTTATGTACTTTTTTGGGAAGGCAATGCAGAGCAGGACCACAATGTGACTGAAATTGAGAGAATAAAGGTGGGGCTTCTGAATTTTATTATAAGCTTTCCTCTATACATTTTCCTTCATAGCTCAGGCACCAGCTCCATCCATTTACCATTTCACTGCTATTCTAGGTGGCTGTCTGCTTTCTTAGACCTCAGGCTGAGGGTCTCAAGACACCAGTTGAATTGAGATGTCAGAATTCATATAGGGAATTCCTATGTATTCTTAACAGTCCATAGCTTTCACCAGTCATTCTCCCTTCATTCTTCTCTCTCAAAGTGTATGAGCCCATCTTCTATGCAGTGATGTGCTGGCAAGGCCCAGAAGCACACTTGCACATTTCATACATATAGTCTCTTGAACTGCATCCACACAGCAGAAATAATCCAGTCTGATATCACTTTAACTGTCATGGGTCTATTGAATTCTAGGAATCGTAGTTTGTTTTTGTACCAGAGCAGAATTGGAATAATTAAATTTCTGAATTGATGCATGCCCCAATTTGAGACTTTGCCATGGGTCCATGTGATTGAATGCTGGCCTTCAAATAATGGCCTTCAAATAATGTCCTTGATTGTGTGCTTTTTTGTTGTTGTTTACTATTAAAATACAGCCTGAAAAGCAATTCTGCAACAGCTGATGAACATTTTGTCACCCTTGCCTCCTTAAGGGTGCAGTCCTAATCACACATGCAGGCAATGACCAATCATTTCTTGGTCCAAGAAACCAAGCTTTGGCTTTATTTTAACAAAACTAAACTTAAGCTCTCAATGCTGCTGTTGCCAGGACCCAGAACCAAGGTTGGTACAGATTTATATAGAACTTCAGTCCAAATACAATTCCTTTTTTACCCAATCAACCCTCACCAATACATTCTTGTTTGCCTATTACAATCTGCCACACTTTCTTTGCCTTTTACAATAATACATACCTTATATGGTCATAACTCTATATAAGACAACAAATTCCTTTTATGTTCAGGGCCTACAAGGGATTCAAGACTCTCTGCCCAAGATGGTTGTGGCTTAGTCCACTCACAATTTTGCAACTTGTTCTTTGGCCCTTGATTATTCTAATAGATTAACATTCCTGGGAACCATTTATGCATTGGACTATACCAATTCACTTTAAAGCTTTATTTTGGTCAAAGCTTAGGAAAGTTAATTTTCAAACTACAGCTTTCAAAATCTCCTAGTCAGTATGCCCTCTAGTTGCAAAAGTCAGGTACTGAAGTTCCAAATATAAAAGTTTTAAGCACTGATTTTTCTGGCTTCCTCCATTACAAAATCATTAAATGTCAGCAAATTCCATATTTCTTGCCAGTTCACTGTTAGAAAAAAATCAGTCAGAATAGCTAAATGCTAATCTTTTAGGATTTTTTGGTTGAACTTCCATACATTTTTAGCAAGGCAAAGCATTATGGTGTGTGTATGCAAGTGTATATCAGACATTTACTCATATTTGGGGTCTGTAAATCAGCTGCAGTGTCCTGGAATCAATGTCCCTGATTATTATTGTCCCTCCTTCCTGATATGCACAAAGAATTCTGGGACTAGTAGTTCTTGACAAAGCCAGCAAGTAGTTAATGACAAACAATGAGTTACCCATGGTTAGTTCCTTTTCTCAGTAATGAAGTGATGTAACTTAGATAAGCGCCAGCATGGCGAAGTGGTTTGCAGGCCTATGAACCTGGAGATCAAGGTTTGAATTCACAATGAGCCATGAAACACACTGGGTAACCTTAAGCAAGTCACACTCTCTCAGCCTAAGAGGATGGCTATGACAAACCCCCTCTGAACAAATCTTGCCAAGAAAACCCCATGATGACTTCATCTTAGGGTAATCATAAGTTGGAAATGACTTGAAGGCACACAACAACATAATGTTACATTACATTTTTACTTTAATGAGGGTTGATTTATCACTCACACAACAATATAACTAGTTATATTACATTTTTAATTTAAAGAAAGATAATTTATCTCATTAAATGGTGCAGAGGGAGTATTATGAAGTGCTGGTTCCTTCAATGACTCCTACTGTGCTGTGGGTGCTGAGGGAACAATAAAGTGGACAAAAGGAGTATGCAATGACACATAACTTTACCTATACCTAGCTACAGAGCAGATGTGCTAATAAACCCTTTTACTGAATTAAAGAGATGCATAATGGGACACCATCAAGAGCATCCAATGTTCATTGGGACAGATGTGCATGAAGTACATTGTGCACCACAGTGCATCAGGCACTTTGCTCACCGTATTTAGTAATATATCAGCAGCCCTCTACATTATGTTTGTTGTTGTTCTTGTTGTTGTGTGCCTTCAAGTCATTTCTGACTTATGGCAACCCTAAGGTGAATGTATCATGGGGTTTTCTTCTCAAGATTTACTCAAAGGAGGTTTACCATTGCCTTCTCCTGAGTCTGAGAGCATGTGACATGCCCAAGGCCACCCAGTGGGTTTACATGTCCAAATGGGGAGATGAACCCTGGTCTCCAGAGTCATAGTCCAACACTCAAACCACTATGCCACAATTCTAATTCCTGCATATATAAGTCCACCTGTGAAGATGTCAGGCCCAACAGGATGCTGGCCATGATTTTGTATCAGAAAAGCTTGCTGCTTCAGATTTTAAAACAAATGAAAAGTAACTAAAAGTAACTTAATAACTTTTGATTAACATGAAAGAAAAGTGTTCCTTTAATAATTGTAACTATACCATTAACTGGCATGGGGGAGTTGGAATTATTAGTTTAACTGATTTTTCACATAGTGAAACAGACATCTCTCACTTTCTTGACCACAAGTTCTCATTTAACTACGCAAGAACATCCTCTTCTAGAGAATGTTCTAAAGGCCAACAAACCACTGTTCAGAATCTTTTTTGTTTCAGTGTACATTGCTTCTGATTGGTTGCAAAAATTTCAGACCATCTGGGCAATAGAATCATAGATACAGGAGAATGTATTTAATGAATACCCTCAAGTATGATCTACAATTTTGTCTCTGTTTTTTTTCCACATGGTAAAAAGGATTACACACTGTCAGGGTCTCTCCAGGGCATAGACAGAGTATCCACCCACACTCATGTTTGGACTTGGTGTAATGCTTTGAGTGTTGGACTAGAACACTAGGAGACCAGGTTTTGAATCCTGACTAAGCCATGGAACCCCACTGGGTGAACTTGGGCAAGTCACACTCTCTCAGCCTTACAGGTTGGCAATGGGAAACCCCTCTGAAGAAACTTGCCAAGAAAACTCTATGATAGGTTTAGGGTCACCATAAATCAAGAATGGCTTGAAGGCACACAACAACAATGACAACAGGATTGTATGTTAAAATACCACACCCTCCTTTCATTTCCATATATAGTGTTGTTGGGTTTTTTAAAGAAATATATTGTTTCATCATGTTTTACTTAATCATTACTCAAATTAAAGTGATGCATAAATATGAATAGGATTGCTCTCCCTTCATCAGGTATTGTTTCCCCAGTGTTGAAATTGAGATTGTAAATGCCTTGGGGTCAAAACATGCTTTTTAAAAACCTTTGTACTCTACAAAGTATGGGACACTTGGACAGATATGTTTTTAGCATTTTTCTAATGATAAATGATTTTTTTTTAATAATGATAATGATAAATGGACTCATTTTTTAAAAAGCCTATTTCTGGGCTGCAGCACTGTTCTGCACAGCAAGGGTTTGCCATTTTCTTCCTCAGTGCCACTGCAGTTTTTCTCAGGCTTCTGGAGGGACAGCCAGTCAGTGACTAAGGATCAGTATTGTCTCTAGGCCAGATGTTGAGGTGGCAGACTTTACTCTGGCCTATATGTGGGGAGGGAGGTGAGCTATCCTAGCATTTGGGCTTTGTCTGCCTTCCTGCCCTCTCACCATATATTTATTTGTAATGCAGATAAAGACTTTTACCCATACATTTTGCATCTGTCTCAACTTTAGTGGTGTGACATACACTGGACAGCTGTGAATGATAAAGTTTTAGCTCTTGGTTCTCCAACCAAACAGTGTACATTACAGTCTCCTTCCATTGAGACAGCTTTGTGCTACTAGGTCTGAAACAGTGTCCCAATGGAATATGGGGGCCCTAGTGCAAGTCCCGACTGACTTTGAACTTGTTTGTATGAAGAAGTTTTGTCAAAATTCACTTTGTGGGATCCAAGGAATCTGACTTATGGGAATCTGACTTTGAAACTTCGTTGGCTTCAGATATTGGCTAATTTGTTGAATCTGGGCAAGTAGTGGCAGAGGCAGCTGATGAGGAACTTCAGGAAATGGGCCACCACCTCAGCCAGAATTCAGGCATACCAAAGAGATACCCCCATCTTTTGCAATATGTAACAGGAATTCCTCACTTGGCCATGGAAACCCACTACGTTATCTTGGTTGACTCAAAAACTCAGCTTCAGAAAACCCAGTGATAGTGTTAGGAAGGATCTAATTAGGGGAATTTACAATTAGCTCAATTTGCAAGAGTGGGGCCCTAACAACACCCCTCGAGACCGGAATACTGATATGTATGCCATAGGACTAAGAGATCCCACAATTGATGACGCTGAGACAAGCTTCTTCAATTAAGGTCTAAATATTTATTAAAGGGGAAAACTGCACACCCATAAATATGGCACACGCACACATAGTACACACTTAGAAGCAAAGGGGTGAAAGCAGGAATAGGCCAGACTACGGGAGATACTAACTTCTGAAGGCGTCTCTGGGATCCGCTATAGATGTGGATGATGGTAATGATGATGCACAGCTGCCGAAATGGGGAGATAGGGATGGCTGAGGGAGCTATTCTCAGAGCACAGACTGATGTGGAGCCAAGCTGCACTCCAAAGATAGCACATGGAGTCTAAACTTCAGGAGTTTATATAGGCAATATCTTGCTCCTAACTATAGACTTAATGGCTTGGCTGAAGCCAGGATAACGAAGCCTCCCCGACGCGTCGGGAGGGGCTAGAATTTGCGTCGGCCAAAAAGGGCCTCAACGCATTCGATTGGCTGAGAGGTCCGCAAGACCCGCCTCTTCCGGGCCGCTCAGCCAATAGGAGTAAGCGGGAACTGAATAATCTCGCGAGATTTCGGGTATCGCGAGATTAATAAATGAGAGTTGGCCAGGCTATATAAGCTTGCAGCTTGCTCCTCCGCTCTTTTGCCCAAGGATTGGGCCTACTCCAGGCTACAGGTCTAGGAGTTTTGCGGAGTTTTTTGTACAGACAGCCATAAATTAACAGTGGCCTCGTGTCTCGCCATTAACGAGACTGTATTATTTGTAGCCCGAAAAAGGGCCGTTACCACGGCAACTGCAGCTTGTCCTGGACAGCCTTGCAGCCGTGATTTACACTCACGGCTTTCTCCGGCTGGTCCGGCTTTGCCAGGCTTGCCTTACGCGAGGCCGAGGCCAAGGCCTTGATTGGGCCTTCGTTCTCCTGCTGGCCTTGACCCTGGGCAGACCGTCAGTGGTGCTTCAGTGGCAGGCCGAAGAGGGAGAGGAGCGACCGTGAAGGAAGATTGATCTAAGACAAGCATCCAACTGCAAGT
>CM034701.1:151356107-151367118 GCA_020142125.1 Phrynosoma platyrhinos
CAATGCTAAAATTACAATTAAACATAATTTAAAAACAAAAATACAAAAGTTTAAAAAGGACTGGACTATTTCATATATTCTCATGCATTCTTTTACTGCATGAGGAGGTTTGTCAGAATGACTGTTATCTGATAACCTATTTTTATCTGTACAATTTAGTCCTTTGATGTATGTTTCTCTACCATTTCCCCATTTCTTTAACTCAATACTTATCATTTAAAGTACTTTCTAATACTAATTTTTAAAGTATGTCTCATATATGGTTGTATTATTTGTACTCCAAAGCACCATCTGAGTGAAGAGTACATTAATTAAAACCACACTGCTTATTTACTGAAACATTTCCTTTGGGTGATGCTCAGCCCTTCAATTAGCATTACATGAGAAATTCATTCTCATGAGAAATTCATTCAGTGCTTGAAGGGGGTGATCCTATGCTTAATTAAAAGGTAAAGGTATTCCCCATTGACAATGTTGTCAAGTTGTGTCCAACCATAGGGGTCAGTGCTCATCTCCATTACTAAGCCAAAGAGCCAGCATTGTCAGAGACTACTCTGTGACCATGTTGTGCTTAATTGGCCACAGGTAAATGTTTAAAGCAATCAGCCTTGATTAGCATGGAAAACGGTGAACAGTACTGCAACCTACCTTTGAAAAATGCAGTGAATTTTAAATTCTCCTAGATTATTTGTTTCATCTGCACAGCAAATAGAATTGTTATAGTATTTTCTAAGAGTACTAGTCACCTGTCTTTCTCCATTAGTGTTCTGCATTAAGTTGAAAATGAACTTCTAGATTGAAATCCTGTAGCACATAGTTACATAGTGCTATTATGTACTCTGTAGTTAGAAAATGAATGGGCCCTCACTGAATAACTGCAAGTACTTTTATATTGGTAATTAAAATAAGACCTAATTTCATGCACAATCGGTAGCGCATAAGGTACTTCCTTGATATCCAAAACAGACCTGCATTTTATGAAGCTGTATATGTATTTATGATTGTTTAAGATTTTGCTTATAATGAAACTCCTTGACAGATCAGAATAGAGCATTCTCCATTTGCATAAAGGCAATAAAAAACTCTTCCAGAAGCCATTTCCCCTTCTATAAAAAGTGGGAACATAGCACCTTAGTGGCACAGACATCTGTTACTTTAGCAGATGCCACTATGTAAACTCAGTCAAGCAATGAGCTGCACCAATCAGAAACTACCCAAATGGTCTTGGAATCAAAATCCAGGAGGTGGCTGAGAATCCTGAAAAGAACTTGTGATGAGCTTCTCTTTGAAGTTGCAGTCTCCTCCTTAGGCAGCTGCCTTTTCTAACTTGGCAAACTCTTGGCAAGCAATTTGCTCATTTTGGCTGTCTCAGTAATGCTTTCTGAGAGAAGGTGTCATTCTGGCAGAAGGTGTCATTCTAACATTGTTGAATTATGGAAGCATACAACAGTTATGCATCATTTGGGCTCTCAAAGAAACTCAAAACACACCCACTTCCATGGTACCGGTGAGCAGGGCAGTAAGTAATGTGGTACCTAGATTTTTCTTGGTTGTACAGTAGAGCCCTCTGTGGGGCCCTGTTGGGATCCTGTCATGGTTGTGTGTCTTGGCAAGGGAACAATTCACACTACACAATTAAAGCACTATATTCTACTTTAACTGCCATAACAACATCTCTTAGGGAATCCTGGAATTGAAAGTTTATAGAGGGGCATTTATCTTAAAGAGCTCTAGATTTTCACAAGACCTCAAACCCCAGGATTCCTTATGATGTTACAATGGCAGTTTAAGTGTAATGCAGCACTATATTTCTGCAGTATGAATGGGCCCCACGACAGGGCTGGACATGTCATTACTGCCATGCTCTCTAGACCTTCAGAAATGGTTGCACTTAAGGGAAGTTGAGCGTCTTCAAGGGTAGGATGGGGGAAAATTTTGACCATTGTGATCTGCAACAGCAGTAAATGAGCATTGGGATAATTATAATTTCCTAAGCATTGAATGAAGTAATACTACTTTTTTTGGTAACATGTCCATAGAAATACCATATTTCTTATTGTTGTTGTGCTCTTGATGCCGCCAACACCAGACCTAGAATTAAAGAAATAAAGATTTGAGACCCACTTATTGGGACTTAAATGAACAACAACATTTATTAAATTTTACAGAGTAGCTTCATATTCAAACAACCTCTTCATTCATTTCCTTCAGCAAGGGCCCCTAAATAGCCAAAGTTGAGATGTGGAATGTATATTGTTCCAGATGTTGATGACCTAGCACTCCCACTGTCCCTCAACATTAGCCAAGTTTTGGGGTCTTGTGGGAACTGGGATGCAACAGGTTCCCTAGGCTAAAAGTTTTTGCTAAAGAACAGAACAATGATCCTTCTCTTTCCATCCTTTATGAGCAAGATCTTCTGTCTAAGAACCAATGGCCAGTCTTTCTTCTATGTATGAGCTTTCACAGTGTTCATCTTTACTGTGGAGAACAGTAAACACCACTACATGCCTTATGCATGTCAGCGAGCTATGATTCATATGATAGAGATAACCTCACCTTGACTAGGATACCTATCTGGAAGACAGACCACTTTGAGTGTATGTATCGGAGCCAGAAAACTAGGGATAGTATAGGGATTCTGTTGGCATACTGTCTACCCCATTGCTTAACAGACTCCCTATCCGAGCTGACACAGCTGATCTCAGAATTGCTGTTGGCGTCATCCAGACTTTTAGTTCTGGGTGACTTCAACATCCCTCTCAAGTCCAGTTTAACAGGTGAAGCTTGGCAGTTCATGGATTCTATGACAGACATGAGCCTATCCCAATTGGTTTCTGAACCAACACATTCTGCGGGTCATACTCTCGATGCGGTCTTTAATACAGAACAGGCATATCAATGGGCAGAGGTAATAGATACCACTGCACTGTCATGGACAGATCATTTCCTGATCCAGGTTGGACTAAGAGCCACAGTTCACCCCACCGGGGGTGGAGGACATATTAGAATGGTCCATCTTTGGAGGCTAATGGAGCCAATTGGACTCCAGAAAGCCTTGGAGGGTTCCTTGGTTGGCAATGCCGATGATTCTGTCAAAGCCCTGGTTAATACCTGGAACATCGATCCTGCCAGGGCTATCAACACGATCGCTCCCAAGCGTCCTTTCCAACCTGCTCCAAATCATAAACCCTGGTTCACAGATGAACTTAGAAAGATGAAGCGGATTGGACAATGACTAGAGTGCACCTGGCGGAAAACTCGACTGACAAGACACATCATAGGAAATTTCTTCGTTCCTATCAAATGTGCAGTGAGAAAATCTTTCTCCTCTGCACGTATTGCGTCTGCAGGATCCTGTCCAACAGAACTGTTTAGGGTGGTAAGGGAGCTGACACAGGTTCCCCCTGTGCAGAACCCTTTACTTAACCCAACAACAGCCTGTTGTGACATTTTTAACAACTATTTCACAGATAAAATCTCTCAGATAAAAGCTGACTTGGATGCCGGGATTACAGCAGCATTGACTGATGAAGTGTCCAGTAAACCCATTTTTGAGATTAAACTGGATCAGTTCGAGCTGGTGAATACCGATGACGTGGACAAGATCCTTGGAAAAGTAAAGAAGATGATGTGCTCCCTCAATCCCTGCTCATTTTGGCTGGTAATCCAGGGGGATAGTGCCCTGATGGCTTTTCCTAAAAATGTCATCAATGCATCCCTTAGGGAAGGAATTGTTCCAACATGTTTAAAGGAAGCGTTTGTTAGACCGCTCCTGAAGAAATCTTCCCTGGACCTCCTGGATCAGAAAAATTATAGACCGGTTTCTCATCTACTATTTTTGAGCAAGGAGATCGAGCAAGCTGTCGCTTTTCAACTTCAGGTGATCTTGGATGAAACCGATTTTCTAGATCCATTTCAAATCGGCTTCAGACTGGGATATAGGGTGGAGACTGCCATGGTTGCTCTGGCAGATGACCTGCGCCTAAACATTGACTGGGGAAGTGTGACCCAATTGGTGCATTTGGATCTCTCAGTGGCTTTTGATACGATAGACCATGACATCCTCTTGGAACACCTGAGAGAGTTAGGAATGGGAGGCACTGTACTTCAGTGGTTCCGTTACTTCCTCTCAGGCAGATTCCAGAGGGTGTCACTCAGGGACAGTTGATCCTCAAAAACAGAGCTTAAATGTGGCATCCCTCAGGGTGCCATCCTGTCACCAATGCTGTTTAATATCTCTATGAAGCCGCTGGAGGAGATCATCTGTAGACATGAGGCGGGGTGTTATCAATATGCTGATGACACACAAATATATTTCTCTATGTCTCAGTCAGCAGCCATGATGGCAGATGGCAGTTCTTCCCTCAATCAATGTGTCGAGGTGATAATGGACTGGATGAAGAAAAACTGACTCAAGCTGAATCCAGATAAAATGGAGGTACTCACAGTAGGGGCCCCCAAACCAGGTATTGGGTCACAACCTTCAGTCCTAAATGGGGTCACATTCTCCACTAAGGACTGTGTTCGCAGTTTGGGAGTGCTCCTAGACTCATCGCTTCACATGACAGATCAGGTGAATGCGACAGTCAGGAGCGGCTGTTATCAGCTTCGGCTGATATGCCAGCTGCACCCCTTCCTGGAAGTAAGGGACCTAGAAACTATGGTACATGTGCTGGTAACCTCATGACTCAACTTCTGCAATGCACTCTACATGGGACTACCCTTATACCTAGTACACAAACTACAATTAGTACAAAACATGGCAGCCAGATTGATCACCAAGAAATCTAAGAGTGATCATATTACACTCCTCTGTAAGATGTTCTGAAATCTCTCCACTGGCTACCTATTGGTTTCCAAGCACAGTATAAGGTGTTGGTGATAACCTTTAAAGGCCTACATGGCTTGGGTCCAACCTATCTAAAGGATCGCCTTCTTCCATATAATCCGTCCCACACCCTCAAGTCCTCTGGGAGGAATTTACTGCAACTGATAAAAACTAGATTAGCAGTAACCTCCCAGAGGATATTTTCTGCTGCTGCTCCCAGACTGTGGAATGCCTTGTCGGAAGAGATCCACCAAATAACCAACTTGGATAGCTTTAAAAAGGCTATCAAGATGGATCTCTTCCAGTAGGCCTTCCCGGAATAGACTACTCCACGTGAACTGTGCTTCTCCCTAATATACATCTTTGTTATACACTCCTATTGGTGTCCCAGAACACATGTTGTTTTAATCTTTATGCTTTTATGATTTTATTTAGTTTTAAGGGGGGTATTGTATTATGGTTTTATGGCATGTATGTTTTTAATCTGTATTTGTAATTGTAAGCTGCCTTGATTGCCAAGGCAAAACGCAGGGTATAAGAAATTTATTATTATTATTATTATTATTATTATTATTATTATTATTATTATTATTATTATACAAAGTTCTCATCCCTCTCCCTTCTAATCATAAAGAAACAGGCATGAGGGATATTCCCTTCATCACAAAAGGAGAACACCAAGAGGATTCTCACCAAATTAATATCTTCAACCT
This sequence comes from Phrynosoma platyrhinos, assembly GCA_020142125.1. Taxonomy (NCBI): domain Eukaryota; kingdom Metazoa; phylum Chordata; class Lepidosauria; order Squamata; family Phrynosomatidae; genus Phrynosoma; species Phrynosoma platyrhinos. Next base: position 151,361,649 of record CM034701.1, read on the forward strand.
GACCCCAAGGCTCACATTGTGCCTGGCAGCCACCTGTCCCAGTACTGTGCCTGAGCAGACTCAGGTCCAAGCCAGTATTGTGCTGGTGATCTGGAAAGAAAATCCCTCCATCTCCCAGCCAATACAAATGAGAAGGGTCAAAAATCCCATGCAGTCCCATCCATCATTGCTCAATTTTTCCATATAGTAAACCATTCAGGCTGGCAGATGCTGAGCCAAAAATGGAAAGAGGCCTAAATATCCTGTTCTGTATTATATTGTACACAGCCCTCTTGGCAATTGGCTTGTTTTCATTCCTCCTCCTGTGCTGGATGCCAAAAAAATTCACAAAACCTACTGCAAAAAATAGGGGCAAGTAAAGATGACAAGGGACCCATTCACACTAGAGAAGTATAGCACTATTTTCCCACTGCAACTGCTATGATTCTATTCTATGGAATCCTGGTGTTTGCCGTATATGGAAGAGCATTTAGCATTCTCAGCCAGAGTGCACAAGTATCTTGCCAGAATATCAGTCCTGGGATTCAATAGGAAAGAACCATTGCAGATAAAGTGGAATAATAGTAGTATAATTCTGTAATAGGAATGGGCTCAAGATTGTTGTTCAAAATGAATTTTCTACTTGCATAAACAAATATTTGATGCAGCCTACAATCCAAGGAAATATGAACCAGAATCCAGTTTTGGTTGATGGTTCTGTCTTAGTGGGGAGTAAAGCCACCCTGAGTTTTAAACCAAACTTGAAAGTAGATATGCAAGCTTGTCAATCTATTTGGGAAATAAGGTTCAGCACCCTGGATAGTTTTTTCAACATTTGGGCTTAACCAAGAGTAGATTCACCACCCCACTGATATAGAAGCCACCACTTACTAGTGTCAGCACCTCATTCAAGCCCACCAGGCCAGTCACAAATCATTCATGGATGGTTGATCACATGGGATCTATCATATGTGATGGGGATATGTACTTTGAATAGAAATCCTATCAAATGTCCTTAATATATAAGACTTTGTCATTTTTATTCTAGGTATTTTATTCTCCCCATTCTGTCCTTTGATTTACCAAGAGATATGAAACAGATGAAAGTGTGTGTATGTGTGTATTTAATGGTACTGATAGTGATACCAAACCAAGATGCTACATTCCCATTAAATAAAGCCTGGAATGTCCACAACTGATAAGGCCTTACAGAAGTTTGCTTCCACTTTTAAATCAGCACTTCATGAAAAGCATTAAGAAAAACTATTAGACTACTATAATGGATGGCAATGGAGTTTTATATGCTACACCTTGAAATAAGAAACAGGATTCTCAATCACTTGATAACCTTGAAACTGCTAAGGTATCAAATTGCTATCATGAATATTGTGCAGGAAGAGAAATAACTCAAAGATGCCTTTGTGAATAACAATCCAGGAGAGCACTACATTTTTATGGAGAAAACAGACTGAAAACACCATTGTAGGAAAAGGTAAATCTACATGAATGCACTTAAACAAGCAATGCTACATTTTAACAGGTGGCGACTGATCATTATTTCTGTTTCCTAGTTTTTCTGTTGAGGAAATGATAATGTTACCAGTAACATGTCTTCTTAGGGAGGGAAATGATTTTCCTTTCCACATAAAAATATAAAGAGCCAGAGAAGAGTCTCTCTCACACAATTTAGTATGGTTCCCACATCTATTTATTAGGAGGTGGGGGGGGGGGGAGAAGAAAGACAGAATAAAATATGTTTCAAAATGTAGCAAAATGGATTATTAGGCAGAATATCCAAAACATGCAGACATCTGGACAACTGAAAGACTTAGGGCAGAGTCTTGCTTGTGCAATGTACTAATGGTTGCACTTTTTTAAAGAGTGTGCAGTAGTGATGAGGGCAGGCAGACAAAGGGCCTAAGCAGAATGCCAGAAATAGTGCACATTAAATTGAAGCACTGCCCTGGCTCAGTGCTAGGGAATCATGGGAACTGTATTTTATTGTGGCACCAGAGCTCTCTGACAGAGAAGGCTCAATGTCTCAGAAAAGAATACAATTCCCATGATTCCCTAGCACTGAGCCAGGGCAGTGCCTCAATTTAATGTGCACTATTTCTGGCAGTCTGCTTAGGCCCAAAATCTTCCAACTTTGATCAACCTATTTTGCCAATGTTTTACATCCCTCACAGCTGTTTTGCCTTCCCCCCCCCCTCCTGCCAGTACTGCACCAACAAGATGCACTAACAAAGTTCCAGCCTTAATATTACACCAGACTGAATATTGAGTCCATAAAATAATGGGGCTTTTGAGATGGCATACATACCTCATAGAAGAATAGTTGTGTCTTCAGGTGCAGTTACACAGTAGAAATAATGAAGTTTGGCACTTTAAGTGCTCTAGCTCCATCCTATGGGATCTTTAGGCTTTTCTTCCAAAGAGTACTGGTGTCTCACAAAAGCATCAATCCCAGAATTCTGTAGGATGGAGCTATGGCAGTTAAACGGTTGTCAAACTGCATTATTTCTACAGTGTAGATATGCACCTGGTTTATACAGTTGATCTTGTATGTTTATGTGTACATATATCTGTTATGTTATCATCTAATGGTAATATTAGAGCAGATTGCCGCTGAGGGTATTTTTGATTATATAGTCTATCAAGGAGAAGATTACTTGTCAATATTGATACCAAATACAATGTTTGTTTGCTAATTTATTTATTTATTTTACATCGCACATTTCCTCCAACTCTCAAGTCAGTACACAAAGCTCCCCACAAACCTGTGAAGTAGGTTAGGCTGAGAGAAAATAACTCACTTAAAGTCACCAAGTGAGTTTCAACAGACTTGCACTTCTCAGCTCCCAATCCAACACTATGGCAAAAGTGGAGGTGGAAAGGACAGCAAGTGTAACCAAAGTGAAGTAATGTTTGTACTTCAGACATGACCGGATCTCTTAGATCTCTCACACTAGACCTTTCAGATTCCACCACACTGTGTCTTTCAGATCCCACTGATTGGCACCAAATTATGTGACCACCACAGGGTTACACAGGAGTCTTGTCCTATCTTATGACAAATAGTTTGAGGCTTCGTTTACTTTAGAACTAAAGGCCTCTGCTGACCAGCCCAAAGGGCCAGCCTGGAGGCAGAGATGGGGAGGGGCAGCTGAACGCCAGCCGCCCCAACCCCAGCCTGAAGATGTCCTGATGCCGCGCACCGTTATGCACAGCACACGGTGTCAGGACGTCCTCCTGGCACAGCAGTTTTACACGTTGCACCAGAAGAAGTGCTAAAGAGCTGCATGCCAGCTCTTAGGGTGCCCTTTTGCTGCCCCTGAAACGATCAAGGCCGTGGCGTGGGGTAGCTGCGGCCCCCATCCACAGCTAGCAGGGAGGCCCAGAACCTCCCATCTGCAGCCCCCCCCAACTCTCTAACCCTTGGTCCTCCCACTAACTTAAGCCTCTTTATTATAAAGTGTTTTTACTATCATGTTTTGATGTTAAGCATATACATGTTTTGATGTTAACCATAAATCATTTCAGGACACTCCTTTGTGAACAAAAATAAAATAACTTTGATTTATAGAAAGTGATTATGATGATATCTGTTTTGGTAGTTGGTTCTCAAAGCTTATGGATACAAAGTGTATATTACTTCACTGGTTACAAATTGACTTTGCTTCAGTTTCCTCAAATACTTCAGTCACACTTCCACTATGTTCTAATTCTTTACATAAACATCTTCTACTAAAACTTGTTCAGTAGGAATATAAATCCTATGAATCTCTAGCTTTATTCATAAATTACAATTCTTCTGAATAAGGTGGATCTGAGCCTTCCCTTTACTGGCTCTCCACAATTCCAAGAATTGTCTCTTTAAAATCCTTTCTCCTGATATGGGAGTCTGAATCCCATTCAGGCTGAACCCTTATTCCCAACTGCACTCCTTGTTGGAATATGGATGGGTTATACAGTCAAAGGTGAAATGTAAAGATGTGTGTGTGGAATTTTCCTCATGAGTACAGCATCTAGAGAAACAAAGAGAACTTGGCCCAGATGGCTAGGGAAGTCATAACATGAACAGATTTTTACCTGGGAAACAGATAATGAAATTCAAACAACATTAGGTTATGGGAAAAGAGTCACATGGGTGGATGATGGACAGCAAGAGGCTGGGTTAAAACATATCATACAGGCATTATTCAATCAGCATAAGGTTAACACCCAGAAGGTGGAATAGAGGAAGGGACGAGAGATCCCTTTGTCTAGAATGTTTATATTTCATGCATTGTGTGTGCATGCGTGTTCGCAATGGTTTTAAGCATGGAGTTCTTTTCTGGATTATAATATGCTTATATTGCTTTTACAATGTAACTCCTGGATCTGGAAAAATGGATATGTAACTTTTCATTTCTACCACATCAGCAAGATGTGATCCTATGGTAGACTGTATGTTTTTCTTTGCTTATTTTTATTTTATGGAACAATAAAGCTCTACTTTAGATCTACATTATTTGTCTGCATGCTTTTGGCAATGGATGGCTGATGAAGGAAGCTGGTTCCTGAGCTCTGCTGCATTTCAAGCACACCACAGCCAAATAATCAACACTCCTATGACACACTCCTGCCTCAGCAGGCTTGACACACTCAGCTAATTATTAAGGGTTCCTTCTCCTTTAATAGCCACTCATCAGGTGGGCCCCCATCTTTTTGCCAGCCTGGCTCTGATTGGCTGCTCTGAACATTCCAATCTGCCAGTATCTCTCCACATTACTGTCAATGCCAGAAACTCCAAATCCTGAAAATTCCTGGAACAATGCACTAGTAAATGTTTTTGTGCCAGCATCTTCTGCAAAAGGACAGATAATGTCAGCCTTTGAATCTTTGGGCCTTTGCAGACTGCCAGAAATAGTGCAAATTGAGTCCACTTTAACTGCCCTGGCTCAGTGCTAGGGAATCATGGAAACTGCATTTTTTTTAGACCTTGAGTCTTCTCTGTCAGAGAGCTCTGGTGCCACAATAAACTACAATTCCCATGATTCCTTAGCACTGAGTCAGGGCAGTTAAAGTGGACTCAATTTGCACTATTTCTGGCAGTCTGCAAAGGCCCTTTGTTAGTTGAATTGAGTAGAGTAGCAGAATGTTTGCAGGATCTCCGTTCACCAGCTTCATCCCTCTCTGGAATCTGTTGCTCATCACTCAGGAATGGAGCCTGCGGCTTGCAGCTTTCCATGATCAAGACCAGAGATTAGATTCTCTTCAAAATAAGAATGTTATTCTTTTTTTTTTTTTACAAAGTTTATTAGAAAATTTAAAAACAAAGAACAAAATACAAACAACTAGGACAATCACTAAAGTACATACATACCTAACAAAAATCAAATCAAATCAAATCGGTTACTAACACAAAGATACGTACCTTAACACACAAAAACACACAAAGATCTTCCATGATCAAAGCAAGGGATTAACTTGTCTTGCCATATCCCTA
>CM034701.1:151388172-151403369 GCA_020142125.1 Phrynosoma platyrhinos
AAAGATTTCCGCGCTGCACGCAAAGCCTCCCTGTAGGAATCAAGATGTCTCCTAAGATGTATCACCTCCCAACCTTCTCTTCTCCAGGCTAAACATTCCCAGCTCCCTAAGTCGTTCCTCATAGGGCTTAGTTTCCAGACCTTTCACCATTTTAGTTGCCCTCCTTTGGACACGCTCCAGTTTCTCCACATCCTTTTTGAATTGTTAGATATGAAGTCATTCTAGTCATTTCTGAAGCTGCTGCTGCTGCTGCTGTTGTTAGCAGTAATAATAGAAGCAGCAGCAATGGAACTAGAAACATCAGCAGAAATCATAATAGACTGGACTATTTATGAGGAAGGTTGGATGATGATGATGATAATGATGATGATGATGATGATGATGATATATAAAAAATGTCTCTTTCAAATGTTGCAATAAAATTATGGTTGAAATGTGATGACAGTAATATAACCCCATCTTCCAACACATACACTCACAAAACATACCTTTGGCTCCCACATGATTTTTTAAAATTATTCAACACAAAGTTTATGTATATAAAACAGCACAGAAAGCACAAAACAAGAATGACAAAAAAAACAACAACCATAACTACCTATCACTGAGTGGGAGGGTCTGCATAACTTCTCCCCATTAATCTGCTAACAAAATATTGGCTGAGTTGATGTACTGGGAGATGTACAGCTGGCACATAAGTTGCATCTCTGTAGCTACATCTCCTGGTGTACCACTCCCCCAAACCATAGCAACATACAGGTCCCACAGCCATTCCCATTCATTGGAGAGCAGGGGAAGATGTGTTCAGCTATTTTCCTGCATGTGGATATGTGAAACAGGGGGGACTTGGAAGGTCCTTGCAGCATGCCTACATGGAAATAACCATATGATGAGCTGCATTGCTTAAAAAGTGAGCTTTGAGGGGTATTGGGGGGATGCGAGGATTGAGGCCAAGGCTGCCAGATACATTGGCCCCGATCCTCCCTTTTGCCACCTTGGAAAGGAACAACAAAATTATGCTCCTTTCAGAGGGGGCAAATAGGCTGCTCCAAGAGCCGCCATGCAGCTCTTCTATGCCTCTTCTGGTGCATCGTGTTAAGATGCTGCACCATGATGACATCTTCGGCGTGGGTTGGGGTGCCCAGCATGTGGCTGCCCATCCTTCCCTGCCTCCAAGATGGCACAAAGTGCCATCTGTAGAGGCCCTTAGTCATTCTGTGATTGAAAAAAAAATCTGATCTTTGCAACAACCAAAATGGTGGATTATAATGGTGTACATTGGACTTAAGCTCTCATATCACACTAACAGAATGTCAGGCATTATTTGAAAGGCCACAGCTTTCAAACAGTTGTTGCTTAGTTTAATTTCTGAGAAGAAACACAGATCTTTGCATTTCATATGTTTAAGTTCTCTTTAGTCCCTGCTAGATGCTTTCTGATGGTCTAGCCCAAATCACAGAGGAAAATAATACCATGTATAGATATTTTCTTTGGAGAGCTTAGTTATACCAGGGCACAGCTTAAGAAAATGAAAAGCCTCAGGCCAAAAAAGGATGGTGTGCAACAGGAATGCTTAGGAACTGTTTGTATGCTTGATTTGTTTTACAGTGCTTTTGGTCTTTAGTTTTGATTGGATTGTTTTGCTGAAATATGAAGGGCATTTAGAAGGCAGGAAAATGAATAGGATACATTTTCAACAATATGCCCAACAGCTAAATCTGAATGTCAAAAGTAAATTATAACAACTTACATTGATGATGACAATACATTATAATTCATAGTCTGGCAAAGCACACCAAGGTTTCCTTGCTGTTTTAGAAAAGTGCTTCTTTTAACATTTACTGTTCAGGCTAATGTTCCATTTATGCAAAACTCAGAAGCAATTAAACAGGTACTTTAATTCTACCAAACACATGCAGCTAAAGATATCAAATATTCATTAACTGAAATATGGTCATAGACACTTTATAATTAATTTTGCTATTTTAGAAATTATTCCTTAAGAATGGTGACTTCTGCTACAAAATGTAAACTTCACTGAAATAAAACACATTTATATATTTGTTTCATACTTAAAGATAAAACATAAGCTGCCCTACCATCAGGACATTTTCTCACTGTGGTATGCTAGGCTGAAACCAGCACTGAGCCATGACTTTGAACTGAACTGAGCTCAGCTGAGGTGGAAGACAAATGTTAGGCACTGTATCCATAGTAGGGGTTTAGTAGCAACAGAGAAGTCTATTCTAAAGATAAAATATGAAGGGAAGAAACTTATGGCAGTAACCAGGAGCTCTCTGGTGCATGAACACAAGATGTCATGTGCAACAAATCAAAGCTGGTGGACAAAGGACCTATTGAAGGTCAGGAAAAGTAAGAGTGCAGAGCAGGATGCGAGAAGATGGGCTACACTTGGTACAGAAAAAGGAAGGAGCATGAAAATGATATGTCAGAATCCTGTTGGGCAATTATGAATGTACAACTACCATAGTTATGTGGCTATACAGTGACTCCTGGCCTAACCCTTCCAATCCCCATTTACTGGGAAGCAGCTTCTATGACCAACGGGGTCTGCCTCCCTGTTGCTGAGGAGGCAAATGAATGTTGCTGCCATCTTCACTGTGAAAAGCAGATCACAGTGGCTGCTTCCTGGTAAGTGGGAACTGTGGAACTTTCATGGTCCCTACACATTCCCCAGACTAGTGAATATCACACACTTATGAAGATACAATTCCAGATTATGCATTCTTAACTACCCAACATGATTCTGGCTATTATAAAAAATGAATACTATTTTTAAAAGAAAGTTAATTTCTGTTTTCCCAATAACCAGAAACCAATAATAATAAAAATATGAGATGTCAGGTTACTGAGTTGAAATGGGAGAACCCTGAATCCCAGTTTGTACATAGCTGCCGATGCACATGTTGGCATTTTATCATGTATAACTAGATTTGCTATAAAATGGGGGGAAGGGATGGAAGGAGGGACAGGGAAGGAGAAGAATAGATATGATTATAGAATTATAGCAACTTTATTTATTTATTTTTCTAAAAATGGGCTGACCTGTTTGGATAAGGGATGGCTCTGGGCCACCCTGGGAGCACTGGATTGGGGCTGTGGCAACCGCACACTGTGGTCCCAATCCAGCTTTTTGCCACTCCAAAAAGAGTTGGCAAATTCTGCTCCTTTTTGGAGTGGCAAAAAGCTTAGTGCTGCCGCAGTGGCTCTTTTGCACGCATTTGGTCCAGTGTGTCTACTGTGCCATGTGCCATGTGGTTCTTTGAAGTTAAATGTTCTACATCAGGGATTGGCAACCTACGGCCCGGGGGCCAGTTAAGGCCCCGGGCCCCGTACTTACTGGCCCAGGCCAGAGGTTGCCACCATCACCACCGCCACACGCCGCCGCTGCTTGCCGCTGTCGGAGCGCGTTTTTGGCCGCGCTCGCTGCGATCGCCATTTTGGAAGTTAAAATGGCGGTCGTGACACGTTTGCGCATGTGCAGTACTCTTGCGCATGCGCAAACGTGTCGCAACCGCCATTTTGACTTCCAAAACGGCAGCCACGACATGCACCATGGCAGCTGAGCCGCACACACTATGGTAGTGGCCGCGGTAGTGGCTGCGGTGGCCGCGTGCACAGGGGGGTCTTGCACGGTGGAGGAAGGTGCAGGCGCGCGCACGAGCATGCGCACCGCCATTCCCCCCCCCCCTCAGTCCAGCTGAAACTTGGGCAATGGCAGACCGGCCCAGGTCTGAAAAAGGTTGCCTGTCGCTGTTTTACATGAAGAAAGATAAGTCTTTGTAAAACCTTTGTTACAGACCCTGTTAATCCATTGTTGAGAAGGTGTTAAAACACAGATAGAACACTGTAATTTGTCTTCTTGGTTATTACCAGCTGTCCTACCATCTGACTCTTCATCCATCTAATGAAGGTCAGTATACCCTGAATTTATATCTTCAGTCAATGGAGCCAAGCAACCTCACTTTTTAACAGTTCCCTCAAGGGATGCTCAGGAGAAGAACACTGTATCCAGTTTCCAAGAGCTCCAGTACTGCTGTTTACATTGCAATAGAGCTAGGGTACAGCTGCACCTATGGCAGATTGAAAAGTCCATAGCTGAGTCTGACCAAAAGATTCTACCCCTCCCTTAATAATTTATAGTTCTCCAGTAAGTACACTTCCCACCAAAACTAAATTAAATGTCATCCTGGTTACTGCCAAATCAGTTTCAGAATCCACAAATGAAAATTTTCTCTGTTCGTTCTTTGGGATGCTTCCAGCAACTAGGTGCTGGAATCTACAAAGGAATCTACAGAATCTACAGAAATAGAGAATGTTGTCATGATATTTTATTTTTTGTTTTGTTTAAAAAAAAAAAAAGATTTGAAAATATTGACTCATCTTTTTCATTTTTGTTTTGTTTTTATCCTGTTGTGATAATTAGCCATGGAAGGATGCTCTGAACATTTCCAGCCTGAATTTTTCCATTCAGTAGTTAAACCTCTATGGCTGAAGTTATAAAGCCTTGGAATTGCACCACTGGGCTACAGCAGGAATCAGAAACTCTCTTGATGGTTGTTGGATTCTGCCACCACAGGGGAGGGAGAAATCCAATCTGAGATCCCAACTTCTCACCAAGCCCTGCCTCTGGTAATGGGATGCATAGAGCCTCTTGAGGGCCACAAAAATGGCCTTTGGGGATAAAAAGCCAAACTTTTCCCACCTACGTATTGAATTATTACATTAAACTTTATACATTGATTAGAACACTAAGAAGCTATACATGCATGGACTCCATCAGGTTGGCGTTCCTACAAAGTCTATGTTCTCAGTCAGAAGACCCTACATATCAAGAGATAGCATGGTCCTAAGATCTACACCCAAATGCTTCCACAGAGTTTGAGAAAGGTTACTGGGGAAAGCAGTGAAAGAGAGTATGGGTGGGAATTTTCTGTTTTGATAAGAGCTTTTTAAAATTCTCAGATTCCTTAATAAACATGAAAGAAACAACTTGAAACAAAAAAAAAATGAGTGGGGGAGGTCACTTATCAGATAATTCAGTGGTGAAGGATTTGCCCTTCCATAGAAAAGGCAGTGAATGCTTAGAAGTCTAGGGTCTAATCTGCACTGCAGAAATAATGCAGTTTGACACCGCTTTAACTGTTATCACTCAATGCTATGGAATTCTGAGATCTGTAGATTGTTGTGGCACCAGTGCTTTCTGATAGAAAAGGCTAAATATCTCACAAACTCTAATTCCAAGAATTCCATAGCATTGAGCCATGGGAATAAAAGTGATGTCAAACTGCATTATTTCTGCAGTGTAATTTAGTCCTAGCTTTTGATTTCCTTGTATTCAGTCATGATTGTGAAAATATATTAGGGCTGCCGCTTCTCCCCCAACCCCCGCCCCACCTGACAGAGTCCATATTCTTAACAGATGCATATCAAGAAGGTATAACAGTGACCTAGAAGTATGCATGCACTACTTAGTTATGAATTACCTTAGTTGTATAACTAAATAACATCTCCTGGCCTGCCCCCCCCCCACTCCCAATCCTGATTTACCAGGAGCAGTTGCCTGAGAAACAAAGGTCTATTCTCCTGTTGATCAGTATGCAGGACACTGATGTTTCTGCCCGACTCCTGTGAGTGATCTGCAGTGCAACAGTCAGAAACAGGATCTCTGTCACAATTCCTCCTCACACTGGAGATTGCTCATGAGAGGAAGATGCAAACCTCAATTTTCTGCAGCCTGATTGACAGGCAAATGGGCACATGCACCCTGTTTGCAGTGGCTGCTACTAAGTAAGGAGGGATACAGATGGGTGGCCATGGGCCGCCCTGATAGCCTTTTGACTGAAGAGTGGGATATAAATAATAATAATAATAATAATAATAATAATAATAATAATAATAATAATAATAACCAGGAATTTTCTTCATAACTGGGATAGAAAGAACTTTGACATCTTAGAATGTTGAATGTGGAACAAGTGAAACTGATAGATGCATCCATTCTTACACTGTGATGGCTGGTGACTCCAATATAGGCTGCTGGGCCTTTTTTTGAGATTGGGTTTACCTTGGATAGCTCCTGTAAAGATCTGGCTAAAAAATAGAGGAGATTTATGGCCACTACCCCACTGAAGTGGGAATCACCAGCTGCCATGGCCCCTGCTGATCAGTGAAATCCTATGGCCCCCTCATTGCATTGGATGCACACCTCTTGAAAGCACCCTACATATGTATCCAATTGCTGGGGGCTGTGCTAGGCTATGACTGTAATAAAAATTTATTTTCTTCTAACTGCTGAGGGAATTCTTTGCATTACCTGCACTGATACTACTTTAGGCTGTATGTTCATGGATGCATTTAATAAAGCGCCTCAGTATTACTCATTTAATGTTAAATGAAAACAAAAAGCACTTTCTTGATATTTGCCAATGGTATGGCTAATATATATTGACAAGTATGCCAATGGCAGATGGATTACCATGTAGCATTAAAGAAAATTCCAATTGGTTGCTAGTGTTTCTTATACTTTCTTGGGCTGGAAATAGTATGGAGGCAGGCATGGTAAAGCAGCTTAAACTGTGCATTTCAAATGGTGGCTGAGCATCTCCTGTGAAAGTGTAAAAGGTCTCTTAGGCAAACAAACAAACAAAAAACAAAACAAAACAAAACCAAGACCAAATATACAGATGCAATTTTAATAGGTGCTAGCAATGCATGACTTTTTATTTCAGCTCCAGGATCTCTGTTTGTATCCTCTGCTAAAACTTGCATAAATGTTTTTTGCCCAAAATGTAAGGGATGCATGGAATAGCTTAGATGCTTTAATGGTGCTCTCTCCCCCTGCTGTATGTGTATGTATACACTAAAGCATTGAGACTTCTGTAACCAACATATTTACATTTTGCAAAACAAAATAGGAAAATTGCACATCTGCCCTAGGCTGCTATTTATGAAAGCAGACAGGGTTTCTAGTATGAACCTGGATTTGCCTTTCCAAGAGTGCCTCTGTATAGATTAGTGATATTGTCCTTGTTTGAATTATTCATTTCTGCAGGGGAGAACAGGTCATTTAGATTTTCTGCCTGTGATGGCAACATCTTGGAAAAACTGTACATTCTTAGGACATTTGATGGGATGGAGTGTCTCTCTTGCAGACCCACCTTCTTTCCTGTCCCTCTTCCAGCCATGTAGTGGACAGCAGGAGGGTGGAAGAGTAACTGAGGAAGGAGGATTTTCACTGGCTATGATTTCTAGTGATATATAAGTCTTATTCAGTTGCCCCTTCCCTGTGCCACCATTCAATAGTCAAATAGGAATCTTATTACTGGACTTATTTATTTATAAGCACCAAGAGGTATTTAACAAAAACTTAAACCAATGATAAAATACAAAAATATTCCAGAAAAACCATAATAACCAAAACTTTCAATATGAAGAGTATGGGCCTCGGCAGACGGCTAATAGAGCCGTCTTCCGGGCCTGGAAGAGGAGGGGCAGCCGCACGAGCGGCGCCCCTTCCTCTTCCCGAGGTCGCCCTCGGAGTCGCCGGCCCTTCATATGGCCGGCGCTCCGGGGATGACCTCACGCCGCGGCGACCGGACGCGCCGCGGCGTTTGAGTCAGGGAAAGTGCGCCCGCCACTGTTAGGGTGCACTTTCCCTGAAATCTAAAAGGAGCGCCAATTTGGTGCTCCTTTTAGAGTCACCGACGGTGCGCTGTGGTGCGGCTGCCGCGGTCCAGCGGCGCACCGTCCCGCGGCACACGGGAAGCTCCCGTCTGCTTCCCCCATATGAGGACCTCATAAAATGAGAGATGTGCTTCCACTTCATAATTCTGGGAAGAGGAACAAACCTTTCTTGGTCAATATCAGGGGAGTTATTAGGGGGTATGAGGTGTGTAGACCACACCTTAAGGGGAGGTGACACCATTGCTCTACAAACATCTGTCTTTTGGCAGAAATAAGTTGAGGCATTCACCTGCATCCTGTTAAAGTGCTGAAGAGATTGTGTGAGTTGGGCAAGACTCGGTGGTAGAGGAAAGGAGAGCCACTATGATTTTTTTAAAAAGTTTTAAATTTTATTTTAAAAATATTTATTTTTATTTTAGCTTTTCTTTAAAAATTTTCTTTTTAAAAATCTTACCATTTTTTCACTATGTACATGCAAATAAATTTAGGCTGCAATTTAAATGTACAGTGGGCCCTTCTTATCCATGGACTTGTCATTTGCAGATTCCAGCATCTGCAGATGGCAAGCCCTGGTTGTCCCCAATGGCAGCATGTACACATGGCTGCGCCACCATTAGGGACAGCCTTGGCAGTCCCACTGTCCATGGGGAATGGCAGAGGTCAGCCCATTCCCATGGGAGGTGAGTTGGGGGTGGAGAGGGATGGTGTTGTTGGGACTGGCATGGTCAGCACTGGACTCTAGGCTCAGCCACACCCAAGAGGGTATTGATGCTGATGTCATCTTCATCCCCTTCCTCCTCTTCAGGGGATCAGAGGATGCCCATGTGGGGCAACTGGGCAGGAGCCCTGGAGTCTGGGTGCCAGTGGGAGGCTCCTCAGGGTGAGCCAGGCACATTCCCAATGGCAGCTAGGCTCCTTGTGGGTCAGAACAATGGATAGAGGGAGGCTGTGGGGGCCAGCCCAACAGGATTCCTGGTGAAAAGGAGGGGGAGAGGGGTCACATCAGTGCCCTACCTGCCCAGAGGATGCTCAGGAGACAAGAGACTTCAGTTAAGCCCCTGTTGTTTGGGACTTGAGCATCCATGGATTTTGGTATCCGCGGCGGTCCATAATGGATCCCACACAGATACTGATGTCCCACTAGCAATTTTAATTTTACTAGTTGTTTATGTCACAACTATTACCATTATGCTCAGTGATATATGGGAATTATGATTTATGAGTAACATTATTACAAAAATCTTTACTACGGGTTCTGTATGATGTAATATGGGAGGAGGTCAATGGGATGACAGCATGAGTTAACGCAATGGGTGACACAAACAGTAGTGACACCAGTGGTCAATAGTTTTCCATTGCAGCAGATAAAGTAAAGTTATTAAATAGAGCTTATCCACCTGATAAAGCAATCCCTGCTTAAACCATGTTTTATTTTTGTCATACAGAGAACACTGTAAAAGCAAGTGTCAACTGTGGCTGGGAATTTATACTGGGATTTTATAGAGTGAGTCTGCACACATGGAATTAAGCATTAATTGTGCTGTGCAACTCTTGTGTTAAAAAACAGTGTTGTGCAACTCTGCCAAGACACCAAATGTGAAACTGTCCATGCATAATGTGCAATAATTAGCCATTTATGTTCATGCACACCAGCTCTGCATTTACAACTGCTTCTGCAACCTTAAACTGAATGTGAATGTTTTACATTGGCCAAAAATGTGGAACTATTCCCACAGGGAAACTTGTGCATGTACAAGACACCACTAGTATCACAGTGATAATCTCATGGAACAAAGACCTCCACAATTTAGGTGTTATCATACCACCTAAACCCAAGCCTTTTTGAGATTAGGTTCAGGCTGCCACCATTCATGTCCTATTTTTCAAGTACATGAAAGTAGTCTTGTGTTTTCCAGAATCTTGGTCTTCTGCTATCTTAGGGTTACTGCAGATGGGTGGCTCTGGCCACAGCCCCAATCCATGCCAAAGCCCTGATCCTCCCTTTTGCCACCTCAAAAAGAGCGGCAAAATGCTGCTCCTTTTAGGGGTGGCAAAAGGCTGCCATAAGAGCCAGCATACAGCTTTTCAGTGCTCTTTTTTAGGGCACTGTGTTTGAACACTGTGCCAGAAGGGCATCCTGATGCTGGACACTATGCGTAACAGCGTGCTGCGTCAGGACAGCATTGGCATGGTGTTGGTGTGGCTGGTGTGCATCTGCCTCGCCCCAACTCTACCTCCAGGCTGGCCCTTTGGGCTGGTCTGCAGAGGCCCTTACTCTCAGAGAAAGCAAACTATGGGGGGATGCAGACAGACGGCCCTGGGCTGCCCCAGGAAACAAAATGCCACTCCTTTCAGAGCCAGCAAAAAAGGGAGCCCTAAGAGCCAGTGCATGGCTCTTTAACACCCCTTCCAGCACAGCACGTCAAAAGGCTGAGCCAGAAGGACGTCCTGACACCATGAGCCATACGTAATGACACGTGGCATCAGAACATCTTCAGGGAGGGGTTGAGGCAGCCGGTGTGAGGCTGCCCTTCCACAGCCCTGCCACCAGGATGGACCAAAGCTCCTGTCTGCAGAGGCCCTATATTAGAATCTTTTGTAAGTAGTTCTGAAGGACTTCAGTCATAATTTCAAATCTCTATAAGATTTAATAGCTGCACATGTTTATACTTGGTGGCCTATCCATCCTTCAGATGGTCTAGCCATCCTGAGTTCTTTCCTTCAGTTAATTATAACTGACAACCAGTTGCGTCACAAAAGAATTCAGTCTGAAGCAGACAGAGACATAAGTCAATGTGCACAATGCTCAAGGCTAGTTAAGTTATTTGAACATCAGGAATATAAAATCCAAAACTTGTTTATGTCCTTGGCAATAAAAATTAAATAATAAATTAATAACTAACACTATTCTGGTCTTCCATGATTAAACCCAAAATAAGGTACCAGAGCCAACTGCCTCAATCTGCCCAGTGATAAGGTTGGCCTACCATTATAGCTGTGCACAGCTGATTGTTCACATCATTACCACAGAAGAATGGTTCTCCTATCCCTTCATACAAAAGTTTCATTTGTTCTTTGATTATAAACCATAGAATAATGAGACCAGACATTAGAAATTGGGTTAAAAACTCCACTTTATTTGACCTAGAACCTATTTAAGTTGCATTGAACCTGGAAAGAAGCAAGAATTGAGAGCAATCTGATGCAGGATCAGCTGGGGCCATGTGTCACTTCTTGACTACCTCCTCAGCCTTCCCTTGGGTGAAGCATCTGAGCTTTTCATACTTCCTGATCCCCCCCCCCCAAAAAAAACCTTTATAGTCTCTCTGAACCGGTTGCCTTGAAGTCAATTCTGCCCAGTGCCTCTTTCACAGAGGCCTACAGACACCCACCAACCCTGTGGCTCAGTGTTGCCAAGCACGTGCAAAATAGAGGCCTGCAAAGGCCTAACTATCCCATGGCCTAATGCCATGACAAAAATGCAAATTAGAGGCCTACCAAGGCCTACCACCCCCTTTGCCCAAGAAGCACCAGACTTGTGTTAAAAGAGGCCTAGCACCAACCACCAGACAGTTCACTATGTAATGCCACATGGTCTGATGGTCAAACACAGCCTACCTAATTCAACGTGAGGCTTGGTCAAGTTGGTCCAGAAGACCAGTTGGACCCACACCTAACACTCAGCCCAAAATGTAGCCTTACTCTGGGCCTCGGCAGATGACTAATAGAGTTGTCTCCGAGCCCAGGAAGAGGAGGAGCAGCCGCACGCGCGGCACTCCTTCATCTTCCTGAGGTTGCCCTCGGAGCTGCCGGCCCTCTGCACGGCCGGCGCTCCCAGGGCAACCTCCTGCCGCAGCAACCGCATGCGCTGCGGCGGAAAAGACAGCAAAAGTGCACCCTACGCATTTAGGGCACACTTTTCCTGTCTTGAGGAAGGAGCGCTGATTTAGCGCTCCTTCCAGGGACACCGCCGGTGCGCCGAGGTGCAAAAGCTGCGGCCCCGTGGCGCGCCGGCCCAGGGCGTCTGGGAAGCTCTCGTCTGCTTCCCCCCTTTGTATCCCAGCTCTGAGTTCCTCTGGCCTGAACAAGGCCTCCAGCCACCCAATCACATGGCCCAAGAAGCCAGGATGGGTGACTGCAATAACGTACTTGCCCACCTGATATCACCTTATCTTCACAAAACTAGATGTAAAAGGTTTCAAAGCAAAAAGCAAATAAACCAACAAAACAAAACAAAATCCACCAACCCAAGAAGTAAAGACTGAAAAGAACAGAGTGTAGCGTAATGCAGCCCAGCGCTCTCCACTTTGCCTCTGCTAGCAACATACTTTTCTCCAAACTGGCCCAATCCAACATATCATCCAAGTCTAAGCATCATCCATGGCTCGCCACCTTCCAATTCCACAGCATCCATGGACTCTTAACTCAAAGATTTGAAGCAGTGACCTGATAGGACCTGAAACAGAGCAGGTAGAGATTTCAGAACCACACATCTCAGACAGACCTGAGTGCAGTACTAGCTCTGGCAGAGTGCCCTGCCCATTCAGATATAGAGGACCACTTACCTCTACCTCCTTTTGCTGAGCAAAGACAACAAAAGGAGGGGTTGAGGATGTCTCAGAGGATTTATAGAAAGCAGCAAATAATTAAGTAGCAGCTGTGCTGAGCTGCTGCCCTATAAATTCCCAGGCCTGCCCTCCAGGAGTTGTCAGAGATGACCTAACTGGCTCCCTATGGTGTTCCTGAACTCTGTGCTTGACTTGGGGCCTTTGCAGACTGCCAGTAATAGTGCACATTAAATTGAGGCACTGCCCTGACTCAGTGCTAGGGAATCATGGGAACTGTAATTTATTGTGGCACCAGAGCTCTCTGACAGAGAAGTCTTAATGTCTCAGAAAAAAATACAATTCCCATGACTTCATAGCACTGAGCCAGGGCAGTGCCTCAATTTAATGTGCACTATTTCTGGCAGTCTGCTTAGGCCTTGTGTTTGGGACAGGCATTACAAGGGTTGGCATCCCCTGTTATGGTAACTCATAGTGTCTCTCTCTTTCATACACACACACCCATTGACTTCCTCCCATTACCATACAGAATCCTTAGTAATGGGTTTTTTATATATATATATTAATGTTACTTGTAAATCATAATTCCTGTATATTACTGAATATAATGACAATAGATGTGACATAAACAACTAGCAAAATTAAAATTATACCTTTAAATTACAATATCATAAGCACAGCCTATATGCATTGACATGTACATAGTTACACAGTATATAGTAGGGTATCAAAAGCATCCCCTCCCCATCAGCACCATTTACAGCCTAGGTCCAGGTATGTATTTCCTTTGGGTATGCATGATTTTGGGTTTTCTTGAAAAACACATTTATATACTGGTAAAGATCTGCATGCATAGGGGATTCAAAATTATCTTAATCCTTTATGAGCATATACAAAATCTATCTGCAAAATAATATGTTGTCTTTCAGGGAGATCTGAATAATATAGCCAGACATGATATGAATAGAAGAAATATGTTTAACACTTTTCTAATTTTTGAAAATAAAAAATGTGTGATGAAAGTTAACATTCCACTTACATTTCTGTATATTTGTTATAGATATAAGCTCTAAGAATAATATATTTAGTGGGTTTTTTTTTCTTTTAGTTTGAAATCTGATTTATCTATGAGACACACTTCACAACACAAACCAATTTTGCTGTGGTAATACCATGTCAATATTTTCTGACAGAAGACAAATGTTGTTATTATTTTGCCATTTCTTACCTTTGCAAAAGTTAAGAATTTTACAAAATGACTCTTCTTTACATGTCAAAATGGTAAGTTGGTGGAGAGTGGAAAAAAATAAAGCCATTTTTATATCTAGGGACAGTGATGGATTCTACGATGAGGTTAAAAATGATTTGGCATTGTAGCAACATTTTTTTTAAAAAAACTGGAAAGTTAACAGTATTTTCAGCAGATAAATTTATATTTCATGTATAAAAATGAAGACAAGTAAAATACAAAGAGGACTCTTAACAGAATTATTATTTTTACTGATACTGATTTGTGCTATTAAATGGAAAGTTATTGATAACTACATACATACATCCTAATTTATAGCCCCAGCTACATTACATATCAGTGAAAAAGTGAATACTAATTCCCTGTTGGTAACCTGTTTTTTTAAAAAAATTAATCAGTTTGTTCCTTAAGCAGAACTGGGAAGAATACATCAGCAACTGATTATGTGAGTCATTGATTGTTCAAACACTATTTAGAAATTTCCTGATTATTTATACATTTTGACATCATTCCCCCCCCCATATCATGTCAATGAGTGCCTTAGGATGATGCAAAATATAGTCAGTTAGCCATAGCCATTGGAAACAAGAGGCTTACATAATATATTGTTTATTTATGAATGGCTTGGGAGTGTTTGGACAAGGATAGTGATTATTATGAGTCCATCCAACATCTATTTCTAGGTGACTCTCCCAGCCGGTTGTTTAAAAATATTGTTTAATTGGGAGAAAAAGCCAAGAATGTCTATTCCCTGCTAAAATACTTTCAGTGGAAGTTTATTATGCTGTGCTGAAAACAAAGGGCCTCAATGACTTTCTGTTGTGACAGGTCTTGCATTTAATAGTTCCACACTGAATAATTCATTTAGAAATGTAACACTCTTCTATTTGGAATGATATGATTGCAATTACCATTTTCCAAAAACATGTTTTGTAGCAAGAATGTCTTTTCTTTTCTTTTTTTAAATGGAACCACAACCATCATGCTTAGAAATTTTTAAAGTATAGGGTGAAATGTCACATGCAGATTCTTCACCTGACAATTTCAACTTTAAGTGGTGTGCAAGGGGGAAGCAGTTATCACAGACAAAGTAATGGAGAGATTTCCTAGCGCTGATATCCTGTAGTGGTGGGGCAAACAACTGGGCTTGGACCAACATTCTCAGGCTCATGTGGGATAAGGCAGTCTTTTAGATATCCTGGCCCCAAGCTTTGTAAAGGCCTTGTGAGTCAAAACCACCACCTTGAATTGATCTTGGAAGCAAATTCGAAGCCAGTGCAGTTCTTGTAAGACATGCTTTATTTTAGTCTTTAAAACACTTGACAATAGTCTGCCTGCCCCATTTTGCACTAGCTTCTGAATGATTCTCAAGCACAGCTCCATGTAGGGTGCCTAACTGGGAGATAATTAAGGTAGATGTTTCTAATCTTCTTTTCTTGGCTTTGTCAGAAGAAGAGGCAGTGGATTTACACAAAGCAGTCAAATATCATGTACTGTTACTTCCAAAGCAGGAGAATGAATGGTAGCAATCCACATAGTCATTGGTAATTCAATCATGCACATGCAAATCAAACTATTCAAATGTATCATTTCTTAACATATCACACAGATGTTCCCTTTGAGACTAATATGATTCAGGGCCTTTGCAGACTGCCAGAAATAGTGCACATTAAATT
>CM034701.1:151411401-151434458 GCA_020142125.1 Phrynosoma platyrhinos
TCTTTTACATTTCAACATTGACTCTATATCCCATCTAAACCTAACATGATTCCCATTGTTTTCCATGGATCTACCCAGTGTGATGTAATGGTTTGAACCAGGGGTAGGCAACCTTTCCCCTTTAAGGGCCGAGGGACTTCAGCTCCCAGAAGCCTCAGCCATGTTGGCCAATAGTCCCATGTTGGCCAATAGCTCCTGGGATTCTGGGAGCTGAAGTCCCTCGGCCCTTAAAGAGGAAAGGTTGCCTACCCCTGGTTTGAACATTGGACTAGGACTCTAGATATCAGAGTTTGATTGCCTGCTTGGCCACGGAAACCCATTGGGTGACATTGGGTGAATTACACACTCTGCCCCCAGAAAACCCTGTGATGGGGTTGCCATAAGTCAGGAATGATTTGAAGACACACAAAAACAACCCTAAATATCATTGGATTTCATGATCACTAACCCCAAGTCTGTATACCTTCCTTTTTCTCGGTTTCTGCTGTAGTTATTGTGTGGCACTGTAACTGAATGGGTCCTTCATGTATAATGGAAAGGGACAATCCCCACTGCAACTGCTGATAATCCTCAAAATTCAGGTCACAGGGCTAGGTGAGTCTCAAAAGCTGATTTGGGATCAGGAGCTACAGAAGAGAGAAAAGTGCCACCAAGGAAGCTGAAGTCTATTTGAACAATTAATTAATTAATTAATTAGATTCATGTTTTACATTTATTTATTTAGAATTTTTAATTCTTTATAGTACATAATACACATTATATGATTCATAATATACTTTCCTCTCTCCCTTCCCCTTTCCCACAAACAGACACTGAGAGGATATAATATCCATTTAAATTAACAATCATTTTTGGAGATATGGAAAACATCATTCATTATAATTCTTTTTTTACTTCTTCATACCCTATTTTTTGTTC
Organism: Phrynosoma platyrhinos; assembly: GCA_020142125.1. Taxonomy (NCBI): domain Eukaryota; kingdom Metazoa; phylum Chordata; class Lepidosauria; order Squamata; family Phrynosomatidae; genus Phrynosoma; species Phrynosoma platyrhinos. The sequence continues at coordinate 151,412,320 of CM034701.1, forward strand.
TACTTTCTTAATCAAAATTTCCCATTTATCTCTCCATGATTCTTTATTGTTTTGTTCAATATATTTAAGTCTTCTTTCCCTAAAGAAATCAAATAATATTTATTCTTTTATATATTTAAACAAATAAGATTTGTTCCAATTAGATTTCTTTTTCCATCCAAAAACACTCTCTGCATGGGTGCCAATTAGAACCAAATATCACCTTTCTCCCATTATAGGACCCAAGGCAGTTTACAATGTAAGCTAAAATATTTATTTATTTGCAGTATTTATTCTCTGCCCTTCAGACAAACACAATGTGCCTCCCCTAACATGGTATAATGTCACCGTTTTCTTTTTCGTTTTATTTTTCTTTTCCTTTTTTCATTGTTATTATTACTGTTGCAGCTAATTGCTGAAGTTTTATTTTGTTTGGTTTTTTAGCTCCTATTTGATTTAATATTCTTTTAAGGGGGGGTAGGGATAGGGTTGGGATGTATTGTACTTTTAACTATTGTTAGCCGCCCTGATTGATCTCAGAGGGGCGGGGTATAAATATTATTATTATTATTATTATTATTATTATTATTATTTGTAATACAAAAGTTTTTAACAAATTAAACAGACACACTATCCAATTAATCCAGTCCAATCGAGTTAACATTTAAAACAGTTGAAAAAATGTTGGATTGTGCACATTTACAAGTGGCAATATTATTAAATAATCTCCCCTCTCTCTCTCTCTCCCTCCCTCTCCCTCCCTCCCTTCCTCCATCTGTTGTTGTTGTTGTTGTTGTTGTTGCGTGTCCCCTGCTTCACATTGGTTGACATCATGAAAACGTCATCACTACTTAAAGTGACAGATACTTACAACGTTCCTCATTTTATTGTCAAATCACAATGAAGCATGAACAGACCTCACTAAAAAGGGTTGTGTGTGAATATGTGTATTGCATTCTTTAAAATGATAAGTATTTGCAGAGGCTCATTCCAGTGGCAAAAATCCTCAGGAGTTAATCTTCATTTCCTCCACTTCCCCTTTTGCCCATTGTCTCCTAGAAACCTATTCTCTGCAAAACATGAAGCAATTAATTCCTCCTCCCAAACACAAGAGGAAAGGAATGCTTTTTCAAATATCAAATCAGTCCAATTTCATTTAGACTTAAATTATTTTTCTGGTTCCTCTTCATGTAGATACCTTTGCAGTCAATTAGCATTGTCACTTTTAATCTGTACTATTCCAGTGTTGGTCATTTCCCATTAAAGGCTTATTAACTCAATTCTTGTGGTCAGACAGAACCTTGTGCAATATGCTATCAGAAAAGAGAAGCCAGCAGTCATTATGCATCTGACATTTACTGAAAGGTTAGATATTGCAGATAACCTTAATCACAAATTACACAGCACATCAGCAAGTGAGCTCATAACTTTACATTTCTACCCAACCAATGAAGCTCTCATTCTTGCCATTTGAGGGTCTTGCACAATAAAAATTAATAAACCCTATAGGTCTTGCTTCTTAATTAAAATTAAAATATTTACTGGATTTATTGCAGTTTTGTTTGAATATATGGACTCCAGAAAGTGCTCAAGAGAGAACACTACTTGAATGCACATACACAAACACACACAATGAAGGCTTGAAAATTACCAGTGGGAGGAGTCAAAAGAGAATCTTTAAATGTCACATAAATGATTTCTTCTTTTTTGTGCCACTTTTAAAGTTTTTCATTCCAGTGAGGAATTAAAATGGGCAGTCTCTAAAGAAATCAGACTGCCAGAAATAATGCAAATTAAGTCCACTTTAACTACCCTGACTCAGTGCTAGGGAATCATGGAAACTGTAGTTTATTGTGACACCAGAACTCTCTAATAGAGATGGCTCAATGTCTCAGAAAAAAAATACAATTCCCATGATTCCCTAGCACTGAGCCAGGGCAGTTAAAGTGGACTCACCCCCTTTGCAGATGGCGCTTTGCGCCATCTTGGAGGCAAAGAAGGGGAGGGGCAGCCTCACGCTGGGCACCCCAATCCCTTCCTGAGGATGTCATTGGAGTGCCCATCATTGCACATGACGGGCACTCCAATGACATCCTTCCAGCTCAGTGTCCAGACACGCTGAGCCAGAAGAGATGCTGAAGAGGTATATGCTGCCTCTTGTGGCACCCTTTCCATGCTTTCCAAGGCCAGAAAAAGAGTGGTTCAGGGCTGAGGAGTGCGGCAGCCTCAGCCCCAATCCGTGGCTTCTCGGGGCAGCCCATGGCTGCCCATCTGCAGAGATCTTCAGTTTGCACTATTTCTAGCAGCCTGCAAAGTCCCCAGGATAGATGTCTGAAAGGCTGTCAACTGAGCTAAGATTTAAAAGGGACATGTACATGAAGTAGGAAAGAAATCATCAAAGAAGAATTCAGTTAGCCAGCATGTGTAGGGAGAAAGAAAGTCTGAAGCATAGAATGAGCTCAGGTTTGTTAGAGAGGTTAAAAACAATAAAAAGGGCTTTTCCATCTTCTTTTGGTACTGAAGATTATCAGATGGGGGAAAATCGGGGAAGTAAAAGGCATACTCCCAGGACAATTGCATAATCATGCTGAAGATTTTCAGATGACATCACACTTATCCAGAATTTATCCTGGGAAGAACCAGGAATTCTCCAGCAACAAACCATTTCTGGAACTTCAATGTGAATGGTTTGTTGCTGGAGCATTCCTGGATCTTCATAGGAGATATCCTGGATAAGTGTGATGTGTCTGAGAATAGTTAGTGCGATCGCACAGCTTTGATGGGAGTATGCCTTTTACTCCCGACTTTTGTATCAAAAAGGAAGAACAAGGGGATGGTAGGGCCACTACATAGAGAAAATGGAAAAGTGTTTACAGGAGACAGAGAAAAGGCCAAACTATTCAACACCTTCTTGGCCTTGGTCTTTGAACAGGAAAACAGAGCTCAGCCTGAAGAAAATGAAGCAGATGATGTAGCACGGAAAATGCAGCATAGAATAGGTAAAGAGGTAGGGCTTCTACAGACTGGCCCAAAGGGCCAGCCTGGAGCCAGGGATGGAGAGGGGCAGCTGCACACTGGCCGCTCCAACCCCACACCAGTGGCATTCTTACGCCGCGCACCATTACACACGGCATGCGGCATCAGGTCATCCTTCCGGTGCAGCATTTTGACACACTGCACCAGAAGGGGCTCTAAAGAGCCGTGTGCCAGCTCTTAGGGCACCCTTTTGCCAGCTCTGAATGGACTGGCATTTTGCCACTCTTCTCTGGGCTGGCAAAAGAGAGGATCAGGGCCAAGACATCCGGCAGCCTCAGGCCCAATCCTCTGCTTCCCGGGGCAGCCTAGGGCTGCCCATATGCACACACACACACACACACCCGTAGTGCAGGAATACTTGGCTATTGTATAGGGCCAGATGAACTTCTTCCAAGAGTATTAAAAGAACTGGCAGAAATAATCTCAGAACCACTGGCAATAATCTTTGAGATTTTAGGGTGAAGAGGAGAAGTCCAAGTAGAAAGGAGGAGGATAAATGTTGTCTCCAATTTCAAAAAGATGGGGAAAGGGACCCAAATAATTACTGTCCAGTCAACATGATACCAATACCAGGAAAGATTTTAAAGCAGACAGACAATGTGATATCTCTTCAAATATTTAAACATGGCTATTATGTGACCTTTTAACCTTCTCTTCACCAGGCTAAACATACGCGTGAAACAGACAGTCTGTAAGCACTTAGAAATGAATGTCTTCATCACTAAAATTCAACATGGGTTTCTCTGGTTTAATCTTATCTCTGTTATTTTATAGAGTTACAAGCTTGGTAGATGAAGGGAATGTTGTGGATATACTGTATCTTGATTTCAATAAGGGCTTTGACAAGGTCCCCCATGATATCCTTGCAAAAAGGGGAAAAAAGCTAGTAAAATGTAGGCTATACAATGCAACTGTGAGTTGGATTTATAGTTGGCTGACTGACTGACCCCAAGGGTGCTCACCAATGGCTCCTCTTCATCCTGGAGAGATATTACTAGCAGGGTGCCACAGGCTTCTGTTCTGGGCCCAGTGCTATCCAACATCTCTATCAATGACTTGAACAATGAAATGGAGGCATGCTTATGAAATCTGCATATGAAGGGTAGCTAATACTGCAGAGGACAGGATTAGAATTCAAAATGTCCTTAGGGATCTGCAGACCAGCCCAAATGCCCAGCCTGGAGGCAGAGATGGGGTGGGGCGGCTGCACACTGGCCACCCCAAACCCATGCTGGCACTTTCCTGACAGCACGTGCTGTTACACATGGTGCATGGTGTCAGGACACCATTCCAGTGCAACTTTTTGATGTGCTGCTCTGGAAAGGGCACTAAAGAGCCACACACCAACTCTTAGGATGGCCTTTTGCTACCCCTGAAGGAGCTGCACTTTGCCACTTTTTCAGGGGTGGCAAAAGGGAGGATCAGGGCCACTGTGTGCAGTTGCCACAGCCCCAATCCGTAGCTAGCAGGGGTGGCCCAGAGCCGCCCATCTGCATAGCCCCTTTAACAGATTAGAGAGCTGGTCCAGAACTACCAAAATGAATTTCAACAGGGATAAATAAAAGGTTCTACACTTAGAAAAAAATGAAATGCACAAATATAGGGTGGCTTCCTGCAGTACATGGAAAAGGGACCTAGGAGTTTTAGTAGACCAGAGGCTGAACATGAGTCAGCAATGCAGTATGGTAGCCAGTGGCACTCTGTGTGTGTGTGTGTGTGTGTGTGTGTGCGTGTGTGCAGAAGATGAGGACCCAGTTGGGTCCTCCTTCCCCTTTGGGGCAGGAGGGCCAAACATTCACCCTTCTTGGCTGCTCCATAACTAGGCTTTCTCCCTGGGAAGGAAGCCCAGTGGCAGAGGAGAGCTGAACACACATCTTTCCTGCTGCTTTGTCACTGGGCTTTCTCCCTGGGGAGAAAACCCAATGATGGAGAAGGAGGAGGGGCAAAGATACACCCTTCTGGGCTACTCTGTCACTGGGCTGCCTCCCTGGGGGAGGGTGAGCCCAGCAATGGAGGAGAGGAGGGGTGAATGTGTGCTCTTTCCAGTTGCTTTGTTGCTGGATTTTCTGTCTGGCAAGGAAGCCTGGTAAAATAGGAGGTGCAAATGCATGCCGTTCCATGCTGCTGCATTGCTGGACTTTCTCCCTGGAGAGGAAGCCCAATGACAGTTGAGCAGGGGGGGGGTCACTTTATGTCCCTTCTGCTGCCTCACCTGCCCAGCTAGGGCAATAGCAGCTGGGGAAGGGAGAGAATGGAGTTTGCCTCCACCCAGCAACTCTTCTAGGGTATGGCCAGGCAGCAGGCAACTAGCTGGCTGGGGAAGAGGGGCAGCTGAGAAAGTTAGTGAGGTAAGTCATTGCCACCATCCATCCACCAGTAGCCCTCTGCACCATGTGACAGTATGGAAATTATTACACCACCCTTTCCTCCCACACTAGATATAGGATGTAAACTTCAGTAGGCAGATTTTATCACACACCCCTGTGCCCAGGCAGTAGGCATCCTGTACCCTAACCAGACTTCCTGTACCCAATCTGGGCTTCTCCCACACTTTGCAAATAATGGGCTTTTCAAGGAGTATCTGTGATAATATTAGCCATATAGGCTCTGGAACAACTTCAGCCCAATATGCATCCTTTCCTCCTTCTCCTCCATTTTTAATTGAGTTTACTAAAACATAATAAACAATAACATGTCAAACAAGAGGCAAGATGCACAGTTAAACAATGATCTTAGATTTATCTGAACCACAATTGCATATAACAATAACAGATTTCACAAAAGGCAACCTAGCTTTCCCAGAGGTTTACTCTACTGGTCTGGTCCTACAGTTTCTTAAGTATTTTTAAAAGGATTTCTTTCAGAACTTCCACTGACTTTGAGTTGGAAAGGACACCAAGGCCATACAGTTCAGTCCTCTGCCAGTTGAAGAACATAGAGCTAAAGTCTCCCTGAAAGGGGGTCATCCAACCTCTATTTAAAAAAACCTTCAATAAACAAGGGTCCTCCACCTCCTAAAGCAATATATTCCACTTTTTAACAAGTTCTTCTTAATGGTCAGTAGGAATCTCCTTTTCTGTAGTTCATTGTCTTTGTTTGGGTCCAGTCCTCTGGAACAGCAGAAAGTAAACTCATGCCAGCATCCACTCAGTGGTGCAGAGCAATACCAAATGTTGATAAAGATGTCTTTTTTCACATAACCTTCAGTCATTTTCAGGTAATTTGTTCTTCAATCTGCTGAACAAGCATCAGGAGAAAGAAATCAAATAGAACCTCATTATGAAGTTGTAGGCTTTCATGGCCGGCATCCATAGTTTTGTGTGGGTTTTTTGGGCTGTGTGGCCATGTTCTAGAAGAGTTCGTTTTTGACGTTTTGCCAGCATCTGTGGCTGGCATCTTCAGCCAGGGGAGGGGCAGCCACACGCCGAGCTCCCCCAACCCCTTCCCAAGGATGTCATCAGGTTGCACATGGCGAGCACTCTGATGACATCCTCCCAGTGCAGCGTCTGGACATGCTGCACCAGAAGAGGTGCAAAAGAGCCGCATGGCAGCTCTTCAGGCACCTTTTCGCTGCCTGGGAAAGGAGCGCTATCCTCCACTTCCCAGGGCGGCCCATGGCTACCTGTCTACATCCCCCCATAATAAATTTAAGAATTTCCAAGTCCTATTTTTCTATTTTTCTCTCACAAATACTAGGCAATTTTTTTTTCATAAATATCTTTTATCTATAACATTATCAGTGAGAATGGCCATGGCTAAGGAATAAAAATATGTACAGGAAGTAGATGTTAATTACTTGTCAAGGAAACTGTGAGATCTGGAGAAATCAGAATAGACATCAGAAGAGAAATCAGAAAGGATATATTTATTGAGATATGACACCTATACACCTACCCACACCCACACACTCCTCCATATATTGCATCTTATATCTTGAGAACATCAGGGTTTCAGTATCAATAGTTGGAAAGACATATGATCTTTGAAACTGTTTTGAGTACTGAAAATCCAGAGCTCTTCCCTTGCAAGAGATGAAAGAAAAGTATAATTTAGACAAGCTGGACAATTTATTATATCCATTTTGACTTTACAAATTGTTGTTCACATGGTAGCATATTTATTTTTAACATTCTGTATTGTTATTTTTGTTTAAATGAACTAACAAAAAGTATAAACCATCATAACCACCATAATTTCAAAGTCCCTGTGGTTTCAGGATATGATCAGAAGCACAGGAGTTTTAAAATGTTGAATAATGTGGAAGAGGAGAGGGTAACTGGAGGGTAACCCAAAACCTTACATTCAGGGTTCCCCGTCTATCTCTTAAACCAATTTGTTTATGAATAAATGTGTGAATTTTAGAATATCCTTGTTTTTTTAAAATGAAGAAATATATTGTCCATCCCTAGAGATGAGGATATCCATGTTTATAATTGTCTGGTAGTGGTTATGTCATAAAAATCCATGTTTAATTAGTGGGATTTTCTACCGTCATGTGTACTTTGACTGTCCTACATATTGTAAATTAAAGTCAAAAACACACTGCAGAAAATAATCCAGTTTGAGACTGCTTTGACTGCTCTGGTTCAATGCTTGGGCATTCTGGGAACTGTAGTTTTGTGAGACATTTAGTCTTCTCTGTCAGAGAGCTCTGGTGCCAGAATAAACTACAGTTCCCAATATTCTCTAGCACTGAGCCAGGGCAGTTAAAGTGGTCTCAAACTGGATTTTTTCTGCAGCGTGTTTTGGACCTGTCAGTAGCTACAACTCTGTCAGGCACTTGCTAAGCACTGTAACCTTCAAAGCATTCAAAAAGATTTGTACAGAAGGTAATTAAAAACCTTATTGGTTCTTGCTATAGACACATTTTAAATGACACTCAAAGCTTTATTGAACCAGTATGTCCCGAGCCCTCTCAACAAATACAACCAGAATCATTAAACTATTAAAATCTACTGGTATTTATTTCAGTGTTATGATCAATAATTAGTAAACATATCAGTAGTTTTCCTTTATCTTTTCAAGAGATCAGAGTTATTCATTTATCAAAATTATCTTAATAACATTAAAATAATATTATGTAATAATTATGTGATATAAATACATATGCATCTCAATACATATTTCCTAAGAAACTATTTATTATCTTATAGCAATAGGAAATACATTTCTATAGTGCTTATCAGTGCACTTAAGCACTTCCTAAGCTGTTTACAACTGTAAACCAATTGCCCCAACAAGCTGGGCACTCATTTGGAAGGATACCAGGCTGGGTTGACCCTGAGCCCCTGGCTAGGATTTGAACTCACAACCTTGTGGTTTGTGAGGGGGTGGCTGCAGTACAGGCATTTAACCACACTTACCAACAGGGCTCTTCTTATGCTTTCTTTGAGGGAGTGGGAACTTTTGCCACCACTTGTTTGTATGATAATATTATTAGGGCTGCATCCACACTGTAGAAGTAATCCAGGTTGACACCACTATAACTGCCATGGCTCATTGCTTTGGAATTCTGGGATCTATAGTTGCACCAGAGCTTTCTGACCGAGAAGGCTAAATGTTTCATAAAACTACAAATCCCAGAATTTCACAGCATTGAGTTAAAGTGGTGTCAACCTGGATTATTTCTGCAGTAGGAATGCAACCCAGGCTAGCCAAAAGCTAACTTTTCCCCTCAGATGGAGGAAATTTGACCCTGGAGATGTTGGGCCTAGCCTGAGAACCTATTAATGGGGAAGATGGGGGTTGTGAGGAAAACATGGCATCTTGCAATTGTCAGAGTAATTGTTTTAACCACTGAGCCACCATGACCATACTAAACTTAGGGGGGATGCCCTGTGAAGTGGAGGATCGAGGCCGATGCAGCCGGACACCTCGGCCCCGATCCTCCCTTTTGCTGCCTCAGAAAGGAGTGGCAAAATGCTGCTCCTTTCCAAGGTGGCAAAAAGGGCACCCTAAGAACTGGCACAGTGTCCCTACCCATCCCTGCCTCCAGGACGGCCCAAAGGGCCCATCTGTAAAGGCCCTTAGTTGGCCATCTTCATTGAGCCTCACATTTCTGTCTAAAGCACCTAGTATCTTAATGTTTGGATGTACTTCAGTGCCATTTTCTTCAATAACTGTGAATGAACAGGACAACTGAGGCAATTTCAATTTACAGAGAGAGAGAGAGAGCCCTACCAACCTCCTATCTCTAAAATGGAACTGTCGACAACAGACAGCAAAGAAGCTCATTCTATTAAAATGACAAAACCCAAATAGCAAAATTTAAAGATGGAAGTGAAGCATGAGAAGTCAGTAGTAATGTACTCTTACCTTTCTGTCTTGACCACACTAACTCCAATGGTTGCATTGCTTCAGCAGGAGTCTTCTCCTGAAGTTTTTAAAGTAATACTGGTAACCATAAGAGTACCAGCACTAACAATAATAATTATGGCTGACAACATTTATCTATTTATTTTATTAACAACATTTTAAATGTTATATTTAATGTGGGAGGAAATACATGCAGGCAAATAATTTTTAAAAACCTAACTGTTCACAGAACATTTGGGTGAAAAGCTAATTTGGTTTAAAAAAAAGAAGAAATTTGTTTTGTAACTGTCCAAAGTCCTGCAAGTTTCAGACCTTTGCTGCTCTTTGGTTAGACAGAATCTCACATCCATTTTGAAAACAAGAGTGCCTCCACACAAAAGCATATTATTCTTAGCAAAATCATTTTTATAATGAATATCTCACAGAAATCTTTCTGGTTTAAACTGAATGGACATACATCCAGTTGCATAGGGAACAGAGGGCAATTTGTGCCCCTCTCATGCCCTTACTCATCTAGGCACACTCAGTTTCCCCCTCACATGCCCCTACTCATCTGAGCACACCCTTGGCCAATTTTCACCCATTTTTGCCACTGGATATGGCTTGGGCAGTTCTGGGAAGTTTTGTGAGGTGTGAGTTAAACTTGGACTTATGGGGACTGAGGGAGAGCAATTGACCTAAAATTATATTGGGGGTTGTTTTGGGGTTTTTGTTTTGTTTTGTTTTTAAGGATTGACTTAGAAGTTTTGGCAACTGCAAAAATTGTGCTTGGAGGTCAAATGCAGCTTCCCACACCAGTGTACATAGGCAGCATTTAATTCTGCCATGAAAGTTCATACTGGATGAAGATAATACTATTAGAATAATTCACTATTGAGTCTTGCTGAATTTAGTTGAAGCATTCCCAAATGCTTTCCTTTCCCACATGAAACTTAAAAGTGTTTAACTTTGACAAATTGTACTTAATAGCAATATAATTTACATTTCTATACCACTTAATAGTGAACTCAGCACTCTCTAAGTGGTTTACAATTGGTTAATCAATTGCCCCCAACAATCTGGGTACTCATTTTACCAACCTATGAAAGGATGGAAGGCTGAGTCAACCTGGAGTCCTCTGCTATCAAACTCACAACCTTGTGGCTGCAGTACTGGCATTTAACCACTGAGCCACCGGGGCTCCTAAAACCATTGAAATTAAATCTGGCATTTCTAGCCATTAAATGACATGCCTCAAGATGATTTACTATTTCTGTAGTAATTTTTTTCAAAGGTTGGGATTGCTCAGTAATTATGGTCTTCAGATCCTCAGATGTTGCCGACCACTGCCTTACACAGAAAAGAGGCATTAGTGTTTTTGTTGATGTTTAAAGGTGTAACCCATTGGCTCTAGTGGCAGCTACTAATCTAAGAAGGAATCTGTTCCTTAGTGGTAGATTTAAGTCTGTTTCCTAGAAAGCAAGGAAGGGGGCCATGGGCTATGGGTTCCCTCCACTACACACTCAGTACAGTATAGGTAATCACTCTTGACATGAGTTTTCTTATGTTGAGATCACTTTGCTGTGAACTCTTTAGGAATATCAGCCAAGATTCTAGATCATCTAGTTAGTTAAGTATCCGGTGCAAGGAAGAATTGAGACAAGCATCCTAAATTTAACTGTCACATTGGTGATCACTCGTGGAAGTCTACTGCACCTCAGTTCAGGGGTAGGCAACCTTTCCCCTTTAAGGGCCAAGGGACTTCAGCTCCCAGAAGCCTCAGCCATGTTGGCCAATAATCCCATGTTGGCCAATGGCTCCTGGGATTCTGGGAGCTGAAGTCCCTCAGCCCTTAAAGGGGAAAGGTTGCCTACCCCTGCCCCAGTTGATAGGAGAAGACCCCCCCCCCATTGTTCACAGTGGCTCCTTCTTGGTAACTCAAGATTAGGGCACCTTTATAATTCCTACATACTCCCTATGCTGTTGAATGCATAGCGACTGTGAATACAAATTATTTACAAATGCTTAACGACTGCACATGTGTAACTGCAATCATAAATTCCAGCCATTGTTTTCCTTTTGAGGATAGTGAATTTGCTGAGAATATATGTATACCAAATTAGGAAGTTTGGAACCAGTCTTCTTTCAGTCTGAAAGTTGTTGTTACCAGCCATGTTAATTTCAAAGGTTGAGACAATGGCGAAATCTAGCCTGAAATCATCTGATTTAAATTACTTACTGCATCCACATGCTTATGTTATAACTTCTTTTGCACAGTTAGGGCCTTCGCAGACTGCCAGAAATAGTGCACATTAAATTGAGGCACTGCCCTGGCTCAGTACTAGGGAATCATGGGAATTGTATTTTTTTCTGAGACATTGAGCCTTCTCTGTCAGAGAGCTCTGGTGCCACAATAAATTACAGTTCCCATGATTCCCTAGCACTGAGCCAGGGCAGTGCCTCAATTTAATGTGCACTATTTCTGGCAGTCTGCAAAGGCCCAAAGTCTCAAAGGAGTTGTGATATCCTTTTGCATTCCAATATCTGTGAATGTGAAGAGAATACATTTCCTGTCCCAAAATTCCAGCACAAGTTGAGTATTGCTACTTCTGCCTGGTCTGCAGTGAATCCCTGGAAAAATGTCTCTAAATTATTCAGGAAAGTGGCGTGAAACATTGCCAAAAATTGTGTTAAAGCATACCTTATGCCAGAGGTAGGCAACCTTTCCCCTTTAAGGGCCAAGGGACTTCAGCTCCCAGAAGCCTCAACCATGTTGACCAATAGTCCCATGTTGGCCAATAGCTCCTGGGATTCTGGGAGCTGAAGTCCCTCGGCCCCTAAAGGGGAACGGTTGCCTACCCCTGCCTTATGCTAACAAAGTTTGATGGAGGTAAATACAGGAACTCCATTTTCTTAATTGTCTTTTATGAGCCTCATTGGTATCCTTTTAGCTACTATTTTATCGACCGTGCAGAGCTTCTTGCAAGCTTGACAGGCAAAATTTACCTGCACTAGTTTATTCTCACCAGTTGATATCTGGCAAAGTGATGCAGCATTCTCTTTGTACCTCCTTCACTCTGGACCCCTCAAAAGCATTCCTTATGTTACCTGGACAACTACAATTCATATATTGCCCTGTCCAGCTCTGTTATGTGTTTAACTGGTTAAATAAGTAGTCTGCTTCATGGTGTGATCTGTGAAATGTGAGAGAGGGAAACAGTTTCCAACTCAGAGATAGACTTCCTGTTTCTCTCTTCCAATCAGGCTCAGCATCAATATCTGGTATCCTAAGACAATTGCCTTACACCTAGCCCTTCATGATGAACATCTGGGTCAATTAGCATCCACTGTAATTTATCCAGTGTGCTGGATCAGCACTGCATTAGGCACTCTGTGGCATTTTGGGATATTAAAATGGTTGCCACTGTCAAGTTAGCTTATCAACATTAAAGGGGGAATGGAACGGACCCTGTGCCTAGCATAGATCCAATTCTTTGCTAATTTCATTCTTGAAGGAAACCATTATTAATTTTAGCAATGTTGCTGCCAGTGCCTGAAAGTTATTGAAAACTTTGCAGTTTCCCACAACTGTTCAAAGCTTGGGATTTATTCTGCACAAAATTCACACATGGTGGCTGAGATTCAATATCAGCTACTTAGGGGGGCTGCAGATGGGCAGCACAGAGCCACCCCAGGAAGCAGCAGATTGGGGCCGTGGCTACCCCATGCCATGGCCCTGATACTCCCTTTTGCCATCCCAAAAAGAGCAGCAAAATACCACTCCTTTCAGGGGTGGCAAAAGGGCACCCTAAAGGCTGAGGTGCAGCTCTTCATTGCCCATTCTTATGCAGTGCATCAGGATGCTGTGGTGGGAGGGTGTCTTGATGCCTTGCGCCATGCATAACAATGCTGTTATAATGCCCCATCTCTGCCTCTAGGCTGGCCCTTTGATCTGTAGAGGCGTTAGTTAAGTATACAAAGACATAACCATGTTAGTCTGGAAAATTAGGGATCTGAAAGAGAAAAGTTGGTAGCTTGAGTTTTCATAGACTTGTGTCTACTTCCTCAGATGTATGCATATCACTCTTAATTCTCTCTTTGTTATTTTCCTCATTGTCTATTTCAGATTATAATTTCATGAGCGAGCAAGGGTGTAATATTTTGTTTGTCAAACACCATGTACAATGTATTACTTGACTGCCCTTTCTCTCTCTATCTCTCTTTCCTTCCTTCCTTCCTTCCTTCCTTCCTTCCTTCCTTCCTTCCTTCCTTCCTTCCTTCCTTCCTTCCTTCCTTCCTTCCTTCCTTCCTTCCTTCCTTCCTTCCTTCCTTCCTTCCTTCCCACCCCTGAAGTTCAACTAGGACTCTTTTTTTATTGCTGTTGTTCAACAAACTGTACAGAGAATCAGTACTGTATTTATCTCTACAAACATGCACTCTTCCATAGTCATTTTGCAGTTCTCAATCTAGTCCATGTCAAGGTATTTAATATGATCCATTCTTCATAGAGAATAGTGGTCCCATTTGCCTCCTGGAGATTGATGGTGCTGCGTGACATCAATCCCAAAAGCTCTGATACAGGCCATGGACCTCGACCAAAAGGACTATCAATCTCTCCATGTTGCATTCTCTCCAGGTCTTAAATCAGGCTGGTTGATATCTTTCCAGTTTCTATATTCCTGCATCAGCAGTCTGCCTAAACACGGCCATCACTCACTACTACTCTTCCAGAGGTGGCTACTGCTTCAGGTTTACTGTCTGCATTACTATGCTACTATTATTGTCATTATTGTTTCCTTGATTTGTGCTGCCATACTAGCATCACAAAGCACCAGTCACTTTTTAAATGCACTGAGAGACTGTAATCTTGATACCAAGAAGGAGTAAAAAAGCAATAAGCCATAAAAAAATGTAATCCTTCATCTTCACATAGCTGTTGGGGGGGGGGCTGTGTTTTTATCAATTAATTAGCAGAAATATAATTTTTATTTATTTATTATTTTATTATATTAATTAGCAGAAGGACATTTCTCTTAATATGGAACCCAAATTGGTTTTATGACCAATGTAAGGATGGACCTGACTATTGCAAAGACCTCTGGAGTGTACAGCTTATCTCTTCATGTGCCACTAAGAGGGATATGTTGCACCACTTTGCAGGATCCCAGCTAGTTAATGCCAGAGTATCCAGTGATAGTGGCAGACAAAAGACAACACTACACATCTTCTTTATCTTTTCCTGTAAGCATGTATGGGGCTCATTCACTTTTATGGGTGGGTAAAAAGGGTTACACTCAAGGGCATAATAGGAGTGGGAGTAAATTTTGTCACTGTTCTTAATAAACCTATCCATTGAAAACTGAGCTTGCTCTGTTGGATAGCTTTGCACCACCAAATGTCTTATCTTTTGGATTCTTTTCATATGACATACTGCTATGATATAATTCCCTTTTAAGTGCCATGGCTGTACCCTACTGAATTTTAGGGTGTGTAGATTGGTTGGAGACACTAGAGGAACTCTCTTGCTAAGATTTCTAATTGTTTATCCCTAAGGTGCCAATCCCAGGATTCCATAGGATAAAATTGAGGCAGTTAAAGTGGTATACTTGTGCAGTGTGGAAGGGCTCTGGTCCCACTAGATTATGACAGAATTTAGGAAAGGTACAATATAAAACTGCATCTCTTAGACAAAGATGTGAAGACCCAGAAAAAGATCAGGAACACCACCTTGCCCCATTTTCCCCATTTTTATCTCTTTCTCCCCCCACCCCTGTTTCTTTTTTAAAAATTGAATATATACATATGTCTATGTGCACACATACATAATATTATATATATGCACACATATAACATAGATATAGATAAAATCTGTATACACACACGCATATGATCTGTATAACACTAATGATCTGATACTGTACTGAGTACTGAACAAATGTTTAAGGTGATTTTTTTTTGAAAAGCAACACATTATCTCTTGGTGGTGGTATTTGTTGTTAACCACCCTTGAATCAATCCCAGTTCATGGCGAACTTGTGGATGAGACATCTCTAAGACTCCCTGTCATCCACTGCTCTGCTTAGGTCCTGTAAATTCATGCCCATGAGCTCCTTAATAGAGTCTATCCATCTAGCATGTGGACTACCTCTCTCTCAACATCCCTCCACCTTCCCTAGCATTATTGGCTTTTTCACTGAGTCATTCCTTCTCATGCGGTGACCAAAGTACCACAACCTCAATTTATCATCTTGGCTTCCAAGGAGATTTCAGGCTTGATCTGTTCTAAGGCCCATTTATTTATCTTTTTGGCTGTCCATGGTATCCTCACCACTCTTCCCCAGCACCACATCTCAGATGAACTGATTTTCCTCCTATCTGCTTTCCTCACTTTCCAGCTGTCACAACTGTATACTGTAATAGGGAAAACAATGTATGATTATAACTTTAGTACTCAGTTGTATACCTTTACATTTTAGGATCTTTTCTAATTCTGTCATAGCTGCCCTCTCCATTCCTAGCTTATTAATTTTTGACTTCAGTCCCTATTCTAATCAATGTTTGCTCTGAGGTACAAGAGCTATTTTACTATTTCAGTTTCCTCATTTTCTAGGTTGTATCTATGTAGAACTTCTTTAGTCATTATGGGGGGGGGCGGTTAACGTTAAGCCTGCCTTTGCACTTTTTCTTTTTTATCTTTCTTATTAGTAGTTGTTACAGGTCTGTGATATTTTCTCCTAATATTATGATGTCTGCAAATCTTAAGAGTGTTGATGTTCCTTCCTCATATTTTCACTCTTTCTTCTGTGTCCAAACCTGCTTTTCTTTTAATAAGTTCTGCATACAAGTTGAACAGACAGAGTGAAAGGATGTAGCCTCTTGCCTGACCCCTTTGCTAATTGGGAACCATTCAGTTTCTCCATGCTCAGTTCTAAGAATAGTCTCTTATCCTAAGTTCTCATCAGGACTTTCAAATGTGGTGGTACTCCCTTGTCTTTAATGGCATTTCATAGATTTTCATGATCTATGCAGCCAAAGGCTTTGCTTTAGTTGATAAAACACATGCTGATCTTCTTTTGGAATATTTTGGTGTGCTCCATAAGGCATAGTATGTTTGCAATGTTGTCTCTAGTACCTCTTCATTTTCTGAACCCTACTTGTACCTCTGGAATTTCTCTCTCCATGTATGGTTGGAGTCTGTCGTGCAGAATTTTGAGCAGAATTTTGCTACCCATGGGAAATTAATGCTATGGTCCTATAGTGGCTGCAGCCTTTTGTGTTTCCTTTTTTATGAACTGGGATGTATATTCAATGTTTTCAGTCTGTTTACTACTGTTTTGTTTTCCATATTTGTTGACATATGTTAGTTAGCACTAGAATGGATTCTGTCAGTATTCATTTCTTAATTTTTGTTATTATGCAAGTAAGTATATAAAAATATACATTCAAATGGAAGAATGCTCGTGGGACCCCTCAAAATGTTTTAGAAGTAATGATAAATGCTAACACTAAATGCTAAATGCTAGGATGTTGTTTTACTTCAAACAAAAATAATGTTATGTCCTCACTATCCCCCAAAATAATAACTTGTTCCAGTCTCTACTCCTTCTGCTTCCACAAGGCAGTCCTGCCAAATTCTTTTGATTTTTTGGGGATACCAAAAAAAAAAAAACCTCTGGAGGGGGTCCTCAAATTTTCCTGAAAGGTTTGCATTGTTAGCTTTGTGAACAACTGATGATGATATACCTGAGATAAACCAGGATAAAACTCTGCATGCCTTGAATGTGTTTCAAATACATTTATATGATCAACTCCATTTTTATTTGCAGTGCTGAAACATGTGAGCAATAGAACTCACAGAGATGCACATAGATGTGGTTCTGATAAAAAAAATAGTGTAAACAACAAATTGGGAATGCATGAGTGAGATTATTTGCATAGTTGTAAAATAAAATGTGTAGATAACCTCTCAGTTCCTTTTATGTGTATGTTATAGCTCCTTTACACTATGGAGAACTAGTGAGACAAAAATAACGTTGATGGCTTCTTCAGGTCTTATTGGGGATTTGTTGCTAGCTCGTCCTAAGCCAAAGAGGTTCCATACAGTTCAGGTGGTTCTTACAGCACTTACGGCACTTTTTATTATTTTAATTAGTGATGTGTTTTAATACTCTAATAGTTTGATTTTGTTTTTATGTTCACTAGTATACATTTTAATTGTATTTTTCTTTTAAACTGTAGTCCCAATTTTGTGGGGGAAATGGGATATAAAGAAACATAACAACAACAATAATAATAAATAGTCCAGGATCTCATTGCTTAATTTGGAACAAAAAACAATCATTTTGTAATTTTCTGAATAAGCTGTACTTTTAATATATTAAACATGATAATGTTGTGCCTATATAATGAATTTTATGTCCTTAAAGTAACAAAGTGACTTTTAATCTACACAGGGTGCTAATAATGCAGATTTCATTTTTTTTCCCCCTGAAAATTTCTAGTTCCCTCTAAAAAAACCAACAACCTGGATTTTCCTCCCACTGGCTTCAAAAATTATCAAAACTTTAATTTGATTATTTGAATTTCATTAATAAGAATTTACCAAAATGTATACTTTTCTGGTATTCAGGTAGAAAGAACATGGGATTTAAAATATTTAGATGAAATTGACCCAGAGCTTTGAGTGCTTAACACTTATATAAAATTGGAATGCACATACAAACACACATGCATGCACACACATATATATGTAGTCATGTTCCTGATGTGAATCTCACCCACACACACATTTTCTCTCTGAAAAGGTCTTCATCTTTAACATTTATATAGCAGGAACACATTTTCCTCCATGTCAAGAATCAGAATTTGGTTTTATTTTGGGTGATGACTTTCTTACTAATCATTTTTGAAGATTTTCCCTGATTTCACCACTTTCTTCATACTTGGAAATAAAAACAAAAAAGCAAGCTTTTTTGGAAAGCCACACATTATTCATTACTATCACTTTATTCTTCAATTTTTCTTGAGTATATAAAATAACTTTCAAATGGAAAAATGGTCTTGGGACCACTCAAAATATTTTAGAAGTAATGATAAATGCTAGGTTGTTGTGTTAATTAAGCAAAAATAATGTTATGTCCCCACTCTCCCCCAAAATAATCAGTTTCATCCAGACTCTAGTTAGTCCTTCTGCTTCTTCAAGGCAGCCCTGCCAAATTCTTTTGATTTCTCTGTTCCACAGCAGATCCTTATGCTTGACCATATACATATATCATTAAGGGGGTCAGTGCACAAGGCAAGCTTTTAGGGGAAGAAAATGGGCTTTGTAATATTGTGTGAGCAGAATTCCACTGGCTCATTTCTAGATCAAGCTCATTGTAATTTGCTTTTCTGTTGCTTTATTGTTTGTTTCTACTTTTGCTGTAGTTGTAGACAGGTAGAGTATTTTTTTCCATGAAAAAGAAAAGAGAATTGGCAAATACTAATTAAACATCACTAATGTTTTCTCTCCACTACATCTTACAGCAATCACCATGGAACAGTATTGATTTACTGTTGTTTGGCATTTCTTCTGTTACATGGAAATGGCTATATTTCATTCTGTTCCATGTAGCAGGCCCTATTCCCTCATGGGTTTCTTTAACTCTTTTTTAACATTGCTTTTTCCATCTCTGGCCTTCTGACCAATTACAAAGCAAAAAGTTTCACTTTTATTCTGGCCTTTTTTATAACGTCAAAAGAAACCCAGCCTAATACAATTTTTGAAAAATCAATGCAGAAAACAGAAGGATGGGATTTGCCTTCCATAGCAATCCACCAGAAGATCAACACAAAAAAGTAAGGTCGTCAGAACAATAATTTGGACCATAGTTGAACTATTTTTATTGCTAAATGAATTATTGGGAATGATCTCCGAAACCTGAGTTTGCTCCACACCTGTTTCAGAATAACATTAATTCTTTGAGGAATGATGAAACATATGCCATGCTTTATGTCTCCCTTTCCTGTTCTGCTTAGGGTGTACTTGCTTCTGTTTTAGATTACTATGTCCACCTGCTTTTAAATTAGCTTCCAAGTAAGGAAGTGTTTTGAAAAGAAAGGTGTTGGCTCCTAACTTACAAAAGTCATAGGAGATGTTGAACTGTAAATCCATGATCCATATCAAGAAGAATAGATGCACCCCTTTATTTTATTATAGACCTATGCAAGTTGATAATTAAACTCTCCATCATTCTTGCCAAATGTGAGTGTAAAATCCTGAGGGGGTGGGAAATGTCAAGTCACTTTTCCTACTGAGATAACTTCGAGAAGATAATTTATGAGTTACAGCTTTCATGAATATGCCTAAGTTCTTTAATATTAACTTCATGTTACTATCTGTATTCCAGAGAACTCTTCCTGTATCCATATAAGTGGGATATGCAGATGCATTTACACAATATCTTACACTGAAATTTAAGCTGCAGGATGATCAGTAGTCACTGCTCCACCATCCCAAAGAGATACCTTGTTGAAGTTGCAGAAGGAAGTCCAGATGACATTGGTGCAATTATCTTTGTGATGTTTGAAAGAAAAAGTGGGAACAGGGAGGGATAAACCAGAATAAAGTAGCAATTCTTAAACTGTGCACTCAGTGTGTGGATGTGTCCGAGCACTTTCATGTTGCCAGTCAACTTATGGTGGCCCCATGAATTTCACAGGATTTTCTTAGGCCAGCAATAATCAGAAGTGGTTTTGTCAGTTCCTTCCTCTGAAATCTAGCCTAAAGCACCTAGTATTCATTGGCAAATTGCCATCCAAGTACTAGTCAGAGCTAACACTGTTTAGCTTCCAAGATCAGACATGATCTAGTGTCTTTAGGGTATTTAGGCTATGTGCACTCAAAGGAAACATTCTAATAAAATGTAAATCATAAGGAGCTCAAATCAAGAAGTGTGGAAACACTGTATTCCATTTGATGTGAGGCACAGCATGAAGAAGTATATTTTTCTCTTGCTGGTACTAGGAGAAAGGGGTGCAGCTAGTGTTAGCCTGTCAAGTGAGTTTTGTAGTCGAAAGCACATTTAAGACAATACTGCATAGGAAAATCTTGATGTGTAAAGCAGCAC
Source organism: Phrynosoma platyrhinos (assembly GCA_020142125.1). Taxonomy (NCBI): domain Eukaryota; kingdom Metazoa; phylum Chordata; class Lepidosauria; order Squamata; family Phrynosomatidae; genus Phrynosoma; species Phrynosoma platyrhinos. The sequence goes on from CM034701.1 coordinate 151,432,737, forward strand.
TGCAACAGCCCATTGTTACAACATATCCTGGCTGACACATGCTGGTTGACATACCTGTTTGATCTCATTGATGTAGGTGAACATAAGTAAAGGATATTCTGGATCTTGAGTCACTGAGTGAGACGTTGCAAGAAGGAAACACCAGCACACACAGTTGGTGGGGAAAAGGTGACAATGTTATTGAATACAGCTGACAGGTAGGGTTGGCCCAAATGCATGGGTCTGGATCTGGCATCGACCAACTGTCTTGTTGTTCAATGAACCAAGTGGCCAAGTCATGGCCAGGCTTCAGGATGACAGAAGGGATAACCAACTGATCGCATCTTTGCCCCTTTGTCACTGGGGGGACACTGTTCAGGAGTTGCTCCCATAATGGCAACACCTCACCACTCCCAGCACCCCCAAGTCCCAAATGAGACCCCCGATCCTGTGCTCCGCAGTACAGAAAACCACTCCCACCAGATCAACAGCCCATGCTACCAACTGTAAAAAGTTGTTACAGTACTCATAAACCCATGTCCCAACTCAAGGGGACAGGGGGGAAGAGCCAGGCTGGAATGGATCTATCCACCCCAGCCACTTTGCCTTAAATCAGGGGCAGGCAACCTTTCTGGGCCGGTCTCCCATAGCCCAGGTCTCGACTGGGCCGAGGGGGTGGAATGGCGGTACGCGCACCCTCCGGCGCCATGCGTGACCCCCCCTGCGCACGCGACCGCCACCGTAGTGCGCACAGCCACAGCCACCACAGCGCATGTTGTGGCCACCATTTTGGAAGTCCAAATCGCAGCTGCAATGCGTTTGCACATGTGCAAGAGTACTGTGCATGCGCAAATGCATCGCAACCACCATTTTGATTTCCAAAATGGCGATTGTAGTGAGCGCGGCCTCAGAGCAGCAAAAACGCACCGCAATGGCGGCATGCGGCGGCAGTGGTGCGCAGCGGCAGCAACCTTCGGCCTGGGCCGGTAAGTCCGAGGCCCAGGGCCTTAACCAACCCCCGGGCCGTAGGTTGCCGGTCCCTGCCTTAAATAGTCCCAACAGCCAATTCCGGTCTCTCACCCAATAAGAGGGGCCACTAGTTAGGGCAAGGGGTGGGACTTCTAGTCGCAAAGGCCACTGAGACTTGTAGGCTCCACACAGTGAGTGACGGCGCTTCGGAGGCTGCAGAGGACTGTTTCTTCTCCTGCAGCCAGGAAGACCAGCTGAGCGGCCTGAGACGCCCCGCCCCCGCAGTTGTCAGGAGGAGCACCGGTGGCTTTAAAATGCCACCTGATAATACCCTCCCTGGTTCCACGTGGTGAGTGGCGGCGCTTCAGAGGCTGTGGAGGACTGTTTCCTCTCCTGCAGCCAGAAAGACCAGCTGAATGTCCTGACACATAATTCTCATTGAAATTTCCATCTTCGCTCTAGCTACTACATAGTTCCATCTATATTGCCATCTTTGTTATATAGGGGACACATATTATTGGGTCCTTTGACCCATCACCCCTCTGTGTCTGATTAAGCTGGGGGCAGATATCCAGGTCGTGTGGGGGCGGGGAAGGTATGGCGGCAACAGTTTCAACAGATGTTACAAAAGAAGGAGGGATCAATGTTTAATATCTATCCCTCCTTCAGTTGACCCTGTTTCCCAAGATAACTTGGAGTGTATACCTACCATTCCACTGCTCCTTTGTAATGCCAGGTCAGTCAAAAATAAGATCCACATTATCCACGATCTCT
>CM034701.1:151434558-151445334 GCA_020142125.1 Phrynosoma platyrhinos
CTGGAATGGCCTGCCGGACTAGATCCGTCTTATTTCAACACTTGCTGCAATCAAGAAAGCAGTAAAGACAGATCTCTTCCGACAGGCCTTCCCGGAATAACATTTTCAGAGGGGCAAGTTTTTAACTGATCCATCTTAATTGTTCCCCTAATTCTCTCGCCGACTTTATATTATGATTGTTGTTGTCTATTTTATCACAGTATTTTAAATTTTCAAGTTTAATCCTGTTTTAAGGGGGGGAGGGTTGTTACGCCAGGGATTGTTTTTAAATTTGTTGTTTTTTAATATGTTGTAACCCGCCCCGATTGCTGAGCAGAGGGGCGGGCTATAAATAAAAAAATATTATTATTATTTGTATAGTCTCATGAAGCTACTAGAGGACTCAACCACCAGCAACCTGAGCAACCAATCCTAGCACTGAAAATGCTCCCAGTGTCGCCTGGGAGCCAAACCACTACTGGCTGGGCAAGGAGCCCTCTCCGCACCCCGACGCCTCTTCCCCCAGCAACTGAGACTCTATGGCCATCCGAAGCAACAACACCAACTGGAACTGGGTAAGCAGACTCCCATCTTCATCAGTGAAAAGAGGGCCTGTGATCTGCAGGTATCTACTAGGTATCTGCTCAAGGTTTGAGCAGGGCAGAGGCGGCAGCCGTGAAGCCATCTCAACACAATAGTGGACCCATTGCCCAACTGGTCATACTTGGACCTGCAAAGAACTAAAACACAGTGTTTCCAACAAAAGAGACATGTTTAGTTCCATCTGACCTGGAGGAAGGAAACAGCTCGCCCACCCACAGTGACCTGAAGAAGGCAATGACAAAAGCCACCCTGCCTTGGCTCTGAATGGCAGACCCTTTTGAGCTGCAGGGAGAGCCTGAGGAACAACATGAAACAAATGGGCTTCCTCCCATCCCCCCAGTTAGGGACATCCACCTCCAGCCCTCTAAGCCACTCCTGATTTAAAAGGATGCACAAGGATCCCAAAACTTCTTGGTCTTGGCAAAGAAGGAAATACCTGCCCAGTGGACTGATATGGTGTGAGCTGCCATGCCTGACTCCCTCAGCCATACCAGGAATTGGAGGATGGTGTGGGAACAGACTGGCCAGTGTGCCCTGAGTCTGGATGCGGCAAAAAAAAAAAAAAAAAAAGTGAAAAACTTGGAAACAGCCTTCTTGTGCACTCTGAGGGTGGCTGGGGCCAGTGAAGACAGGACTCCCTGAATTACAGCAAGTTTCCAACCTCCCACAACTCCTCTCGGAAAGGCATGGGTAAGGGGCCTGCTCTGGGTGCCAACTGCCAGAACCTGGCCTCCTAAAAATGAGAGACAGGATCTGCAATGTTGTTCTCAAAGCTGGGCATGAAATGGGCCCTGAACATGGTGTTGTTGCAGAGGCACAGCAAAAAAAAAAAAAAAAAAAAAAAAAAAAAAAAAAAAAGTTGGACTTGTAGATCTGGTGGTTGAGGACACTGATCACCACTTGGTTGTCACACCAAAAATAAACTGCTTTATTGGCAAAGGCATCCTTCCAGATGTGCATTGCTACCAAAATGGGGAAGAACTCCAAAAATGTAAGGTCCTGAATGATCCCTCCCTTTTCCCAGTGGGAAAGCCAGTGTTGAATGCACAAGTGGCCTTGGAAAAAGACCCCAAAGCCCAGCCTCATCATAGTAGACCTGGAGGCCTTGTCCCAAGTCCCAAGGGCATTGCCACCCCATTGAAATCGATGAGGAATTCATCGCACAATGTGAGGACTTTCTTAATGCCCTTGGTGAGACAGATGCGATGGTGCACTGCCCTGGCCCCTGCTGTGACCCTGGCCAGCTGTGTACAGAAGATTCTAACCAGGGAGACCACCCTACATGCAAAATTTTGAGGTGTCTCAGGAGGGCTTGGATTTCCCTGAGAGTGACTTTTGTGGCTGAGATTGTAGCCTGTATCATGGAGAGGAGAGAGTGGAGCTTGTTGTCTGGCAAACAAGAGACTCCTACCACTGAATCCAGCTGGATTCCCAGGTAAGTGAGGGAAGTGATGGGACCTTCAGTCTTTTCTGACACCAGTAGGACCCTGAGCTCAGCAGCCAAGGCCTGGAAAGTGGACAAGAGTTTGGCACAACCCTTACCCCTGGCATCCCCAATCAAAAGGAAGTCATTGAGGTAATGGGCGACCAAATGGGATAGAGTACGTCCTTTCAGTTCCCACTCCAAGAAGGAACCGAAGGACTCAAAAGCTGTGCAGCTGATGGATCAGCTCATAGGCATGGCCTTGTTGAAATACCATTGGCCTTCAAATTTAAAACCCAGGAGGCAAAAATCATCGAAGTAACAGCCAGCAGTCAGAATGCTGATTAGATGTCACACTTGGCCAGGAGAGCTCTCCAACCACATGGCCAAACAAGCTGGACCACCTGGTCAAAGGAAGTGGGGTGGGGGTGGCTTAACTGACAGATGCCTATGGCAGGTAGGAAAGGTGGTGTATGAGGCAGAATTTGTCCAGCATTTTCTTGGGAACCACACCTTGGAGAGAAACCCAGAGATTGGGCAGACAAGAAGAAGAGAAGGGGTCTCATTCCCACCTCACATTCTTTCATGATTTTGTTCTTGAGGACCTGTTGCATGTCCCGGGTGGATTTGAGTTTGTCATTTTGGTTGGGATCCTGAAGCCCTAGGTGAAATCCTCTGCCAAGAAGGGTAGTGTGTGAGGAGTTGCAGGAAGGTGGAAGGATGCACGGGGTGGGAGCAAGGCTGAAATATAACCGGAAAGCCTCAGCGGGCTAATTTTGGATCCACCAACCCTCCACATCTGGAGCCAGGGGCTCCCTCCTACTTGTTAGAGGCTGCCGGGCTGGGGTGTCCTGGGTAAAAGGGCTGTTGGGCAATGGACAGATGGGAGCAAGCCAGTTTGACATCCAGGCCCCAGCAAAGCTCAAATTTGCAGTGGACTCAGACACATTTCCTCAAGTTGAAATTCCTACACAACAGCCTGTGAGAGTCTTTCTTCCCAGCCCATTTGGATGCTCATGAGGCTTACCCCTTTCCCTTGATGTGAGGCCCCACCTCAACCAGCTAGACTGGATTGTTGATGAGGTCCCACCTAGAGTTGCTGTTCTGGGATGCTCACTTGCGGAAGGCAGTGTGATAAGCTATGGTCACCACCTCACCAGCGATATCCCAGGCCCTAAGAATGTTGTCCTTGTGGTTGTTGAGGTAAAAACCCCACTCAGGCTAAGTTAGCATGGCCACCCCCATGCAAACAGAATAACCCGATATCCTATTGGCAAAGGACCACTCGAAAGGGTCCACCTTGGCCTCCCGTCTTGCTAGACTTCAGGGAAAATCCCTGTAGTATTCCCTGAGGATACACTTCCTGATATTCTTGGGCAAATGAATGCCAGGGAGCTCCTCATTGTCTGTGAAGATGGGGAAAGCCACAGCCTGGGGATCCTCCCACACTGTCCTGGATTATGGCCAGCACACATAAACCTACGCCAATAAGGATGGCTCAACAAGGTAACTAGCTATACAGCTGGAAATAGTCCACCAACCTTGCAGGAAGTGAGAGAAAGAGCAAACCAAAAGCCAGAGCTGAAGTCAGGAATACAAGGATCATGATAGTCAGTCTAGTCCAAGGTCAGGTCAGCCAGAGTGTAGCAATAGTCCAGTCCATTCCAAAGTCAAGAATCAAGGCCACAAAGAGTTGAGGTACAGGGAACCAGTGCAAGCAACAATCACACCAAAGGATCATGCAATAAACTCTGACATTGAGTTGGTGTCTCTCTGCTTCCTAAATAGGGGATGCCCTCCCCCGTACCAGATGAGGCTGATTAGCTAATTGCCTCACAGCAATTCTCTGGGATCTGTGTCTGCCAGCACTTTCAGCCCTGCGCTGCCTGAAGGAGGGAACCTTCAAGACTGGTTCCTCCCCAGAGTCACCACTAGGCTGCTGTACCACCAGAGAAATCCCATGAGCACTAGGACCTAGCTGAGCCTCCTCCTCTGGGGCTGGGAGATCAGGGCTGGGCTCTGGCAGAGCAGGATTAACACCTAGTGTAGCCTCAATTACCTCTTGCTCTGGAGCAGGATTAGCCCCTGGTGTAGCCTCAATTACCTCTTGCTCTGGAGGAGCCCCATCCTCCTCCTCATCCCCTGAGACCTGCTCTTGGCTGGCCATGACACACACTCCCTCTAAACCCGGGCACCTGTCCCTGCATCTGATGGCCCGTGGAGGGAGCCCTGCCACTAGGGCACTCTCCAACCAGTAGCCATCCCTGCTTGCAGGATCAGAGGACTCACGAACCACGTCTCATCTATCCCAAGACTTTTTGGCCTTCTTTTTGCCACTACACTTCCGCCTGCACCTCCTGCTCTTGCCAGCAGAGGAAATGCTAATCAAACGATGGCTGGATGAACTACTGCTACTGCTGCTGCTGCTGCTACTGCAACTGCTGGTGGTGATGCTGACACTTGATGAGCTGCTGCTGCTGCTGCTGGGAGAAGATGTGGTGCGCCCCCTCATCTGCCTTGACTTTCAGCCTCTCTTCCAACTGACAGGATTCATTGGTGTGCTTGATCCAGGGGGTGCTGGAGTGCTTGGCTTGGAGTAGGCAGAGCCCCTGAGTGCCCCACCACAAGACACCATGAATGAAGATATGAGTGAAGCCCTCCAACAACTCTTCACTTATGATTGGAGGTGTGGAGGGAGCAGGATGTCTCTGCCTCCCCTGGTGGCCAGGGCCATCCATGATTTCCTTGGCTGTCCAGCCTGCCCTCTGGGGGTGGGCCCAGCAGGTGCCTCTGTCTATCTCCCCTTCTTTGCTGGAATGGCAATAGCAGCAGCAGGCTGCTGCCCAAGGCCTGCTGGAGTTCAGAAAAAGGCCTGGTGGGTCAAGAGGTTGGTGCCAGTTGGGGGGGGGGGTGCCTGCAGCCTGGCCAGCTAATGGGGGCAAAAGCTTCCCAGGTGGGTGCCCTGCCAGCACTGGCACATTGCCTCCCTGACCTTGTGGGGGGCAGCCTGCCTGCAGCACGGCCACGCTAGTGCTGGCTCAACTGAGACTCTGGCCAGTGAGTTTCCTGTCACTGCTCTTAGGAACTCCTTCTCTCCCGAGATCCAGGCTGTAATGGCACCATCCATCCCAGGCACATAGCCTTAAATAGACCCAACAGCCAATCCTGGTTGGTGGTGGGTGGAAATCCCACCCCCTCCCAGGATCCCACCCAATCAAAGGGGCCACTGGTTAGAGCAAAGGGCAAGACTTCCGGTTGCAAAGGCTGCTGGGACATGTACTCCCAAGCAGCTACTGGAAGACCTGCCCCCCAGCAACCAGGGCAATCAATCCTAACTCTGGAAGATGCTCCCAGTGTCTCTTTGGAGCTAAACCACCCCCGGCAGGGTACCCTGATGCCTCTTCCCCCAGCAACTGGGCTGGCCCGGTGAGTCGGGTGGCCCCATTTATTGAAAATAACTTTCTTATAATTAACAGAATATAGATACATAGAGAAGGGTTTTCGATGGAGGCGTGAAGGGAGCAGGTATTGTATTGATCAGAACTAAGGTATGGGAAATAAAACAGCTGTACAAATGTGTCAGATGAACACCATAACTTACAATGTAAGAGTGAACAAAACCTTTCATAGCAAACATGAACACCAATGATCCCAGCAAGTATATGTTAAAAAGAGAGCTTTTTTGTGTGTTCTGTAGAAGTTATGTGTTACTCTCATGCTTCTTTCTTTCAATGTAGCTAAATAGTGGAAGGAAGGAAGGAAACAAATAAATATGGACACGTGACTGTGATTTGGTAGATTAGGGTCCATTGATACATCTCTAGGTCATATAATGGCAAGTATTTCTGACTCCCAGTTGTCTATGTGCAGCTACAACACTACCTTTTGCACTACAATTAGGGTGCATGGGGCAAATAACTGGGGGGACTTTTATTTGAAAGGAAAGAGATGTCATTGTTTACTGAATTTATTATTTATTGAAATAAAGATGAGACAACAATATATATTTTATCTGTGGGGCTTGGGAGCAAAACAGGGGGTAATAAAACCAAGTCAGCAACAAAAAGAGGGCCAAGGAATCTTGGAACTATATGGTCTTTCTTATAAGATGTATAACTACTATTTAGATAAAATAAAAGACAGACCGAGTTGTTGCTATCATTGACCCTGCATCTTTTCTAAGGGTTACAATGAAAACAAAGATTAAACACAATTAAAATGAAAAGAACAGTAGCCTCTGTACAGCCCTGTAATGCTCTGTTGGATCTGTGATTAGAAATAAGAGATGCTTTGCAAAAAAAAAAGACTGACCCATGATTCTCTCTGTTTTGGTACTGATTAAGAGATGGATGCTGATATTTACATCAGTGACTTAGTTGCATATGTATAACTGTTAACTAACTACTTAACTAAGGGTCATTGAAGACCAGCCCAAAGGGCCAGCCTAGAGATGGAGTACGGGAAGGGCAGCCACACTCTGGCCATCCCAACCCCACCTCAACACCATATTTAACTTAGGCCACAAGTGGTTTGGGTCCACAGTGACCACACCGCCCACTCCAAAAGTGAGCTGCCCCAACCCTCACTGCCAGGAGCCAGATTATCCTGGCTCCTTTTTGCTCTGGTCTAAAGGACCAGAGCACAGCCTTGACACAGCTTCTGGTTGAATTGGAGATGTGTGTCATATAAACAGTGCACCTCCAACATAGCCAGAAGCTGCTTTTTTTTTTTTTTGGCTGCCTGTTTTGGGCCTTAGGGGGGTTGCAGACTGCCAGGAATAGTGTGAATTCAGTCCACTTTTAGGGTTAGGGTTAGAGTTAGGGAACCATGGGAACTGTATTTTATTGTGGCACCAGAGTTGTCTGACAGAGAAGGCTCAATGTCTCAGGAAAATAACAGTTCCCATGATTCCCTAGCACTAACCCTAACCCTAAAAGTGGACTGAATTCACACTATTTCTGGCAATCTGCAACCCCCCTTAGTTAACTAGGTTATGTCTCCGGGCATGAAACTCACCCCCCCAAGCCCACCTTAACATCTATCAGACACATCAGGTAGATGAGGTCTGTTTGATCAGGGAGCAAAGTGGAGAATGTTTCAAGCTTCTGTCACAAGTGAGCAAGACTGAAACAAAGAATTGCAACAGGAGTTCTGATTCTGATTCCAAATTTACTCTCACTATAGATTTTTTATATGGTTTGTATATGAAATATGTGTATAGATTTGTGTGTGTGTGTGTGTGTATTCCACTTGCATTTCAATCCAATCACCATAAGATTTTTTTTTTTTTACAGCCGGTGCACACTGTATCAACATTTTCATTGACCTATTTACCACAACTCCAACATCCTTCAGATGTTGCTAGGAGTTTAGGTCCCATCCATGTACATTTGAAATTGGGATTATTTGTTCCCAAGTGTATCACTCTACACTTGTTTTCATTTAATCTTATTCATACTTTTAATACTTATTCTCCTAGCTCATAGAGATCCTTTCAGAGCTCATCACAATTTGTTTTTGTCTAAGTATTATAATGTTCTGCCAAATGGAGTCACATCACAGCTCAGTAAAGATCTTTTATCAACAAATGAAAAAGCATTGGTTTCAGTACATATCCTGTGTGACTCCACTATTCATCTTCTTCCACTGAGACAACTGTTTTGGATCCCAACCTGGTGAAAATCAATCAATAAACTGTCCATTTTCTCTATTTATTTTCTTCTTCCTGTCCTTTAACCAATTTATGCTCCAGAAAAGGACTTCTCTTATTCCATACTAAGTTTGTTCAGGAGCTTTTGGTGATGGACTTTGATAAAAAAAAAACTTTTGGAAGTCCATGTAACCAATGTCTATTAGATAATTCTGTTACATGTGTGATATTTCCTCAAGCACTCTAAATGTTAATGAGACAGGACTGAGTAATTTAAGCTAATTCCTTTTCAACAGGACTTACCTTGCTGTAAACCTAAATGCCTAAAGACACTAGCTTCTATCTGATCTTCGAAGCTAAGCAGGGTCAGCCTGGGTGGAAGACTGTCGCCAAATAGCAAGTGTTGTAGGCTACATTGTCAGAGGAGGAAACTGACAAAATCGTTTCTGAGTATTCCTTGCCTAAGAAAATCCTATGAAATTCATGGTGTCGTCATGAGTCAACAAGCAACTTGCTTTTCTATATTCTTGAAAAAATATCTTTAATAATACTCACCAATTTACTTGAAACAGATGTTAAGCTAACTGGCCAATAACTGAATCCCCTAGATCTCTTTTACAAATTGATGTTTCCTTGACCACTCGCCAGGCTTCCAGTAGAGAAACTGATCTTAGTAATGTTCCATATTTTAGTTAAAATATTAGCAATTTCATATTTGAATTCTTTAAGGGCACCCTTGTGGATACCATCTGGATCTGGTGATTTGTTTGTAATTTCCCTGTGAGGTTTAGAATTTCCTCTGTTATCATCTCAGTTTGCCTTGACTGCTCATTCTTTCTGCCTGGAAACTTCAGTTCAGGCATGGCCATTTGCCTTATATCCTCAGCAATTAAGACAGATGGGAAAAAATCAATTGAGCTTCTGTGCAATCTGCTTATCCTCTTACAACTCCATTGTGATTCAGTGATCTAACTACTTCTGTAGCTACTTCTCTGCTCCTAATCTATTTAAAGGATACATTCTAGCTAGGCTCAGTGCTAATAACAATATGCTGTTCACAGTCCAGAGGTGGGCAGGGAAGGTTACCTAATAATCCACTTGCATTTTTTGTGTGTGTCTGTGTTCCTACAAGTGCCAATTTTTGTTTGAATACAACTCCCATTATCTTTTGTCATTGCAGCCAGTAGTAAAGAATGGTGGGACCCATAGCCCAACAACTGGAAGGCCATACATTTGCTATGCCTAGGTTAAGGAAAGGAGATGACAATCAATAGATTCTGCCAACAATGATGTAGGGCTTATCCCATACACAGACTCATGCTAGATCAGAAGACTGGAAATGACAACCATTTCCTTTGCCTTTCTGTCAGAATGGACCCCTATCACTCCCAGTCTGCTCTGTAACAGCATTGGGGGAATTATCTGTGTGTTTTGGCAACAACTTATTCATTTTTCAAAAGACATAGCTGGGAGGTGGGCCTTGGCTGACTTCACTAGCCATAATATAATATGGGAAGACAGATTATTTTCCTTCTTGCTTAATTCAGAGAGAGAGAGAGAGAGAGAGAGAGAATAGTGTAGTGGTTGGAAATCCACTGGGTGACCTTGAACAAGTCACACTCTCTAAGTCTTTGACGATGGCACTGATAAATCCCCTCTGAAGAATTTTCCCTTACCCTTGGGCTCATGTCACTTACTTTGCTCACATATCCCCTCAAGACCCTTCCCTGGATTTGTTACTTGGACCTCAAGATAATGCCTATGTGGACTAGTGGATGTGCTGCTCTGTGAGTTCATTGTGGTAAGCATTAACAGTCTCTCTATCAAACTTAATAGGAACAGTCAGACAGAGTTGTAAAGTAGAAATTTATTAAGCCATATTTAGACAACTCATTTACTCCTGAACTATGTAATAATTCACAACTCCCACAGACCCTATACATTTCTTCCTCTCTGATTGACCTGTCTCTGTTATAGCTTTTCCCTATCCCTAGGCCATATTTCCCCTCTATCTCTGCAATCCTTATCTCTAGACCACCTTTCCCCTATATGACCCCTGTCAGAGACCAGCCCCAGTTTTTATAGCCTTCCTCCCACCATCCACAGCCCCCCTTTACAACACCCCCTGAGTTGTGATTGGCTGGCACCAGGCAAGCTTGTCCCCAGCTTCTTCCTTCATATGGTCCTCCTTCAGAAGCCATTGCTCCATTGAAGCCTCTATAGGTCTCAATCAAGAGCAATGATATCTAGCACCTTAAAACAATAGAACATTAAACCTATTACCACACTTATCTAAAATTTTACATTTTAAATTAAAAATACAGACAGAAGCTAATTTTCTTCATGCAAAAAGACTCATTTTAACTTGCACTGGTCATCCTGAATGATTATAAAAGAAACCTGGATAAAGATTGTGGTGAAACCAAAATAAGGATATATAAACCTCAAAATACTGTTCTTTTAGACTATTGTTTAGTAGAAGTCCGTGATGCTTTTATCACTTGTGTAAGTCCTTCTAAATAAATTATGTTGCAATGATGATGCCATTAATCATACCTGTGGCACTAGGTTATGGAAGAGGTATCTTACATCTACTCAGCCCTTTCAGAAGAAAGAAACTAGATGTGATCATTTATCCTCTACTCTTTTTAAAGCAAGTGAGTTAATTATTTGTAATTCAAAAGCACTGGGGAAAATAGAACAGTAAATTACATCAGACAGTATATTTCTCCATTCATTGGTAGTAGGATATTCATTCTCTAATTTACAAAGATAAATGGATGCATATATTAAGATCTAAAGAAGCAATGTCATGTGAAAGTTATTTTAAAAAGAAATATCAAATCACATAAAATGTAACACAGTCTTTGACAATTATGAATGGCCAGTCTGAGGCAAGAATAACATGAAATTATATTGTATTACATAAATATATTATATTGATATATTCATATTAATCAATGAGGTTACTATAAATTTTAAATAAATGTTTGATGTAAATTTAAAAAATAAATTTTAAAAGTTCAGTATAATTTAAAGGTTAAATAAGCCAAAGAAATCCCAATGTTTGGTTTTTTAAAGTCAAACTCAATGTTACAATCAACACTAGGGACCTTATCAC
>CM034701.1:151469306-151479993 GCA_020142125.1 Phrynosoma platyrhinos
AATTATGAATGCAACAGTACAACTGCTTGTGCAGAAAGATAAAGAAAACTACTAAAATGACCAGTGCAAAGAAATAGAAGACAACAACAAAAAGGGAAGAACAAGAGATCTATTTCACAAGATCCAAGAAATCAAAGGAAAATTCAAACCAAGGACTGGGATGCTCTATAACAATAAAAATAACATAATCCAAGATCAGGAAGTAATAAAAAGACATTGGATGCAATACACAGAAGAATTTTATGAAGGAATGACATGGAATGAAGAGCCATTTGAAGATGAACCACAGATTCTAACAAATGATGTGGAACCAGCAATAAGAGAAATAGTGAAAAACAAATCACCAGGAACAGATGATTTTCCAATTGAACTGCTGCAATCCAAATTGACAGAGTCAACTCTAGTGCTAACCAACATATATCAACAGATATGGGAAAAAATGATGGCCAGCAGATTGGAAGTGATCAATATACATCCCCATTCATAAAAAGGGAGACACAAGAGGCTGCAGCAACTGTAGGACCATAGCACTGATCTCCCACACAAGCAAAATCATACTCAAAATTCAGCAACATACAGTCCATCTATACATGGATAGAGAGATTCCAGAGGTCCAAGTGGGGTTCAAGAAAGGAAGAGGCCACTAGGGACCACATTGCAAACATACGATGGCTAGTGGAGTGCACTAGGGAATTCCAATAGAAAATCAGCATGTGCTTTATAGACTATAGCAAAGCCTTTGACTCCATAAATCATGAAAGGCTATGGAATGCCCTTAAAGACATAGGAGTGCCAACCCATCTGATAGTCCTGATGAGAAATCTGTACTCAGGACAAGGGACTACTGTCAGAACAGAATATGGAGAAACAGAATGGCTCCTGTTTGGCAAAGGAGTCAGACAAGGCTGAATCCTTTCACTCTATCTGTTCAACTTGTATGCAGAACATATTATAAGAGAAGCAGACTTGGACACAGAGGAAGGAGGAGTGAAAACAGGAGGAAGGAATATCAACAACCTAAGATATGCAGATAACACTATAGTACTAGCAGAAAACCTCACAGACCTGGAGGTTTTACTAAGGAAAATCAAAGAAGAAAGTACAAAGGCAGGCTTAATGTTGAATATAAAGAAAACAAAAATAATGACCACTGAGGACCTTCACCAGTTCAACCTAGACAATGAAGAAATACAAATTGTAAAAGAATTCTCATACCTAGGATCAAGCATTGATAGAAATGGTGACTGCAGTCAGGAAATCAGGAAGATTAAGAATGGGAAGCACAGTCATGAAAGACCTAGAAAAGATTCTAAAATGCTAAGATATGCAACTTAGCACAAAAGTTAGAATCATACAAGCCATTGTATTCCCTATTACCATGTATGGATGTGGGAGCTGGACAGTTAAGAGAGATGATAGGAAGAAAATCAATTCATTTGAGATGTGGTGCTGGAGAAGAGTGCTGACAGCCAAAAGGACCAACAAATGGATCCTAGACCAGATTAAGCTGGAAAGCTCCCTGGAAGCCAAGATGGCCAAACTGAGACTGTTGTACTTCGGACACATCATGAGAAGGAAGGACTCATTAGAAAAAAAAATAATGCTGGGAAAGGTGGAGGGAAATAGGAACAGGGGAAGGCCAGATGCCAGATTAAGGAGGTCATGGGTATGGGGTTGCAGGAATTAAGCAGAGCAATGGAGGACAGGGGGTCTTGGAGATGTCTCATCCATAGGGTCATCATAGGTCAAGATCGACTCAAGGACCATTAACAACAACAACAAATCTCTTGATGGTAGTTTGCTTAAATCCTGCATTTGTTTTCAAGATGGAGCAAAATGTAGGAATATGAAGAATATTTTAAAATATTTTTAAAATGTTAAAAAATGTTTCGTGAGTGTTGAGAAACCTTAGTGAAAAAATCCTGGACTTAAGAATCTTTACTATTTGGAACTTCTTATTCACAAAATTCACATGTGACTGTATTATGCAGTCAAATAATAAAACATATTGTACAGAATATTGTCCAAAACGTACTGCAGAAATAATCCCGTCTGAGACTCCTTTAAGTGCCCTGCTTTAGTGCTAGGGAATTCTGGGGACTGTAGTTTTGTGAGACATTTAGCCTTTGTCAGAGAGCTCTGGTACCACAACAAATGGCAATTCCCAGAATTCCTTAGTACTGAGCCAAGGCTGTTAAAGCAGTCTCAAACTAAATTATTTCTGCAGCGTGTTTTAGACCTAAGTTTCAAGGACTTTATTGCAGCAGAATCACACATTGCTTCTTTAAGATTTAAAAAATATATACATTTGTGGTAAAATGATCTGAAAGGGAATATAGAGTCTGAAATTATCAAGAATTGTTTTCTACTTTCTGATCTTGTCTGATAATAACTAAATAGGAAAAGAAAAGAAAAATACTAAATGTGCTTCTGGTAGGCAGTAAGAAGACCTTGTAGGAGTCTTGCCCACGATCAAAACAACCAAGAATGTATGACTAAATTATAATTCCATTGCCTGTTCAGCTGAGCAAACTAACTTGCGCTGAATGGTATCTATATCTATCTATCTATCTATTGATCAATAGATAGATCTATCTACACATACACACACACACACACACTTTTTGGAGGGGACCTCTGTTTCCCCTTATTATCCTGTAAAACACAAGGTTATCTTCCCCTTCACTTGCTGCTTTGGAGTGTCGCATGATTTGTTTATATTGTGGCACTGAAATTATCACATTCATCAGACCATTCAACGTCCCAATCATTACAACAGTCCAAGTGACTAAAGGTACTACCATGAAATATGTATAGCCATTTCTCACCCTAGACATAGGTTTTCAGCAATCATAATGGAGAGAGACCCATCTAGCATGCAGCAGAGCAATACAATAATCTGTATTCTCAGGGATAAAACAGAAAGGTGGGGGTGAAAATCCAATTATTGAAATTCTACAGTGTTGAAGCAGCACACAAGGTATTAAAAATAAAATCAGAATGTAAGCTCATGCATCCAGCATGAATGATGGCTAGATAATTAATGACACATAGAAATAGTATGGATTAATTCTATTTATGAGGGAGTAGGCATAAAACAATATTTGATCCAATAGAAATGATGTGTTTTAGAAGTGTTTCCTTTTTGGAAAAAAAAGGGAACAAATTGCTAGCTTCTGAGAAAAATAGCCATTTAATCTTTCTAGACACTAAATGAACTCTTGACCCATCACACCCACATGATCAGTAAAAAAGGATGTATAGACGAACTCCTTTCATTAGCTTTAAAGAGATCTTCTGTATACTTCAAAGAAGCTAATATAAGAGGTAGGAAAATAGAGCTCAAATGTGTTTCTCAACAAATGAAGCATCTCAAGATGCTGGCGGATTTCCCCTGTAAGTGTCAAAGGTGAAGTACCTATGGCACCTGCCAAATAAGCATTAAAAAAAAACCTCAAAACCCAGACTGAATGACCAAATCATCCAACCCATCATATGGATCATCCAAACCATCTTAAGGGCTGTCCATCCCATCATATTTCCCATCACTATGTACAGATGCAAGAGCTAGACAGAAAAAAAAATCAACTAATTTGAAATGTACTGGAGAAGAATGCTAAGGATACTGTGGATGTCCAGGAAGACAAACAAATGATTACAGGAACAGATCAAGCCTGGACTCTCCATACAAGCCAGGATGATCAAACTGAGGCCATTGTACTTTGATCACATTATGAGAAGGCATGACTCACTAGAAAATATAATAATGCTTAGAAAATAAGAGTACAGGAGAAAAAGAGGTAGACTGCATAACAAATGTAGAGACCCTATCAAGGAAGCTATGGCTAGGAATGTGAAGGAATTTTGCAGAGTAGTTAAGGAAAGGGGGTTTTTAGTGGTGCCTTATTGATAGAGTCACCATAAGTTGACTTCAACTCAAAGGCAGTTACCAACAACAAAAAATGACCAAATGAAACAGCTGTACATGGGTGTGCAGCTTTCAGAGTTCTACATGCTACATCCCCCTTTCCCTTACTCCCCCCCAGGTTGAAAAGAGGCTTTTCTGGGCTAAAATTGGTCAAGAGGAAGTGAAACAGTCTTTAAACCATGCCTCCTGGATGTTTCAAATGGGTATGATTTGCCTTTTGGGGGTTCAAAAATTTTCTGCTAGGGGCTGTGAGATGTGCTGGGGGCCTTTGGAGAATTGAAAGACCCCACCCTATATTAATAAGAGAAAAAGGGCAGCAATGAGAATGTGTGTCTGTCTGTCTCAGTGTACTCCATGGCTGTGAAACCTAGCTCCATGAAACTTCATCCTTCCTCCAAATAGTCCCCATTTCCTCTTGAAACCTGAGACAAATGAGCCTTTCACACTTAAAGCAGTAAGTCAAGGTTACTAAGGGAATAATGTTGGTGCACTTGTCAACATAATTTTGTTTTTAAAATGTTTTAATGAATTTTAGTTAATTAAAATCTGTCTGAAGCCTGCAATACCATCTTTAGACTCTAGGCACCCAGGATCTTCTCTATGTTGAAGGTAGCCCAGAGGGATTAATTTCTTCACAGGTCTTTAATATTCCATATGCTGCTTTCTTCTGCAGAGCACAGAACTCTTCAAACAATTTGGATGGGGGAAATTCCTACCTCCTGGCATCTGGGGTATGCTATGCACCCCTGCATACCCACACTGTATTTGGGGTTCCTTATATTTTGATATCTCATATTTGGAAATACCACATTTATGGAAGATCAATGACCTTTCAGAAACACTAAAAAGGTCAGGTTCCTAGGAAAGAAAGAAGCCCTTCCACCAGGCATGTGTATATCCAAGTAAACAAAGCCATCAAATCTAAAGTGCTTCATCCTTCCCCCAAATAGTCCCCATTTCCTCTTGAAACCTGAGACAAAGGAGCTCTTTGCCCTTAAAGCAGTAAGCCAATCTCTCACCACTTTAACTGCCATGGTTCAATGTAATGAAATCCTGGGGTTTGTAGCTTGATGTGGCACAGAGCTCTCTGAAAGAGAAAGCTAAATAGCCCACAAAACTGCAAATCCCAGAATTCCATAGCATTGAGCCATGGCAGTTAAAGCAGCTTCACACTGCATTATTTCTGCAGTGCAGATGCTGCCCAAAAGGGATGAATCTGGAGTCATTTTAGGAGATTCTTTCTCCACAATGCTTCTAGACAACTCCAAATATTGGTTTCCTTTGCAGGGCTCACATATATTGTACTTCAAAGAGTCCTGGTAAGGGAGGGGGAATGAGCAGAGGGAAAGGCTGAATGATTGCCAGAGTGGAGAAAGAATAGCAAAAGAGAAATGTGGGGGAGAGAAAGATCAGAGGGAGAAATAAAGAGCATTGTGGTAAAGTTGAGGGGTTTCTAACCATGCAAAAGTGGCACTTCTAATTTAAACAAATAAAGTAGAAGCACATTAAAACTTTCAGCATAGATGATAACTGGATAATTAGTGACACATATAAATAACATTGCTGTGCAAACATAGGCATAAAAATAATATATGAGTGGCTTTAATCCACTTGGAATCACTTATTTTTAAGAGCAGTATTTGCAAGAGAGAGAAAAAAAGAAAGAGAGAGAGAGAGCACATTACTATTTTCAGAACAGTAGCCCAGTTAGCCTCCTGCAGCAAAAACAAGAAATTCTTTTGGCACCTTAAAGCTTAACCAATTTATTATGGTATAAACTTTTATGAGCCAGACTTCCCTTCCTCAGTTGCATGAAATGATACCTTAGTGGGCAGATTTTAATACTCATGTGTGTGGATGGGAAGGGATATTGACAGCAGGATCAGAAAAAATATGGAATGGGGAAAAATAAACAGTTATAATTATTTTAATCACTGTAATTCAAAAATCTGTTTTTGAATGACAATATAGAAATAAGCACCTTGGTGGCCTTGGCGATTAGTACATGTATGTGATTTCAGAAGATAAAAAGAAGAAGCCTCTTTTCAAACTTTGGATCCTTTTCTTCAAACTTATTTGAATCGTTGTTTGAAGT
Source organism: Phrynosoma platyrhinos (assembly GCA_020142125.1). Lineage (NCBI taxonomy): Eukaryota > Metazoa > Chordata > Lepidosauria > Squamata > Phrynosomatidae > Phrynosoma > Phrynosoma platyrhinos. The sequence continues at coordinate 151,475,330 of CM034701.1, forward strand.
TCTTCTGTTCCTGACTGGCCAAGTCAAAATCAATGGAAGAATATTGAAGGAGGCTGAAGTGTTCCATTATTATTATTATTATTATTATTATTATTATTATTATTATTATTATTATTATTATTATTATTAAATATGGCTATTTCTGATGGCAGAGTGCAGATTTATGTCCATATATTCTTTTGCTTACAGAATGGGCTGAAGCACAGTATATATGAGCCCTGCAGTGGAAAGCAGAACAGTAGGGCATTGCTGGCAAATCACAAATTATATCTTACTAAAAGAGGAACAAATCAGGTAAAATTTAGCATGTGGGGGCATGGAGTTTTGCATCATTTTTCTTTTTTACATTAAAATGAGAGAACCTATGAATATCACAATAATTCAAGAACATGCACCAACCACATTGGCAGGACAGGGAGAAATTAATAGATTCTATGAAGGAGTACAGGAAGAAATTGGCAGCACACTGAAACAGGATGTCAAGCTGATCATTGAAGATTGGAATGCGAAAGTTGAAAGAAAAGAAGAATCAAAAACAGCAGACAGATTTGGATTAGGCAAAAGAAATTAAGCAGGTGAGCATCTGATTTTTGTGAAGCCAATAACCTATTCATTGCAAACACATTCTTCATATAACCAAAAAAAAGGCTATATACATGGAAATCACAAAACACAACACAAAATTCAAATAAACTATATAATTGGAAGCAAAAGATGGTGAAACTCTATACTGGTGACCAAGACTAGACCAGGTGCTGACTGTGGAACAGATCACGAACTACTCATATCAAAAATAAGGCTAAGACTGAAGGGGAAAACAAAACTAGTGATTATACCAAAATATGATCTGAATAATATCTCAACAGAATTTACTGACAATATAAGAAACAGATTTGCATTACTAAGCATAATAGACCAAGAACCAGAGGAACTATGGTCTGAAACCAGGGACATAATAAAAGAAGAATGCAGACAGACACCTTCAACAAACAAAAAGAAAGAGAAAAAAACATGGATGCCAGAAAAAACACTACAAGCAATAAAGAAAAGAAGAGAAGAAAAACAAAAGGGACATAGGAACAAACTAAGAATTAAGAATGCAACAGTACAACGGCTTGTGCAGAAAGATGAATAAAGCTACTACAAGGACCAGTGCAGAGAAATAGAAGACAACAACAAAAAGGGAAGAACAAGAGATGTATTTCACAAGATCCAGGAAATCAAAGGAAGATTCAAACCAAGGACTGGGATGATCTATGACAGGGGTTGGCAACCTCCCGCCCGTGGGCAGCACCCAACCCAATGACCCCCGACGACTGACCCCAGCCAACCCCCAACAACGACAACCCCAGCCAACCCCCACTGCTGCCACCATGCGCTCCCGCTGTCACATGTGTTGTGGCTGCCATTTTGTTTGCCAAAATGGCAGCTGTGACTTGTTTGCACATGCACAATACTCCTGCTCATGCGCAAATGAGTTGCGGCCGCCATTTTGGCAAACAAAATGGCGACCGCTACGTGTGCGGCAAGGCAGTGGCAGCAGTGCACATGGCAGAAGTAGTGAGGGCTGCATGCGTGCATGTGTGCACCACCATTTCCCTCCCCCACCTGGACTGGCGGAAGACTTGGGGACCAGCAACCGGCCCCAGGTATGTGAACATTGCCAACCCCTGATCTATGACAATAAAAATAACATAATTTAAGACCAGGAAGGAATAATAAGACATTGGATGCAATACACAGAAGAATTATACAAAAGATATGACAAAATGAAGGACACATAGAATGAAGAGTCATATGAAGATGAACCCCAAATTTGAAAAAGTGAGGTGGAAATGGCAACAAGAGAAATAGCAAAAAACAAATTACCAGGAACAGATGATATTCCAATTAAACTGCTCCAATCCACACTGACAGAGTCACCTCTAGTGCTTACCAACATATGTCAACAGATATGGAAAACAAAGTGATGGCCAACAGATTGGAAGTGATCAGTATACATCCTCATCCACAAAAACAGAGAAACAAGAGAGTGCAGCAACTATAGAACAAAATCATGCTCAAAATTTTGCAATATAAATTCCAACCATACATGGGGAGAGAAATCCCAGAGGTCCAAATGGGGTTCAGGAAAGGTAGAGGCACCAGGGATCACATTGCAAACATACGCTCGCTAATGGAGCACACCTACTAAAATCAGCATGTGCTTTATAGACTACAGCAAAGCCTTTGACTGCCTAGATAATGAAAGGCTATGGAATGCCCTTAAAGACATGAGACTGCCAACCCATCTGATAGTCCTGATGAGAAATCTGTACTCAGGACAAGGGACTACTGTCAGAACAGAATATGGAGAAACAGAATGGCTCCTGTTTGGCAAAGGAGTCAGACAAGGCTGAATCCTTTCACTCTATCTGTTCAACTTGTATGCAGAACATATTATAAAAAAAGCAGGCATGGATACAGGAGAAAGAGGAGTGAAAACAGGAGGAAGGAATATCAACAATCTAAGATATGCAGATGACACCATAATATTAGCAGAAAACCTCACAGACCTGTAACAAATCAAAGAAGAAGATCAAAGAAGAAAGTGCATAGGCAGGCTTAATGTTAAATATAAAGAAAACAAAAATAATGACTACCAAGGACCTTCACAAGTTCAACCTAGACAATGAAGAAATACAAATTGTAAAAGTATTCCCATACCTAGGATCAAGCATTGATAGAAATGGTGACTGCAGTCAGGAAATCAGAAGATTAAGAGTGGGAAGCACAGTCATGAAAGAACTAGAAAAGATTATAAAATGCGAAGATATACAACTCAGCACAAAAGTTAGAATCATACAATACATCCTATTCCCTATTACCATGTATGGATGTGAGAGCTGGACAGTTAAGAAAGATGATAGGAAGAAAATCAATTCATTTGAGATGTGGTGCTGGAGAAGAGTGCTGAGGATCCCATGGATAGCCAAAAGGATAATCAAGTGGATCCTAGAGTAGATCAATCCAGAAACCTCCTGGAAGCCAAGATGACCAAACTGAGTTTGTCATACTTCGAAACATCATGAGAAGGAAGGACTCTTTGGGGAAAAAAACAATAATGCTTAGAAAGGTGAAGGGAAATAGGAAGAGAGGAAGGCCACATGCCAGACGGATTCTATGAAGGTCACATGTATGGGGTTGCAAGAATTAAGCAGAACAATGGAGAACAGAGGGTCTTGGAGATGTCTCATCCATAGGGCTGCCATGAGTCGAGATAGATTGGAGGGCAGTTAACATGAACAACAAAAGAGAGCCAGAGCAGTGAAGTGGTTTGATTTGTTGGACCAATACACTAGGAGACCAGGGTTGAAGCATACTGTAGTGAAACCTGCAGTGATAATAATCAGTTTACTTTTCATCATGCCAATTCCTTCTGACCCTGCTGTTGATACCCTTCCTCTTCCACACACATGAACATTAAAATCTGCCAACTAAGGTATTGGAGGTAATAGACTGGATGAAGAAAAACAAATTGAAATGGAATCCAGACAAAACAGAGGTGCTTACTATCAAGGGTCCTAATCTGGGGCTGGAGGTGTGTCAACTAGTTCTGGATGGGGTCACACTCCAACTGAAATACTGTGTTTGTACTTTGGAAGTGCTCCTGGATCTGTCTCTATAAATGTCAGCTCAGATAGATTTGATAGTCAGGAGTGCCTGTTATCAGCTTTGGCCATTACACCAAGTGTGCCTCTTCCTAGAAACAGAAGATCTAAAGATGGTAGTGCATGAGTTGGTAACCTCAAGGCTGGACTTCTACAATGTGCTCTACATTTGGCTACCTTTATACCAAGTCCAAAATCTCCAACTGGTTCAGAATATGGCAATCAGACTAATTATGTGTGCATCCAGGAGTGATTACCTCACATCAATCTTAAAATCACTCCACTGGCTGCCAGTTAGTTTCCAGGCAAAGTACAAAGTGTTGGTTATTACCTTTAAAACCCTACATGGTTTGGGTACAAGTTACCTACAGTATCATCTTCTCCCGTACCATCCACCCTGTACACTCAGGTCCTTTGAGAAATGTTTGCTTCAACCAACCAGGACTAGACTGGCAATGGTTTCCCGGAGGATGTTTTCTTCTGCTGCACTCAGACTGTAGAACAACCTGCCAGAGGAGATACAACAGCTGAAAATGCTGATTGCTTTTAAAATAGCACAAAAGACATATCTCTTCTGCCAGGCCTAGCCAGTCAATTTTAAATCATGACTTTTAACTGTTATATTTTAAATAATGTATTATATAAGTGTATTTTAATTGTTTATGTGTTGTATTTTAACTATTAGTTTTATGTATTTCCTTTTTAAATTGTGTTTTGTATTTTAACATGTACCCTACTTTGAGCCTTGAGGAGAAGCAGGAAAGAAATAAAAATTATCATCATCGTATCATCATCATCGTTGTTGCTGTTGTTGGGTGAGCCTGGGTGTTTCATATACTTCTAGTTATCAGTAAGACTCAAGAGGATTTATAGAATAAAACCCAAATAACTTTATTTACCATATTTTCCAGCATATAAGATGACTGGGTGTATAAGACAACCCCCAACTTTTCTAGTTAAAATAAGGAGTTTGGGATATACTCTTCCAACGCACACCAAATAAAATTTTTAAAA
>CM034701.1:151490362-151506840 GCA_020142125.1 Phrynosoma platyrhinos
TTTATGTGTGTTTTTAAACTGGCCTAATGGCTGTAATAAATGAATTAAATTTCTGGCAGTCTGAAAAGGCCCTAAGTCTCTCAGAACTTTTATTAAACTTTTGTATCATGTAACTCTTCTGGTTACTTGTGACTCCACTAGTCACCACACACTATGGGGGGAAGCAGACTGGCAGCACGGGGCCACCCTGGGAAGGTGCGCCGCAGGACCGAGGCATCCGCATGCCTCGATCCTGTGGCGCTCCTTCCCCATCCCTGAAAGGAGCGCTAAAATAACGCTCCTTTCACAAGTCAGTGAAAGTGCACCGCAAAAGCCAGGGGCTCCGAGGGCAACCTCGGGAGGAGGAAGGGGCACCGAGCGTGCGGCTGCCCCTCCTCTTCCTTGCCTCGAGGACGGCTCTATTAGCCATCTGCCGAGGCCCTATGTCTCCCACAGGACACTACTTCAGTTCAACCCAGGACACTCCTCCTCTCTCTCTTGGGTACCCAAAACCCTTTTTAACTCCCCTCATAGCAGTATAACCCAGCCACTAAAGCTCTTCATCCTCAGAGCACACTAAAACATGAACCCCAACTAACTCAAAACACTCCTCTATTCCTCTATTTATACTCACTCCTGGGAGTAGCCCCACCTTTCCTTGACTTTGCTCCCAATGGCTGATGCCAGGCTCACTCTGACTGGATGTTGCCAATCCTCAATCTGCCTTTTCTTCTGGGGTTTATAGTTTGGTGAGGCACTACAGTTTCAAAGACTTTACAGGAAGTAGCCATGGCAGTGTAAATGAAATCATACTGCTACACCTGTGTCATGTGAAATGACCCCCCTGGATTAGGCACAGTTTTGCTTGTTTCTTGAAAATAATCCAGAATAATTTGATTAAAAAATGAGTTCATTTAAAAAAAAGGTAATGACCTTGTTTGAAAAAATCATTCATGATAGTGAGATATGTCAGAAAGTGAAAGCAACTACACAATGAAATTACTTCATTTCCATTTATTTGATTTGATTGTTTGTTTTGGTATCTGCATAAGAATTCTTGCTTTCTATACTGTTCCATAGCTATGCACATCAGATAGGACCCCATTCCCTTTGAATTGTGATCAGGATGAACAATATGTGGTTCAGAGGCCAAATGTACTCTTGGGTGATTTTTCAGTTTCCTGATTTCCCATCCATACCAAAGTTTGGTTGCTCTTTCATCAGTTTGCCACCTCCTGCATTTCTTTCCTAAAACAGGGCATGAGGAGAAATTGCATCTTGTTTTGAAAGGCACCTGCTCCTTACATAAATTTTTTTGGCATGGAAATGTGATTTAGAGAAACAGAAGCAACTTCTTCCCTCATCCAGTCCTTGCTGACAAAGACAGAAAGACTATTAAAATATTCCAAAAATGGGTGAAAAATCATATATCTCAATTGTTAAGGGAAATATATGAAGAGAATCCTGAATTGATGAGATTCTTCACAGTTCAGGATTTTTATTTTCTTCTTTCTTTCTTTGCACAAAACCTAGCATTTTCTATTATGCAAAAAGCATTTCTGCACAGCTGTTCCCAGCATAGAAAATTGTAGAGATGGGGACGTATTCTGCATAAAATTAACATATACAGTACGACCCCCATATCTGCAGGATCAGTACCTACAGCTTCACTTACCCTTATCTGAAGCAACATGTTCAAGGCATTTTCTAGCTCCTAGACCTCTGTTGGAAAATAGAGTTGTGCTGGAGGTCTCAGAAATGCCTAGAGAGGTGTTCTCACTAGGAACCTCTAGGTTCTCCAGCACAACTATATGGTCAACATCCTTTAGAAATCATTAATTTCAACAGGGGTCATTATTAGCTCCATTTCTGCTTTTCCATGGTAGGTCTGGGAATGTATCCTCTGCAGATATGAGAGTCATACTGTAGTCATAATGTAGTTCAATAAACAGCATTGTCTGCACAAAAGATAATTCTATTGTGCAAAAATACTTTTTTTCCTGTGTAGAAAATTCTACTTTCTGAGCAAAAGATAAAACAAACAAAATAACCCCCCACAACCATATTTGAATTTTGTGCAGAAGTCTCAAATTGTGAATAGCCTTTGAAAACTAAATAGTGTCTCTCAGTGAGAGGAAAAATTCTTAAAGTACTCATTGATTCCTTTGAGTTTAGTGAAGAATTACAGCCCTACTGCTCTGTGGCTCACAGTCAGATCCAAGAGAATTAAATTGGCCTCCTGACCCAATGAAGTTTGCCATTTCTTGATTAGATTCAGATCTCTCCTCTAGCCTTAGTCTTTCAATTTAATTAATTACAACTAGAACTGTGGATAAATGTGAGATCTGAAATCTGCATGGATTCTTATAAATTTGAGGGAGGATAATATTCACTTGTTGATTTGAATAAAACAAATTTATATTCAGATATTCCACACACATCCCATCTATGTTGCAATTCATGCAGACAGCTATTTCTGTGCTTATCTTCCTGCCAATTGTCCATGTTACTTCACATTGTGCTGTGCTGGAATTTTATGAATGGCTCGACAATCGAAAGGCCAATGTTCTCATATCATAAATATTACATGTGTAGCCATTTATGTGCAGGGTTTTAAAAGTCACTGCTATCTGTGCTGAAGCATTAATCTCTTTCACCTGCCAAAACATCTTGTAGATACAGATCAATGAACCAATGCCCACTTCTTAAAAAAAAAAAAAAAGGACTGGAAAGGGCAAGTTTTCAAAGTCAACCTAGTTAACTATAACCACACATACTAATAAATTACAACATTTAACTGTTTAAACACATACACACATGTAGAAAGATATAGAATGTTCTTAAGTTAAAAACAAAACAAAAACTAGCAGCTTTTTATATCCTCTGTAAATATACTTTTGAGAAAACTTGAAAAAACAAAAACAAATATCTATAGGGGTTTTTTCCCATTCAACCTCCATTACTGTATATTGTTTGCAAAATGAGCTCTGTTTTATTATTCCAGATTATTATATTTTCAAAAATGGAGAGGGAGATAGCTATTTTTCTTTGTTCCTCCTTCCTGGCAAACCTTGAGAGGGGTTCCATGTGTACATTGAAATCATCTCACTGCCTGATTGGAATCTCCATTTCTATTTTCAATCATACAAATTTAGTCAGATGTCCACCATGTCTATAGAAACTGGAATGTGTCCAGAAAAGGGCAACCAAGGGCCTTTGCAAGGTGCCAGAAATAGTGCAAATTGAGTCCACTTTAAGGGTTAGGGTTAGGGAATCATGGGAACTGTATTTTATTGTGGCACCAGAGCTCTCTGACAGAGAAGGCTCAATGTCTCAGGAAAAAAACAGTTTCCATGGCTCTAACCCTAGCACTAACTCTAACCCCTAAAGTGGACTCAATTTGCACTATTTCTGGCAGTCTCCAAAGGCCCCAAATGACTAAAACCCTGGAAACCAAGCCTTATGAGACATGACTAAGGGAATTGGGTTCTGAAGTAAACTTGTTTGATAGTGAAATAGATTGCCTTCAGGGAGTGGTTAACTCTTTCTTTGAAGGTTTTTGGACAAAGGTTGGATGGCCATCTTCCAGGAGTGTGTTAAGAGCCTTGGTGGCACAGTGGTTAAATGCCTGTACTGCAACATTCACTCATAACCACAAGGTTGTGAGTTCAGTACGAGCCAGGAGCTCAGGGTCAACTCAGCCTGGCATCCTTCCATAGGTCACTAAAAGGAGAACCCAGTTTGTTGGGGACAGTTAGCTTACATATTGTAAATTGCTTAGGGGGAGCTTAAGTGCATTGGTAAATATAGAAATGTACTTGCTATTGCTATTGGCAGAAGATGAATTAGATGGCTCTTATGGTCCTCTCTAACTATAAGATTCCATGATTCTATATTTCCCCCATGTCTTGAACATCACCCCCACCCAACTTTGTTTAACATCTGTCCCCACTAAAAATTCTGAAACACCCAACAGCTTGCCTGATATGCAAAGCCCTTTGTGGTATTGGGCTGATAGGAATTTTAGCCTTGTTCTTCTGGAATGTTTATTTTGGCCAATAATTTGGGGCTGAACAGACCAGCAGAATACAATGGCTTCCTGGTGGCTTGGGGACATGATGTATGCACTGCACACACTCCCAAGATGCTGGGAAGCTGCCATGAAGCCATTCACCCAAGTACATGGCAGCAGGTTTGTGGCACTCTGGCAGCACGGTGTTTAGATGGTGCACACCACAGGAGTGCAGAAAAGTGCCACCGTGGTGGAAAAAGTGGCTTTTTCCTGGCACTCAAAGAAACGGTGTCAACCCAGCACTCAAAGAGGCTGGCCCCAACCCAGCACTCAAAGATGCCTTTACGCCCATCTCTTTCATCCCATAGTTACTTTGACTTTTTTGTGTGACTTACAGTATGAGGACATTGACCCATGATGTCTCTTCCAGCTTCTAATATCAATTATAGAACTACCAGATCTTGAGCTCACTCAGGCTTCTCCTTAGCCCAAAGCTGTGACATCTGCTCCAATGCAGGTCACTGAAATGTGAATAACACTCTCAGATGTCTGGGTGGAAGAAATTTAAGTTGTTTTTTTTTTTTTAATTGACTGTGGGAGATCAAAATGAGATGGGGAATCCATGCCTACCAAGAATTTCCCATTCTTTTATGAATATCGAGATCTATGATGAGAGGAAAAATTGTTTCAAAAATTGCCCATTAAATGATGGATCTGCTTTTCTAAAATTTCACAGAACTGTGGAGAACATTCTCAATGGTCATTCTAGCATTTTTGTACAGTCAGAGACAGGTGAAGAGAATGGGGAGAAACCCAGTGAAGATATTCTTAAGACTTTTGGTGACAGAGAACTTAACATTTTTAGCAATCAGTAAGCTAGTGCTTCTCTTTTTGAACTTTTTTTCTGCCTTGCAAAATTAATGACAAGATTCATAAAGAAGCATATTTTTTCCAGATGCACTGTGGAACAATACTGACCTCCAAAGCATAGGAAAATCATGGCTGTCACTACCCTAACTTTGCAATGGAAGGAAAGACCAGTTTTAAACAAATAGAGAATACGCTACATCTGACTCATTCACTGCTAATACAAATCTCCTGCTCCCCAAAGTACCCCCTAAAGCCTTAAAAATCACTTTTTGTCTCCCCCAAATGTACAAGAAGCACGTTCAATGAACAGGGCTGTGAAAGGGAGGAGGCACTTTCTGATTTATTCTAAAATATAAAGAGGACTAGTATAAAATATATCCTGGTACTACAGCAATTTGGGCTATGTCCAGTGTATGCACAAATGGATTTTTACATAGCAGATAGGACAGAATTACATATAAGACCATTTTAAAAAATAATTATAAGTTAGTAAAAACAAATATGCATTGTTTTCTCTGAATCGCCACAATCTGATTTTTTTTTCTTACCAAAGCCCAAATGCTATACCATATGTTCCCTTTATGTTGTTATTATGCCCTTTTTCTGAAAATGAAGAAGAAGAGGAGGAGGACGAGGAGATGATGACATCCTTAATTAAAGATCAGCCTTCAGCCATTACAGATGCATTTCTGTTAGCAATTGATGGGTGTCATTTGCTCTGCTGAGTGCTCACATGCATCCTCTATGCTTTCACCCTGAAGATAGGCTAAAACGCATTGCTTTTAGTTTTGTATAGTTCTAGCAAACAGATTAAACAGATTGCTTGTTCCCTCCATAAATTTCCAGCTCCTTCTGTTCACAACCTCCATTGTTGTTGTTTTTAAAATCCACCCCTTTCCCATGTTTTATAATTGCATAAAGTGAGCTAGGCTTCTTTACCACTCATGAGGCATCCAGCCAATATCTTATCCTTCTTTCAGGCTCACTTAACAAAGCCAACCCAAGACATTAAGGAAAAGGACAACTAGATGGCCCACCCATTAGAGTAGTAGTTAGCTCCTGCTTGAACATTTGTGGTGGGATGATGTTCCCATGAGGCAGCAGCCTTGTTTAGAGGGTCTTGGAAAGTTGTGTCCTCTTAGCAGGGGGAGCAACTGCAGAGCTTATGAGGGAGAGTTGGGAAGCTATCACTACTGCCCATACCTGCTGCCTGATAGATCACTCCACTATCCCTTATGGTAACTCTGTTCCTGTTTACTGACACCATACATGCCTTTGCCAGTCATCCATACCTTTCAGAGGTTTGCCATATAGGCAATCTGGAAAATTTGTTTCCATGAGAATGAATATACACAATCTCACCTTTTAAACAACACAAAAGCATCCACAAGAGAAATGTTGGAGGGTGGAACTGGTCAGTTCCAACTTAAATGTTTTGCCCGTGACTTTTCTCTTAGGGCCTCGGCAGACAACTAATTGGGTCGTCTTCCGGGCCCTACCTCTATGATAATCTTTTATGAACAACTGGAAAGCAAGGCAAAGGGAGAGCAAAATTTTAATGACATTTATCAGGTAGTGAAGGAGAATGATAGGAATTATTTTTCATCTTTACAATTACAGCAAGCTTGCTATTGTGATGTTACTCACACTGAGTAGATCTGGAAGACCCTGCACTGATCCCAGAGGCTTAACTGCAGAGCCATTAAGGAACACTTGTGACTGTAGGAATGTGTGTATATATATATGTTTTAGGGAGTAATTCAGGCCCTCCCTTTCTGGCCTACATTGTCTGAAGGAAGGTTTGGGTAAGTCTGTTCTTCCTGCTCTTTCTCCTCATTGTTCAAGTGGGCAGGATGTTCTGCTGGCATCGGTGCTGCTGAACTCATGCTCGTTTTCTTCATAGGTAGCATTCCCTGGTGACACCGGTGCTGACAAACTCATGCTAGGCTTATTGTCCATCTCAGCAGCTGATCGAAGCTTCTCTGTGGTCTCATCCCTAATTCCACATAAGGTATGACAATAAATTGGAGTTGATTCTAAGGTATAAAGCAACAACAACAACATTTCTACTCAGTGCTGTAATGTTACTCAAATTCCAGAGTCCCAGGAGGGCACCTACAACCAATATTCAATGGGGGAATTTTAATAGCTCAATTGAAAGCAGCAAAAGGGCTTGGACAACTCAAAGGAGGGATTAAGCCTGTATATACCAATTCCAACAAAAGAACTCCAGAGTACAAGGCCTAATTAGTTTTATTTATTAATCACAAGGAAGTCATCATTCACTCAAAGACACGCTCTCACACACACATCCAAAAACTAATGATATAGAAGGCAGTACCAGATAGTGACTTTGAGGGGATGCAGAGGGCAATACTTGTCAGAATCCTTATTTGATTCTGCCATGGGATATGTAGTTTGGATGAAGCTGTTTTGTCATTGAGGGATAGAATGACATTCAGGTTGGGTGGAGAACGAGCTGCTTTAAGCAATGTTCTTCAGGACCTTGGCTGTTTGATAATGCTGTCTGCTTCTGCAAGAGATTTGGTATGTGGAGGAGTCTTTTTCTCTTTCTGTAGATTTGAAAACTGTTAGAGCTTAGGAATGGCAAATAGGAGGCAGGTGGGTGATATGAAACTGTTAGAGCTGGCTGGTGGGAATAAAGATTTGTGTGTCAATATGTGAGGGGTGGAGTTTTAATGTTGTGTTGGAGGGTGGAACTGGTCAGTTCCAACTTAAATGTTTTGCCCGTGACTTTTCTCTTAGGGCCTCGGCAGACAACTAATTGGGTCGTCTTCCGGGCCCGGAAGAGGAGGGGCAGCCGCACGTTCGGCGCCCCTTTCTCTTCCTGAGGTCGCCCCTGGAAGCGCCGGCCATCCGCATGGCCGGCGCTTCCGGATTGACCTCATGCCACAGCGACCAGACGCACCGCGGCGTTTGAGGCAGGGAAAGTGCACCCACTGCTTTTGGGGCGCACTTTCCCTTAAATCTAAAAGGAGCGCCAATTTGGCGCTCCTTTTAGATTCGGTGGGGAAGTGCTGCGGTGAGGCTGCCTTGGCCCTGCGGCGCTGCGGACCAGGGCGTCTTGGACGCCCTCATCTGCATCCCCCTTTAGTGCCTTCAATAAAGTCTTTTGTGTTTTCACCTCAACAAGACTGTTGACTGTGCATTGAGAATTGTTTGCTGGTTCTGACAATACTATATGGATTCCAGCAGCAGGGCTTCAGTCAGGGGACACCATGAAATGGAATGACTCAGCAAGCTGAGGAGTCAAGTGAGATACAGATTGAGTTTATCTGACCTCAAGCAAAATTAAATAGGTAGTGCTTAAGTACAAAACCTATCCTGGGGTAGAATTTGGAATCTGAATGTTTTTTCCAGGAGGGAAGAATGGGAAGGGGAGATGGCAATGGTTGGACAATTAATTCAAATGTCCCTGGATAAAAGAGTATTGCTCCCAGAGGAAGGTATACCTGGATTTTGTTTTCCTTGTAAATGCAAAGTATAGCACTTACATTCACACTAATCAGTGAAAAGATTATGCAGATTCCACACTTGATTAACCATTTCCCCACTACATGCACTCACACAGTTTCATGTTGAGTCTCCCAGATCTCCTTATATGGTTTCAGATTTCCTTATATGGTTCCTTATCCTGGATTGCCTTGGCAGCTACATGCCTCAGACAACCCTTTTGATATCAACTTACTATCAAAAAAGAGGGGGGTGAAGAGGCTGGACCTTAGGAAGCAAGACTTGCACATACTACCAGTTTTAAAGGAAATATTCATATCAGGAATGTGAGTGGTGTGGAGGTTTTTTTTAAGTTAGAGGTGCATATAAATCTGAAAAGTGGACTGCAATCAGTATCCATTTTCTGATACCTTGGTTCTTTGTCTTCAGCCCACTAACTTGTGCAACACCTGGGACAAGGTGCTATTAATGTCTAAAGAATCATGCAGTCATTTGGACTGATTCAAAACTTAAAAGTAATCTTTCTGAAGTGTAATCAAGGGAAGATTCATTTTTTTTATTAGGCATTGAAATGAACTCAGGCATAATCAGATGCCTAGGTAAATCAGTCAATTCCTTGTCCTGCAGTTTTTACTCCCTAATAATCTGCTCACAAATGAGATGCCTGATTTAGATACATGTGTGTCTGCCAAACAGGCAACATAAAAGAAACATTCAGTGGAAATTCTTACTTTGTCATAATGATAACTTATCTAACAGTGTAATGTTATATAAACTCCATTGAGCTGAAATGGATTTGCTGCTCAGTAGGTGGTCATGGGATTGCACTCAGAGATATTGCCACAGTTCAGCTTACTTCAAAATTAATTTGTTACCCATATCTCCATTACAATTTTTACAATAGGTTACTAAATTGGTATTTTTATTTTTATTTAAAAAAATCAATGACATCAGTTTGAGAAACCATTGTCAGTTCATGTTACCTTCATTCATTTGTTGAGGGAGTTATTTGGGGGTCATTTGGACCAGTTTTGATCATTTGAATTGAATTCACTTATTGAACCAATGGAATCTTCTGAGTCAATACTCATGTAAGTTCAATTCATCCCATGGCCATCACTAAGGAGGTGCGAAGATTCAGGTCATGCTAGGTGACACCCTAAATGAGGAGTAACATTACTGCTTCCCAAACATCTGCCTTTTGGTAGAAATACACTGTGTCATTTGCCTGCATCCCTTTAAAATGCTGGAGCACAGCAGAAGAGATGGTATGAGTGGGGCAAAGCTCAGTGGGAGGAAAAACGAGATGCCTCAGTTTTTAAATAAATATTATTTTAAATTTTTCTTTTTAAAACATCGCATAACCAAATTTTCATTTCAGCCACATACAACCATATACATGCATACACATTTAGCCTATACATATGATATCGTAATTTAAAGGTATAATTTTTATTTTGCAAGTTGTTTATGTCAAAACTATTACCATTTCATTCAGTGGGAGCATCCCAAATCTGAAATGACTTAAAGGCACACAACAACAAATAGTATTATACTGTTAGATTTCAATATTAACCTTTCATTTTAAAGGCTACTTCCAGAAGCCTTTGTAGTATGTGCAGGAATAAAGCATTCAACAGTTGGGTAGTCACACTAGCACACCAGATTTGAAGTACACAGGGAAGAAGCCTTTTTAAAGTCAAGGTGGAAAATCATGTTAAAGGTACTATTTATTGTATTTGTATCTCACTTTCTAACTAATCTCTGAATTCATCACATAAATGCAAGGTACTAGAGATATTTGGGCAGAATGGCTGGGCAGAAATTGTAATTTGATATTTTTAAAAAATGTGAATTGGCCCATTATTTGAAGGACAAATAGTTTTATGAAATGGCTCTTCTTCCAGCTTTGTTTACTGATTCTTCAGCACATTTACTAGAAAGTTAAGGACGATTTAGCTCAGGGTGGCTGTCTTCTGAGTAGACATGTAAAGGGTTACACTGCTTATTTATGATTACTTCATCACACATCCAAACTCTACCACATCACCAAATGGTAAACATTGTATTTTTATTTAAAAAATCTGATTCTATCTTATCAAAGGGCTTCGGCAGATGGCTAATAGAGCCATCCTCGAGGCAGGGAAGAGAAGGGGCAGCCGCACGCTCGGCACCCCTTCCTCCTCCTGAGGTTGCCCTCAGAGCCACCAGCCCTCCGCACGGCCGGCACTTCGAGGGCAACCTCCCGCCGCAGCGTCCGGACATGCTGCGGCGGATAAGTCAGTGAAAGTAGCGCTATTTTACCACTCCTTTCAGGGACGGGGAAGGAGCGCCGCAGGATGGAGGCGTGGGGATGCCTCAGTCCTGCGGCGCACCTTCCCAGGGCGACCCCGTGCCGCCAGTCTGCTTCCCCCCAAAGTCAGTAAGTCTTATGTGAATTGTAATCTCTTTTAGTCAAATACAACAAAAGGTTGATTCACCCGAGAGAGCATCCAGGCTGAATGGGAGGGGGACCAACCAAAGTCCCAGATTTTGTTCTTGTCCTTTCTAATATTGTTTTGGAGATCCATACAGCATTTTATTAATCCCAAAATATTTCTTTCTCAGCTCCTGATATAGTCAGTATTAACTTTTCAGGTTTATTTTAACCCAGTATTTTCCAGGACAAAACAGACCAGTTTAACTAGCTGTTGATTTCTGCTGTCTTGGAGCTCCCAGATCCATTGGCGCAATCCCTTCCATGATATTGTTAGTGACATTTTTTGTGTGTGTGGTTTGTTTTTTTTTGTTTGTTTGTTTTTTTTGTTTTTTTCAGTGGGAGGGAGGGAGGGATGGAGAGGAAGAGAAAAAGGAAAACATGCCCACAGGTAAAACGAGCACAATCCTCTAAAAAGAACAAGGAGGGGTGAGTGAAAAGAAAAAGTTATCTGAGATCCTGGTAAAAACTGCCACTTTGAAATTGCAATTCTGAGATATTTCAAGAAACATCTGGATGTGGGAATAATTATATACAAATGCAATTGAAACAAAAAGTCCTGAGGCCCATTCCCACTTACTTTTAATCTGTTTTGCAAATCATGTTGACACCAGGTTGCAGATGCAATCAAGGCCAATGTGTTGTTCCCACTATGGATGTGAATTATGCCCTTATCCCATGTCATTCCCACTAGCAACATGAAATAAGCTGCACCCCAGCTTAATGAAGCAGCAGCAGGAAGAAGAGGACGGGCCACCTAGGGCCCTTAAAATGGTGCCTTTAAAACTGCTGGGCCAGGCAAAGAATCGGGGCCTCAATAAGCCCCATCACAAAGGCTCAGCTAGACCATGTGCAGCTGGAAGATTGGTTGTGGCCAGGGATGGCCCAGCCCCCAGGTTGGAAGCGGAGGGGAAGCAGGCATTTGCACCCCAAGCCATGCGCAGCCTCTTCTCTCTTGTGCACGTGCTCCCCTTTGCACTGCTTCCAGGGGCCTCCCACTCACCGTGGGCTCTGCATATGAAGCCACCATGGCCAGCCTTTCCCCCACACCCCCAAAGCACCAGAGCTGGGCAGGGCTGTGGCAAGCCGGGGAGAGCCAGCACAGCCCCCGATGAGAATCAGACCTGTCATTCTCACTTGTTGAACATGCTTCTCAATCGGGTCTTTTCAAAAGAACCACCAAAAAACTTGTGTCTAAAAAATGTGGGGGGTTTTTTGCATTTGTCTCACTTTAGCATGACTCTGACTGAATGCAGTCAGCTCTGAAATGGTCCCAGTGTGGACGATGCATATATAACCTGATCAGCAAATCGGTGTATATATCATAGTGGGATTGAGCCCCTGGAAAAGTCCTGAAACTCAGTGCTTTCTGACCATCCAGATCAACACTGAGTCTGTCTTCCAAGAGGCAGAAACATTTTTATGAACAAAAGAAAGAATGAAAGAAAAGAAAAAGAAAAAGAAAGGATGGAGAAAACAAAATCAGATCATTATACAAAACATTATCCCTGATTGTTCAGGTTTTAAAATATTATTGCATGGAATAACCTTGCATGGAAGGTTATTTAACAGTCTTGCTACAGAAAAGAACAGTCAACTCACTCTCTAAAGTGAGATTTTTTTTTAAAAAAAACAATTAAACAATAAATAAATGAATAAATAATCAATTGTTGACAGTTGTAATGGTTTCTGTATAGGTCTCTAGACAGTGTAAAAAGAGGCATTTTTTAAATAAAAAATCTAATTTACTCAAATAGTGTCAGCCATTTTGGCCCTAAGCAGACGACTAATAAAGTAGTCTTCTGGGCAGAGAAGAGGAGGGGCAGCCGCACGAACGGCGCCCCTTCCTCTCTCCGAGGTCGCCCCCAGATACGCCGGCCGTCCACACGACCGGCGCATTGGGGATGACCTCACGGCGCAGCGCCCACATGCGCTGCGCCATTTGAGTCAGAGAAAGTGCGCCCGCCGCTTTTGCGGCGCACTTTCTCTGACATCTAAAAGGAGCGCCAATTTGGTGCTCCTTTTAGAGTCGCCGGCGGTGCGCCTGGATGCGGAGGCTGCAGCCCCGCGGCGCTCCGTTCGGCGGCGGCTCCGGGGCCTCCGTCTGCTGAGGCCCTTTGAGTTACCTCAGATTTTTTCTTAAAACCACCTTCACACACAGAGAATAAGTGTCTTTTCTGGGAGAAATAAAATGAAGGCTAATTCCTTCTCAGCACTAAAAGAGAAGAGCAAGAACTTGTGTTAGAAGTGATAAAAGTACCAATAGACTTTATATATCTTTCAGCTGCAGGTAAAAACATTTTTATACTGTCAGATGCTTTTAAACTGACAAAGGTCAGTCTTTCAAATGCTCTGTATAGTTTTTAATACATTTTAATATTTTAATGAATAATGGTTCTAAATTTTTAAACTGTTTATTGTTTTTTACACTTTTTAACGCTCTTGTATTGTTTGTAAATTGTACTGTTTAAAAATTGTTTTCAACCACCTTGAGTCCCTATGTTGGAAATAATAACATTTACACTAGGATATTGTGTGTGGGGGGTGTTTTTGTTTTGCTTTTCTTTGAGATTAAAGTGCTTTTGGTGGACATTCTGAGTAATTCCAAATGCCTACTCAAAACCACTTCTCAAATTTTTAAATATTTTTTCAAATACTGTTTTAACCCCCCCCCTATTTTTGACAAGTTCTTACATTTTTATATGGATTTTTAAAAGTGGGGGAGGGGAGGACTAAAAACTGTTGAGGAACAATGAGGAATGTGACAAATTTAATGTAACATGTTGTTTTGGTGAGCTTTGTAACAAATTACATATGAAATGATTTTGAACTGAAGATTTTCCAATCTCTGTCATAAATATCTGAAATACAAGTGTTTATTTTAAGATGGATGAAATGGGTGAGAAATGACAATTTCGGACAATTTCTAGTAGCCCTAGTAAACAGTAGTGTCTTCTTCCTATGGTATTTAATAATACTATTCAGTTTCAGGCCCATGGTGATGGTCTGCCCAAAACTAACTTTCAAAGCTTCATGTCTTTATGCCAAATTGGACCTTTATTTCACATTGGTGTGACAATTTAAAGTATTTAAAGTATAGCAGTGGCTCAAGTGGTTAAGACACTGGTTCTATTGATTGCAAGATTGGCAGGTTGGCAGTTCGAGGCCCAGGTGCTGCATGATGGGGTGAGCTCCTGTCACTAGTCCCAGCTTCTGCCAACCTAGCAGTTTGAAAGCATGCAAATGCAAGTAGATAAATAGGTACCACTTCTCTGTGGGAAGGTAAATGGCATTCTGTGCAGTCATGCTGGCCACATGACCACAGAGTAGTCTCTGACAATGCTGGCTCTTTGGCTTAGTAACAGTGATGAGTACTGCCCCCTATGTTCAGACACGACTTGACAACCTTGTCAATGGGGAATAATTTTATATATATATATATATATATATATATATATATATATATGCACATGATTTTTTTTTTTAAAAAAAAAGGTGTAGTGGTTTGAGCATTGGACTATGACTTAGGGTTCCATTTCTCACTTGGCCATAGAAACCCACTGGGTGACCTTGGGTAAGTCACACACTCTCAGCCCCATAAAACTCCATGCCTTAGGAGCACCACAAATTTGAACAGACTTGAAGGCACACAATAACTAATTTTTAAAAACCCACTTAACTCATTAGCAGCAAATAAATGATATTCTGTGAAAATCCAAGGCAAGTTAGTCTACTAAAACTATTGCTAATAACTTTGCAGATAATGTTCAGTAAAAATAAAATTCATATAAATTAAAAACAACATAAATCTATAAATTAAAAACAGACATCACAAGAATATCTAAAAATACAGAGACAACTAATGAATAAGGTCATTGCCTCATGTCAGAAAGATAAAAAAAAATTAAGTATCAAGTGATATTTAGTGACATTCCATAATGTGAGACTTGCCACATCTCAGTATGTGGAGGTGTTGGAGCAGATCTTCTGATGATGATATTAGAGTGCAGGAATATATGGATAGAGTAAGAGACTTGTTCAGATACTGTGGCCCCAGCTAGCACTTTGAATTGGACCAGAAATGATCTGGGAGCCAATATATAATCCCATTGTAATGTAGTCATCATTTCTAATTGCAGTCAGTATCTTATCCACAATATTTTGTACTAGCTGAAGTTGTCAGATCATCCTCAAGGGCAGCCTCATGTACAATACATGAGGTGGTTTACACAGAAGCCTTGCCAGCTTTATAGAAGTCCAACAAAAGACACTTGTGAACAAGACCCCAAGCCTGACATTTGTCACACGATTATTGTCAGAATGATTGGCTTATGAGCTGATCTGAAAGGAGGTTAAGCCTGGAAGATACCTGCATAATTGCATGAAATACCTCTTCAGATCCTTCCAGTCACTTTTCTGCCATTTGAAGACTTCATGTTAGAATTTAGTGTATGGGAAAGTAGATAGCACAGAAATGCAGAAGTGTGAAGATAGAAGAGATCAATCCAACCTAGCCCCACCTAGTGTTCATTCACTGCCACTGAATAACTCATTCTATTTTGAAGTATTAGACCAGGGGTAGGCAACCTTTCCCCTTTAAGGGCCGAGGGACTTCAGTTCCCAGAATCCCAGGAGCTATTGGCCAACATGGGACTATTGGCCAACATGGCTGAGGCTTCTGGGAGCTGAGGTCCCTCGACCCTTAAAGGGGAAAGGTTGCCTACCCCTGTATTAGACCATCAAGTGTCAGGCTTAAACCATGACTAGTTTTGTTTTGTCATTCAGTAATTATTTTGGTTGGCCCTTTCTCATTTTTTAAAAAAAACAACAGCAGCTCTATTTGTGGTAAATTCCTTTCTGACATTCAGCTAAATTTCTTGATAGAGCTACTTATACTCCATGGAATTTTTGCAACTCATTAAAACAAGAATAGGTTATATTTTTATGTTGAAGCATAATTAACAGCATAGGTTTCTTTTTGGAAAATTATATATATATATATATAAATATATGCACACACATCCCTCCTAGTTTGTGGACTTCCCATTCGTGATCTTGAATTTCCGCAGACAGGAAGCCAGGAGGGTCAAAATAGCACGCTTGGGTATGGCTGTGTGCAGGAGCACTCAGCCATTATATCCAATGGGGCTTGGATGTTGGCAGTTTTTCTGATGGGGGTGTCTGAAACAGATCCCCCACAAATTCTCTCTCTCTCTCTCTCTCTCTCTCTCTCTCTCTCTATATATATATATATATATATATATTCCTGGTTGCCAAAGGATTAATAAAAGATCTATTCAGATGTGGTCTCTTCCAACTCTATGATTCTATGATTCTATGATTCTATTAATTATAATATATAATTATTAATTATATATAGCATATAGCATTTTGTTTGGCTAAACATGCTTGCAAAAGTCTTCCATGAGGAGCCCCGATAAAGTTGGGTTACTAATCAGGGAAGTTTTTAACCTGTTTTTGGTTGAACATATTTACAAAGCTCTCTTCTGATCTTCATGCTAGATGCACAAAAAACGTTTAAGATAGCTTAGGGTGTACCCTTTTCCTGAGCATGGGAAGTTATCCTTTAAAAGGAATAATTAATGCTATATGTTACATAATACCGTATTTTTCGCCATATAAGACGCTCCGGCATATAAGATGCAC
>CM034701.1:151520418-151537753 GCA_020142125.1 Phrynosoma platyrhinos
TCTTCCCTGCCTCCAGGACAGCTTTTTAAGCCGTCTGCCGAGGCCCTTGGATCAAGTGCATCTGATCCATAATAGCTGCCTTTGTGTAAAGATCCCACAGAGCCAGGAATCTGAGCTTCATTTGCTTTATGGTACCATGTACACCTGGTATTTATCTTCACAATGCCTGCCAAACTCTGTCTTATACTCAGAGGAAGACAAAAGGCAGGTGGAGGTAGCAGCAAAGGGTAAATTCAGAGATTAATCACAAGGGCAAAGTAAGGTTCTTGCTGTTGTTGTGTGTCTTCAAGTCATTTCCAACTTATGACAACCTTATCATGGGGTTTTCTTGTCAAGTTCAGAGGGGAGTTTGCCATTGCCTTCTCCTAACACTGAGAATGTATGATTTTTCCATTGGTTTTCATGGCCAAGCTGGGAATTGAACCCTGGTCTCCAGAGTCCAACCCTCAAACCACTATGCCATGCTGGCTCCCAAAGTAATGTAGAAACATGCTGAAGAAAAAGTATTCTAAATTAAGGATAATTTTAGAAACAGAAGCGTTGTTAAGCTCTTAGGAATTTCAAGGAAAAGCAGATGAAGCATTACCAGAACTTTCTAACACCACTACTATCGATCTTGAACTTTCTATTACTAACAATAACAACTGAAATGTAAGGAAAAGACTCAATGGGGAGTTGCAGACTGTCAGAAATAATGCAAATTGAGTCCACTTTAAGGGTCAGGGTTAGGGTTAGGGAATCATGGGAACTGTATTTTATTGTGGCACCAGAGCTCTCTGACAGAGAAGGCTCAATGTCTCAGAAAAAAAAAATTCCCATGGTTCCCTAGCACTAACCCTAACCCTAAAAGTAGATTCAATTTGCACTATTTTTGGCAATCTGCAACCCCCCAATGTGAATATTTGTATTTGTTGTTTCTTTGGGAATTTTTCATTATGGCTCAATAACTGCTGTTTCCTGTTTGGCTAATAGAACTTCAGTATCCTATGGTGATTCACTTTATAGTGTTATATGCTGTTGCTGGTTAGATTTTCCAGAACAACTATCAATGGAAAAATGAACATTTGCTTTAGTAACACATTGCTGAATTTAAATACTGGGCATCTAGTCCAGCATACCATTAAATAAACTGCTGTTTTCAATTCACTAATGTCTCCATTCTTGAACTCAAATGCCACAGCTTCATAAGGAGATCTGTCTAACCACCTCCTTAATCTTTTGTTTTTTTTTTTTTAAAAAAATCCTGATTTCTTATGCTATTTCTGGTTTTGCGGAATATGGTGGTAAATAAGACAAACAACAAACAAACTTATAATCTGCTTAAGTAAATGTTGGAAGAAGTTAAATATGAATAAGAACCAGCAACTTTTTCCTGATATTCTTGAAATTATGGATGCACTACAAGTTTCAAGATCAGACCGTAAGTTAAAATAACAACAGTAATTTCAGCTTGCTTCCAGGTATATGACAGTCAATTATTCCTTGGTATATGTACAGAATCATCATATAAGAGGTAGGATAGGACAGCCATCAAGGAATCACCAGTTTTATCTGATTACATCAGAGTTTTGCAGAGACATGATTGATTTCTTCATTGCCACAAAACATTAAAAGGTAGAGTTTAGCCTACTTTAGTTATAGTTAGCTCAGACTGAGTGTATTAGAAACAGCAGGCAAACCATCTATCCAGATGAAATAGAAGCAAAGAACCCCTTTCTGTGCAAGGGACAAATATGTGGGGGAAATCCCCTCATTGTATTTCAGTGATGAGACCAAAAAATCCAGTGGCATTTAAATTCTTTTGAATTTTGGGAAGAATCCATAGAAAGGCTGAAAAACTACTAAATTATGACATCATGGCAAAGGCTGTTTGTCCATTTGTAGAACCCCAAAGGGTCAGATTGGGACCCCAGGGGGTCCTGAATCAGCCTAAAGCCCTGCATTTTCCCCACCCTGGCTAGTTTCTTTCACATCTTACCACTGTATTACTTTGATCCAACTTTAACTGCCATGGCTGCATCCCATGTAATCCTGGAGTCTTGGTTTCTTGAGGAATTTAGCACTCTCAACCAGAGACCTGTAGTCTCTTACTCTGGGATTGTGTAGGATGAAACCACAGCAATTCAAGTGGAATCAAAGTGCTATAAAACTGTAGTTTAGAAGAGATAGTAGAGGGTCAGGTTAGCTGTGGTGATAAGCTGAACGTACACAAGTCTAAATCTTAGGTTTATTCTTCTCCCCAGGAAAATTACTTTATTTTCTGAGCATCTGTTTAAAATAGAAGCCAAGTTTGGGGCAATGATGCTTTTCCCAGCTGTGGCAGATGAGATACACCAGTTTGTTTCCAGCTGATGTAAAGATGAATCAAATCTTGGAAATAACAATTGCTCTTTCTCCCACTTTTAGATTGAAAATGTTTGTAATTAATTAATGATTGCCTTATTACAGGAAACTGGAGCAATTGAATACAGAAAGGTGTTTTTAAACTGTAGAAGGCTTTCCTCTTATATACATGCAGAAACACACACACACACACACACAGGAGAGAGAGAGGGGGGGAACATGAACATGAACCCAAAATCAAATTTACTTTGAATGACTTAACAGAATACAGACATTAAAGCAGCTTACTTTCCTTGGATCTGATTGCATATACCAGGATATCTGACACCAGTGTAACTCAACGAACTTCCTAACAAAATGATTTTTTTAAATGGTGCAATCATTACATGAAATTCAGTGTACATTATTGGATAATCTTGGTCTCTGAAAAGCTGTGTAGTTAGGATCCACAGTTCAGAGAATCAGTTGTAGACCTGTTGTGGCAAAATCAAAACAATATGTCAATGGCAACAACACCATCAGGATGGTCATAATATAATCAGCAAAATAGATGCCCAGTTTTCTTACAAATTCAATGTGAAGTTTACTAGTACTACTTCAGAAAGTAAGGAAAGCTATCTGGTCCTTATGTTTCAGTTGAGAATAGACTCTAGAAAAGAATAAACAAGGCATGAAACAATGTTTATCTTAGGTTGCACTGTAAATACAGGGACTGAATTTTCTTTCTTTGTGATTTCACTAAATATTGTGATCAAAGAGAAGGGACACTACAGTAAATGTACTCAAAGCCCTTAAGAAATAACATGACAAAACATAGCAATGCCATGCTAAATGTCCTCCATGAAATCTGATTGCCATATTTATTATAGCCTACAAAACTCACCTTGAGCCCCAATGAAGTTGGAAGAAATTTGAAGAAGTTTGGCCCTGTAAAGAAAGTAAGGTATTTAATTCAAACTTGTGTATAAGTACCACTTATGAATGATTAATTAACAGATAAATATTCGATCTAGAGTTTTGAATATGCAATTTATAATTTGTATATGGCTGGAATCTAGGTCTCCATTTTGTTCTAACTGATCTTATTGATACTATACTTGATCTGTTTCCTTTATGTATGTGCCTTCAAGTCACCCATTGATTTGTTGCACCATGAATTTCATAGGGTTTTCTTAGGCAAGGAATACCCAAAGTTTGTTTTCCCAGTTCCTTCCTCTGAAGTATAGCATACAGCACCTGGTATTCATTGGTGATTTTTCATCCAAGTTCTCATCCAAGTAAATAGAGCTGAGCTTGCTTAGCTTCCAAAAGCAGATGGGATTTGGTACCTTTAGGGTCCTACTTCAACTAATTTACTATTTGGATTAATAATCTTTTTGACAACATGTTGTACATTTTGAAAAACTATACACTTGTCCCTCGCCATTTGCAGTCTTGCCATTCATGTTCCTCGTTCCTTCATGATCAGATGCATGCCTGAGGTGTGTGTGCCCCGCTGCATGCAAAAGTGCACCCCATTGTAATCAATGGGGTTCCAATATTGGCAATTTTCCCAGATTGTGGGGGGGGGTTGTCCGGAATGGTTCCCTCGTGAATTGGGAGGGGTGACTGTATCATGCAGATAGACACTTGTTTGTGCAGAAAACCATTAGTTCCTCATGCAAAATTTGAACTAAAGAATTTTCAAATCTCTTAGAGCAGATTTTAGATATTGCAGGATATAGCAGTGTGAGAAGTGGATGGATACCATTCTCTCAGCAGAGAGACACAAAAGCAATATTTGCTCTATAATTCCATTGTAATGCACATCCTTTATATATTTGAACAATTTAAAGTGCTGTGCATTGTTTTGTAAAATCTTAATTGCAAGCTAGTTAAGGTATCTCTTTCAAACATGCTCAACTGCTCCAGATCATTTTAATTGCCTGGAAGATAGCATTTCATTCTATTAATAGAAGGTATTGTGCATCATTTGCTCCTTAAGCCAGAAATGACTTTAAGGCACTCAGCACATGCACACACACACACACATTTCTATGATATCATGAAAGAGAGAAGAAGTGGTAGGAAAACACAACAGAGCTACAAATGGAAGATGACATCATCTGAACTATCACATAACCAAAAGATAAAAAAAATCTAAAATAAATACACAGACAGACTGGTAGACAAATCAAAGTGGGTTTTGTTCCTGGATGACGTCTGCAGTTTGCAGAGGTGGGGAGGCTTTTAGTAGTAGCTTACAGTTGCTGTGTTAAAATTACTTTCTCTATAAAACAACATGATAGGTGGACTCAAGGGGCAGATGAAAAAAGAAGGAATAAAAGTTACAGTTGGACAAAGATGATAATTTAAAAAGTTCTGCCAACACAGTTAGGCACGTATCTCATATTTTTCTCATTTGCTGCCTTCTGAATTCCATTCTGAAGTGATTTTCTTTCATGTTCTGTCCCCTCTTCTCATTCATTCTAAAGTATCTCATAATGAACTCGTTATTAATTCCTAATAAAACTAACATTGGACTTCACTTTCTTTGTTCCAGAGTCCTAGCCACTTACCTAATCGTATTGCTCTTATTCCTTGGTGACCATATTCTTTTCTCCTCCCCATTTCTCTTGCCCCTAACTGATGTGAATTAGCATTGCAAAGGGCTTGAAGTCTGGCAGACACTTTGACTTGTGAAATAAATCTTTTTCAGCTCAGTACCACACACTTCTCCCAGTTCTGTTTCTGGTGAATTCCACATGAAATCCCCAGTGACCAATACAAATGGCTTATATCTGATTAAAAGAGAAGAAAAATACCTTGGAATAACCTTAACAATAACCATAAATCTTTATAACCCTCACAGTGGTTCTAATTCAGATAATAATCTCTATCTGCCTAGACCTTACTTCGGAAAACAAGCCTGGAATTTCCCACTCAGATGGGGCACTGGTCAAAGGGGGCCATGCAGTGACCTGGCAAGCCCTGGAACAGCTGTTCCCTATGGTTTCCAAGTGTTCCATTGTTTTTAGTTCATTGGGCACCACTGACCAGATCTGGGCCTGGATCACAAGAACAGTCATGCAGTACTAATCACATTGTGCTTCCTCTGAGCCAAGCTAGAAGCTCCTGGAGAAGTAAATGCACTATGACCTGACTAAGGGTTCATAAGGAAACAGCTACATTTGCCCTTTTACAGCATGGATTGTTTGTAGGACAGTATAAAGACTTGGCAATGCTATGCAGCTAAAAGTTAGGTGCAAGCAGTTGATTCAAACCATAATATGTTTGTAGTTAGGAACATATCACTGTGTTGCAACCTTGTTGTGTGCTTTATTAATTCCATGCTTTAGTTGCAGAAATATACATAAGACTATACATGACTATACAATTCAAAACACAGAATTAGACAAAATGGACACCCATGAAAGAAACATTGGAGGCAGTACATCAAAGATGGTGTTCTCAAATCCCATTATATATAATGACATTGTAAAATTGTGTTCCTTATATAAAATGGCAAAATCAAGGTTTCCTTTTAGGCTTTAAAAAAACATTTTCAAGCCATGGATAGTTGAATCTTTTTTTATCCATGCTTATGAATGTATAAGATTAACTGAAATCAGTATAACTTTGGGATAAAGGAGTGAAATGAACCTCATGGATCCTTTCTAAAGTTGTCCCCAAGGTCAACAGGAGTTGCATCTACAATTCAGCAATAAGGCAGTTTGACACCACTTTAACTGTCATGGCTCCATCATACATCATCCTCAGATTTGTAGTTTGTAGTTTTATGAGGCACTATCATTGGAAGTTATTCCATCCCCTCCAAGCAAAAAAAATACACCAACATCTCTTTCTCTCCCTGGTAGTAAAAATAAAATAATATTAAATTCATCTCTAAAAACATGTATCCTTTTTATGATACCAAAAATCTGTTGCTTGAGGCACATGCTTCACTCTGCCTAATAGTAGGGCCAGTCTTGCTTATTTGATAATTTGATAGGTTTTGAGTACTGCAAACCATTCCTTCCAATATCCCACAGGTGAAAACCAGGACAAATGTGGTGTAATAGCAACAGAGTGTGAGCAAGGTGGCAATATTTATTAATCATGAAGAACAGACAGGAAGCTTCTGACTTTGAAAAATGGCCACCAGAGCGAGTTAAGGGAGTCGCGTTAGGGCCTGGCTGTACTCGGATGGCAGTTTTTAAGAGGAAAGCTGTGTGATGGGACACAGCTCCAACCCGAATTAGACTTGAATTCAGAATAGGTAAGCCGGGATTTTAAGACATGTGATAATCTCCACTGTCTCTGCCAAATTGGGACAGTTGGAAGGTATGTGCAGACAACGGAATGACTTTCTGTTATTATACATAGATGAAGGGTAACCTAATTCAGCACACTGTATAGATGCTGAAGTTGTTAATGTTTTATTCCATTTAAAAATGACAAATAAAGTACACAGTCAAGAAAAAATATCCATTCTGAGGTGCAGAAAAGAAAAGATTAAAAAAAATCTATGGTGTATGTGTTGAGCGAGTGCATGGTTAAGACTCCAAAAAAATTTAACATTAAATTAGATTAACTTCCTATTCTAGAAAAGGCAGCCAAATTTAGTTCAATTTCACTGATTTATCCATCCTGTAATATATCATTTATTCTTTCATAGACAAGTCTAAAAGGTCTTTAGTTTTCAATTACAAGTACAGAATTTGATTTCCAGAACTGAAAGAGAATCGGACACACTGTAAGTAATGTGATGGCAATCCAGGGTATGGCAGGTTCTTAGAGGTTCTTCTGGATTGCAGGTATTGTATCCATGAACAAAGTCACTGATTAGAGGGTTTGATTTAATGATAAGTCTTCAGTGAGATCTTTCCAAAAGGATTTAATAGCAGGTCATTTAGATATCAAATCAAAACATGAAACAGTGCATCTCCAGTTTTCCTTTTCTTCATTTTAAAAAAGTATATCAGAATAACACTTTAAAGAGAAGACCAATGAGAATGAAGTACAGTTTAAGTTGAATAAGCCCATGCCAAAGATCAACACATGATCATGCCAATGATTTCCTTTATTCTCCATGATGTATTCATTATATTGTTATCCTACCTTTTATCCAATGAACCCATGACAATATGAATTGGGCTCCAACCAACAATATCATCATAGCAACAACCCAGTGGTGCAGGCCAGGCTAAAAGAGAGTGAATGGCCCAAGGTGAATAACCAGTGTGTAAACAATCCACATTTCCCACAGTCCAATCCTAGGGTGGGGAAAGGGCAGTTTGTGGGCTGTATGCAATCCCAATGCTATTTTTTCCAATTTTACAAGAACTAGGAATGCCCCCACACATACAGTGGTGTGGGGGCAAATCTGCCATGATTTTAATTGTTCTTAATTGCTGTCACAATGACTTCAACTTATGGCAACCCTATGAATAAGAGACCTTCAAGTCACCCTGTCATCAACATCCCTGCTCAGGTCTTGTAGAATCAGAGTTGTGGCTTCCTTGATTGAGTCTATCAATTTATAATGGAATCTTCCACTTTTCCTATTCCCTTCTACCTTATTGTTGTCTTTTCAAGCATCGTCTTTTTGAGTGAGCCATGTCTTCCCATGATAGATCCAAAGTAAGTCAATCTCAGTTTAGTTATCTTGGTGTCCAGGGAGACTTCAGGCTTGATTTTCTCTAGGATATATTTATTTGTATTTTTGGCAGTCCAGGGTACATGTAGAACTCTCTTCCAGCACTACATCTCAAATGATTTGATTCCCTTCCTATCACTCTTTTCATTATCCAGCTTTCACAAACATGCATAGAAATTGGAAATGCAATAACATGGACTATCCTGACTTTGATTTTCAATACTATGGGTGGTTGCAGACTGTCAAAAATAGTGTGAATTCAGTCCACTTTTAGGGTTAGGGTTAGTGCTAGGGAATCATGGGAATTGTTATTTTTCTGAGACATTGAACCTTCTTTGTCAGAGAACTCTAGTGCCACAATAAAATTCAGTTCCCATGATTCCCTAACCTTAACCCTAACCCTAAAAGTGGACTGAATTCACACTATTTTTGACAGTCTGCAACCCCCTATGTCTTCACACTTGAGAGTTTTGTCTAGTTCCTCCATAGCTGTCCTTCCTTGTCCTTGTCTTCTGATTTCTTGATTGCAGACACCATTCTAATTCATGACTGAGCCAAGGTATTGAAGTCCCAAACTATTTTAGTGTTTTCATTGTCTACTTTAAAGTTTTGTAAATCATCTGTAGCCATTGTTTTTGTTTTCTGAATGTTCAACTGTAAGCCTGCCTTTGCACATTCTTCCTTGACTTTCTTCAGTAGTCATTCAAAGTCTTCATTGTTTTCTGCTATTAGCATAGTATCATCTGCATAACTTAAGTTGTTGATGGTCCTTCCTCTCATTTTCACATCTTTTTCCTCATATTCTAATCCAGTTTTTTGTGTATGTTCAGCATACATGTTAAACAGATATGGTGATATAATGCAGCCTTCCCTGACCCCCTTGCCAGTTGAAAACTACAGTCAGCCCTCTGTTTTTGCAGGGGATCCATTCCAGACACCACCACCCCCGCGAAAATGGAGAATTGTCAATATTCAAACCCCATAGGCTTGAATGGGGCACACCCCATTGATTTTAACGGTGGTCATCCCTCCATGAATATTCAAAATTGCGGACCTCAGGTCCACAAGAATGGAGGGGAGACTGTATTGTGTTTTTCCATATTCTGTTTTAGGCTGCATCCACACTGCAGAAATAATCTGGTTTGACATCACTTTAACTCCCATGGCTCATATGAGCTATTGTACCTTCTCCAACAGAGAGCTCTGGTGCCATAACACACTACCATTCCCAGAATTCCATAGTATTGAGCCATGGCAGTTAAAGTGGTATCAAACCAGATTATTTCTGCAGTCATTTCTGCAGTGTGGATGCAGCCTTAGTGGTGGCCTGTTGTCCTGAGTACAAACTATGCAATAGGAAAATCAAATGTTGTGCCATACCCATATCTTTAAAAGTGATTCATAATGTGAAAGAGGTGCTAGGAAGACCTGACTTCAAGGCAGCCAATCACTATTTAGAGAGACTGTCAAGTGGGGCTGAAAGGAAGAGGAAAATATAAAGGCAGGAGTGTGTGTCTGAGAAAGGGAGAGAATTGAGAGCTGGAACAGTAGTTGGAATAGTCAGTGGGGAGTGAATGTGCACTGGTTGTCTGAACTGATTGAAGGGTGAGGTCTGACATAACTAAGGTTAATATTGTTATATGTGTGGATCTAAAAACTAGAACTTATTAAAGTATTTACTATTTTCCAGGAATAAACCACATTAATTCTCTTATTTTTTTACCTCTGACTCAGACTGCCTTAGTCAAGCTTACCAGAAAGAACACAAAACTAACACATGCAGTAGTCCACAGTGAGGTTACCTGGAGACCCAAGCACCCCAAATCAAGGAGGGATTCTGGAGGAGGAACCTGGGCTAAGGTGAGAATGATAGCCATCCAAGGCTAGGAACTGCAAGGCCAGCCTTGGGAAGGCCAACATCACACACAGTTTTCCTTGACCTACAAAAAGTCTTTGCAATACATAATCTATAAAGCACAAGCTGATTTTATTCTAAAATTATTTGGTGCGCTCCATTATCTAACATACCCATTAACATAAGTTTGCAATATCATCCCTCATGCCTCCTCCTCTTCTGAACTCAGCATGGACATCTGTCATTCCTACTCTTGATTTAAATTTTCTTTTGAATTCTTGGAACTTGTGTAAAAAGTCTCATGTTCTCCCTTTTTTCTTATGGTGCTCTATTTCTCCACATGGATTATTATAATAGTTATCATTGTTCCTACACACAAGTAATTGAACAGTTGTATTCATGGTTCTGACTCAATTTCTGTCACCTTATACTTTTGCTTTGTGTGTGTGTGTGTGTGTGTGTGTTGTGTGCCTTCAAGTCATTTCCAACTTATGGTAATCAGTCCTAAGGGAAACATAACACAGGATTTTCTTGGCAAGTTTTTTCAGAGGTTGTTTGCCATTGCCATCCTCTGAGGCAGAGAGAGTGTGACATTCCCAAAACCACTCAATGGGTTTTCATTGCTTTTTATTTGTCCTTAAGTGCTTGAAGAATTTCACCTGTCATCATGTGAAGCTTTCCTTTTTTTTCACTAAAGATTTTTTTTTTTTGCACTCCTCCCTCATAGTATCCTTGTCCTCAGTCTATAGTTCATCTGGCTTCCAGTAAATTAGGCTTAATAGTATACACACACACACACACACACACTATCTTTAAATTCAAAAGGATGTCCCCAGGTTGTATTTTGGATTCAGTGTTTAGTGATTTAGTGTTCTTCTTTAGATTTACTCTAATTTTGATTTTAGTAGTTATGGTCTGTGCCACAATCACTTCCTGGTCTTGTTTTTACAGTGAGAATGAAGCTTTACCATCTTCTGCTTCCAGTTATGTTCTCTCTATGAATTCTATATTGTTCATCGGGTAATGTCCATGTATACAATTGTCTCTTCAGTTGTCCAAAGAATGAACAAACTTTGGGGTTAAAAAAATGCAATCAGTTCATCTCCTCCTTCATTTCTTGATCCTAGGCCAAATTATCTTATAATGTTTGGTTCTGCTCTGTTTCCCACTTTAGCATTCCAGTTGCCTATGATTACCAAAAGAAAAAAAAGTCCTGTTTTGGTGTGTGGTAAATTGCCTCCAGGAGGCCAGCATAGAAACTTTTAATTTCTTCTTTTTCTGCCTCTGTAGTTGGAGCATAAACCTGGATTATGGTTATATTGATGGGTTTTTCCTGAAGTCTTATTGATATTATATGGTCAGACTTTTCAGTATATCCCTTGACTGCTTTTGCTATCTCTTTCCTTACTATTAATGCCATGCTATTTCTTCTTAGATTTTTGTTTCCTAAATAAATATTGTGTAATAATCTGAATGAAATTGTCCCATTCTCCCACACCTTTAATTATTCACCCCAGATATTACAGTATTTATACATTCCAATTTCTTGTTTTACTATGCCTAGCTTTCTCTGAATCATGCTTCTCACATTCCATATCCTATAATATGTGTCATGCAACTTCAGACTTTCCTTTCACATCTGAGTATGTCAACAACTGAACATCCTTCCAGCTGCATCATTAGCTATAGCACTACTCATAGTTCTCCTCTTCTCCAGTAGATTATCGAGAGCCATCTGACTTGAAAGTCCTGTCTTTTGACACTCTTTTTTTTCATTTTGGTTCTTGGAATGTCATCATAGGGGTTTAAGGTAGAAGACTTCAGGAGTGGTTTACCATTGCCTTCTGTGCAGTACTGACACAGTACTATGGTGCCATTGTCTCTGAGAGGTTCTCCACCAGTGTCACATCCACTAGTGCTGCATAGTGGTAGCTGTTTGGCACATTTAGTCTGGCTCCTTAGTGAAAGTCTTCTGACATGGGAGACCCTAACACCCACTCTCACAATGGTGGGTGAGGGATGAGGGTGGATAGATTAGTGAATGAGTGGACTGCTTTCGGCTCAGAAAATTCTTAACCTTAACTAGTATGTGCCATGATTTACCTCCCGGTTAAAATACTGACATTTCTGAGTCTAGAACAGTCTACTCACTTACTCACTCACCCTCTGAGTCTGTGGGTCTCCATTTTTATTTTTTCAAATATATGTTTGAAGAAAGATTATGAAACTTAAAAAATCTGAGGGGGCACATAGGGATGCCACTAAGGTACCATGTAGTCCAGTGCATCCTTGTAATTGTGTGATATTGCATCTTGGGTCCTACATCCATTTAGTTCTCAAATAGTCCATGTCAGCAAAACCTAAGATAACCAGAAAGGAACCTATGAGACTATTGATAGCCAGTAAAGAAACAGTGGGACAACATGGGTTTTTATAATATTTTTCGAAGTTCAGGGTCAGTTTTATAATTGGCAGCACCTTACTTCTGAAATATCCTGAGAGCTAGCATAGTGTAGTGGTTAGTTTTCAATTAGAACAAGAAAAATATAGGTTCAGTTCCCTGCTTGGACATGAAGATTCCTGGGTGTCTATGAGCAAGTCAAGACACTGTATTTCAGCCTAAACTAGTTCAGGATAAAAATATGGAGCTCCTTGGAAAAAAGGCAGTGTAGCCAAAAGTCTTCTAAGGGAAATTTTATTTAGCTCAAATTGAGAGGGGATCAGCTACAAGGACCATGTGAGACCATCTCTCACATGTACACCAAGAGTTTGGGGTCTCTAAGAATTGATGCAGAGACAGTGGGGGGTTGCAGACTGCCAGAAATAGTGCAAGTTGACTCCACTTTAAGGGCTAGGGTTAGAGTTAGGGAATCATGGGAACTGTATTTTGTTGTGGCACCAGAGCTCTCTGACAGAGAAGCTCAATGTCTCAGAAAAAAAACAATTCCCATGATTCCCTAGCACTAACCCTAACCCTTAAAGTGGACTCAATTTGCACTATTTCTGGCAGTCTGCAACCCCCCAGAATTCTCCAATTAAAGTATTATTTATTAAAGGGGAAAATCACACAGCAATTCACATACAGGCATGCACTCATTCAAGGCTCAGGAAATCAGGAGTTAGCTTAGAAAAGATGTTGAGGCAGAACTACAGTTGATACTTACTGCAGATAAGGCCTTCTCTGGGATCCAATTGGATGATGTGGCATGAGACACAACTGTTCTGAGAGCATGGGTTTGAACGGAGGTGCTAGTAACTAGATTAGAGAGCAGTAACACAGTGTCCCCATGAACTCTAAACTAACGACACTGAGGGGGGAAATCTAGGGGTTTTTAAGGGCTAAAACTAGCTGCAGGGCAAAGGTGTGAAATTGCATGGGTGGGGTAATCTGGTCTGGCAATATTCAAGATGAATGGGAAATGATTAAGTCATTAGCTGGCCCATCAGGTGAGACATCTAGGCCATTATCACCCATTCTTCTGGTTATGGGGGTGATGATGGTCCATTTGCAACTCCCACACTGTCTGCCTGGCTTTTGGGATGGAGTTTTTCCAGTCTTCCAAGTGACCTTGGAATGACCTGCCTGTCATTGCCTAGGTGGCACTCAGGGTCCATTGCACTGTACATCTGCAATTATGTGCAATTCATACACATACCAAAATTCATAAAAATGCACTTTGGGTAACAGTGGGCTTTATATGTAAATAACAAGCATACATAATTTTGCCCGGCATTACTGAGATGCTGCTGAATTTGGTAGTGCACAGATGCATTACCAATTTATTAAGGCTTGTCATTAGAGCTGATGAGCAGCCTCAAGTCTCCTGAACATCCCTTTCCTAATAAACACCACCACTTCTCATCTACTGCTGTATATGGGATTGTGTGTTAGTTACTGTTATTCAAATGGGTATGTTGAAGAGGAAAAAATATTTTTATTTTGGGCTTTAAAAACTAGCTCTTCAAGTGATTATATTGTTCCCTTGTAACTGTTTGTGCTGAGTGTCTGTTGAGAAGACTGGCATTTAAAAGGGGGAGGACCTATCTTCATTTTTAATTGCAACTGCTATCCCCATTCCCTTATTTCTATTCCTGTGTGGCTTCAGGCTGTGAAGTTGTTTCATATCAATTACAGCTCCCTTATTAGCTAAAATCTGTTAGAAGTATCCTGAAACACAAGCTATTAAAAAGTAAAAAAGGAAGTATATTATTCAGAGATTTGGGGAAGTATGAATAATGATTGTTTATTCAGAGTAGATACCAATTATTTGGGTACAGTTGAACTCAAACTTTCTCTATAAAGGCCCAGAGATAGACAAAGTTGGCTGTCCTAATAATCATCACTACCTCTCATCTGTTGAAAATGCTAGCTCTCATTTGCTTGGCCCCAAGATGAACAGAAGGTCAACACCCATAATAGTGGAACCATTTCAGAGTTGCACAGACTATCCAAAAATGAAAAGATTCTGCCAAAAAGATTTGTCAGTTTGCATGTCCTTACTTTTCTAAAATGAACTGAGGGGGGAAGCAGACAGGCGGCCATGGGCCACCCCGGGAAGCTGCACCGCGGGGCCGAGGTATCCCCACACCTCAGTCCCACAGCACAGCTTTGCCGCCCCTGGAAGGAGTGCTAAATTGGCACTCCTTTCACAAGTCGCTGAAGGTGTGCCACAATAGCTGGAGGCGCACCTTCGGCGACTCTTCCGCTGCAACGTGTATGAACGCTGCAGCAGGAGGTCCGCCTTGGAGCGCCAGCCGTGCGGAGGGCCGGCTGCTCTGAGGACGACCTGGGGAAGGGGTTGGGGTGCCCACCGTGCAGCTGCCCTTCCCCTTCCCTGTCCTCAAAATGGCTCATTAAGCCATCTGCTTCCCCCCTAAGCTTCTTTTTTTTAAAGGCCTTAGGTTGCACCTGCACTGGAGAAATAATGATCCTTGCCCCCAATTTAACTTATACAGCTCAATGCTACAGAATCATGGGATTTGCAATTTGTTGTGGCACCAGAGCTCTCTGACAGAGAAGGTTAAATATCTTACAGAATTACAAATCCCAGAATTCCATAGCATTGAGCCAAGACAAGTTACCACTCCAGGCCCAATCTCCCCCCACCCAAAGTGATGGGAACATCATTCATCCATGTTTGGATCACCAACAGAATTAACCTCCCCCTCCCCCCATGCAGCAGATGCCCAGTAAAATAGGTTGGGAAGGGAGTTGCAATCATGGCAATAATATCACAGTTCTGAGTGAGAAGTGACCATGAATATGCAACAGTTACATATGAGTAAATCTAGGTAATTCTTTCATATTCACAGTCACTACTTGATCATGACTGTGACATTATTTCCATGATCATAACTTCCCCCTCCATCTGCTTTCCTAGGCATTGGCTGCATGGTGAGAAGGAGGCCCATTCTGCCAGTGTTCAGAATATCCATGACATTTATATCAGATTTGGGTAGAATTTAGCCTAGAATATTACATACGTATTCTAGTATCTGGCATAGAATACTGGCCAGGGTTTAAAAATTATTTTTAAGTCAGTTTTGTCTTAATATTAAAGTTTGTTTAATTGTGTTTTAGCATGATATATACTGAATGTTTGGACCTGTATGTGTTTTAATCTATTTTTCTTAATCTGATTTTGTTGAGAGCAGTTTTGGTACCAATTGTGTGTGTGTGTGTGGGGGGGAAACATAAGTAAAGAGGGAAGGAGGAAAGGAGCTGGAGCTTGGAAAGATTACATTTTGTACTACAATTCCCAAAATTTGAAATATACAAATGTTCACCTGGGCGTAATTTGCAGATCTAATTAGAAATCCCTTGAAGTGGGTGTTTTAGTTCAATTGCTTAAAAGAAGGATGCTTATGTTCCACCTACAAAAAAGAAGCAGAATATATTTGAAAGTATATTAATATTATGAGGAAGTTGGCATTTTAGGGGATTTGTCAAAGAGTAACAATAGTGATCCCCATCTGCTCAGACCTTCCGTTATGCCATTTAGCAGTTTGGAATAAAACTGGAAAGCTGTACTGAGCACACATATTATTTAATTAGGTTTTTCTGGAAATCTAGGTTTCTGCATTTTTCAGGTGAGTTAGGCAAAGTATGAGCTGAGTTTGCCAAAGAAATTGAGTTGGGCATCATTTCTGCATTAGTGTGATAACTATGCAAACAGATCCAGATGCCCGGTTTTCATCTCATGTTGGAGGCATGCCTCATTGGTTGATCATTGCATGAAAAACAAAGATAAGCATTAGCTATAATTGCAAAGAGGTGTTTACTCTGCTACAATTAAGGAGCTGTCAGTGTTTCGATTAACCTTTATTTTCCTGGTATTTTCCATTTGCTCCAGATGTATGAAAAACAGTGAAAGACAAAAATATCCATGTCCTGAGGCAGTAATCCCAAAGATATTTGCTAGGGAGTAAACCACATTTAGCCTAGCAGGGAGAGGGGCAGGAAAATTATTCATAAGTGTGGATATATAGGATTGCAGTGCTGGTATACATAAAAGCACTTTTTTGATGAAAAGTGGGTATGAATTAAAGGACAGAAGAATACTTTGACTACTCTGAAATGTAGAGTGAATGATGAATCATTTCAAGTCAGAACCATTTGCAACAGTGACTAAAGAAAGGTCAGTTTGACAGTAGTGGAATTAAAATTTCACACACAAGCCTATCTAGTTCAGAGCAGAAGACAAGACACTGTTTCATTTTGAGAAGTCTCACTGTAATTTTTCATTTTGGCTTAAACCCAACACAAGAAACCATCGGCTATTTTGTGCACAGAAAAGGCTGTTTTCTTTGCAAAAAAACAAAGTAAGAATTTGGTGTAGAATAAATCCCCAAATACAGTCTTTACTGTACATAAAAAAAAATTTTCTGCATAGAAATATTATTTTCATATTAACTGGCTGACAAAACTGACTTCTAGCCATTAGGCATGTTTTACCTAGGATTTTTATTTTGATTGATTTATTTAGTATCTGCTTCTATCTTTCCTTACTCATCTAACAAAGCAAGGAACATCTAACCTCCCCACACATCACACCCAATCCACGGAGTTTCTTGGTAAATTCCTAGAGAGGTCTCTTTCCCTCTCCAAGCCCACTCTTATCCACAAACTTAGTATGGAGAGATTCTCACTGCTGGCTTTCCCAGTTAGAAAAACCCATGCACAGTTAAGCTAGCTCCTGCAGATGCTGCCTGTGTTGGGTTTTGTCCAACTGTAGAAAGCATAGTTAAGGTGAATTACCAACCAAAGGCTAAAGAAGCACTCCTTTAATAGTATTTAGTTTGGGATGGCTTCACTAGAGAAAAAAAAGAAAGTGTTTAATAAGTCAGCTGGTGTTTGTCACCTGCTTTAACCAACTCCAGTCTTCTGTAATCTTTAATCTTCCTAATTCCTGGTTCATGTCACTCTTTATTTTTTTTTTTAGGTTGCTTTCCTATGGGCCTCAGCAGACGGAGGCCCCGGAGCCGCCGCCGAACGGAGC